>JARHVA010008305.1:162500-185000 GCA_037957365.1 Torreya grandis
CATTGAGAGTAACTTCCTGAGGCTAACAACTTACTAGTACACTACAAGACCAAATGATTGAAGGCTTCTTATGGCTGAAAATAGAATTCTAGAAAATTTTAATGTACTATGAGGTACATGTAAAATAAAATAAAAATAGATTTATATATAGTGGATTTATTATTTTGGAATTACCCCTCACACCATGACACAAGAAAAATTGACATTTTTTTCTACAATGAAAGCTCATATTAGTTTTCAAACCGACGAATCATAGTTTGTAGTAAAACAAAGATAAAAGCATAATTAAAAACCAATGGAAAGCAAAGAATATTATGTAATGAAATAATAATTTTAAAAACCTTTAAGTTAAATAAAAATACTGTAGAAGTGCTGAATCAAATCCAATAAAGGATGATCAAATTTCTCATGTCATAAATTTAGTTGAAACCCTAGAAAAAAATTGTTAAATAAGGCAATGGTAAAAATAAAAAATTATGGGATCACTAATATGTTTAACCATATTTTTGTTAAAACACAAAATGGATGAATTTTATTTTTATTTATATATCTATAACACTATAAAATATTAGAATGTTAAAGATATAAAATATTCAACTATTTTGATTTTGATAAACTGCTAAATATGAAAAGTGGCTATTTTTGAAAAACACAAAGAAGAGTATAATTATATTGTACATAAATACAAATTGAATATTATGAGTGTATTTTGGTTTAAATTATAATAATATGTGACCATGTAGGATTACGATCAGACTCTAGAATAAAACATAATCTAGACAGGTCCACTATAAGTGGATGATTGTGCAGTATTTTCTAGTTCATCGACTATGGACTTGTGTAAGTTGACAGGGACAAAATAATAGTAGGAAAAGGTAGATAATAATTAATATATAAATTATATTTCATAATTAAAAGTATAAAATATATCTAGATAGGTTCACTATAATTGGAAAATGTCATATTATGCTTGAGTCTCTTGACTGTAGACTTATCTTGATTAACTGTAACATAAAACTGATTATTTCACCACATTTTTATGTATCAATTAATGCCATGTACACATTTTCATACATTTAATATAGGTAATGGAAATTAAAAAACACTCATTTTCTATTCACAAATTAAATTGGATTCAAATGGGGGAAAATGATTGAAAAAGATTGAGTTGGACTGACCTTGGTCAATCCCCATTGAAATACCAATAACTACATTACATTTCCTATACACTAAAGATGGATCAAACTAAAATGTGGTTATCATTATTATGTGTGTGTGTGGAATTATTAATTCAAGCCTAGATGTTATTTATCCTATTTTATCCTTGCCATAAATATCCAAAGGAAGATTTTGCCTTGAATATAGATTTAGTATACCTATAAATAGAGCATGAAAATATTTTCAATAGTTGTTTAAAGTGAGGAGAACCATAATTCATACTTTATATAAGCCTTGTATGTATTGATTTTTTGATTTTGAATTTTGGACCAATTAGCATGCAAGATAAGACCCACTGGATAAAAATGAGAATAAAATAAAATGGACATAAAATAAGTCCCAATAATTATGCTTGGATAATTTTGTGGTAAACGAACTGAGTTGTAAGCCAATCCTATATAGTTACTATGGACTTGTAAAGAAGTAAATGGGACCAAAAGTGTGAATCCCAATGGTAAAATGGTAAAAACATGACCAATAGACATATTCACAAACAAAAATTTATGAAGATTCGAGTAAAATGTACCATAAAATGCATTATTTACTTGAAATAATCTATGCAGAAATAAATTATGAAATTTGATCCAATTTATCATAATCAATTAGTTCATATGGTCATTATCTATATTATTAAACATTAAAAAATATATATTATCAAATTATATATAAATTTCTAAAAACATTCAACCAAAAAGAAAGAAAAATCCACTAATTTTTCTAAAGCAAGCAATATTCAAAGTAACTCTCAAGTTGATAGTTAAATCAAGTTGAAATAAATGACATAAAACACAAACTTGTACCAAATTTGGGTGTCTACAAATTTTTACACTCTATCTCTCAATATTTTTATCCTCCAAGCTTTATCTCTCACATTAAATTTTATGAATACAAAAAAATTTGTCCACATGGATAGATTTTCCCTCTCTTATAGGGAAAAATATTAATTTCTTATCTAGTGGGAATGTGTCACTTATCCATTTCCATTCCTTTTCTTCTATCCATAAATTAATTTACCTCTTTACCCCTATTACAATGTCATAACTCTCTCTTACATGGTCAAATGGGAAATCATTTCTCTCTCTTACATTACATTAAATCCACTATATCCAAAGTAATTAGTGAAGGTATGGGTTGTCCAAAATGTCCTATAAGCCTCTAAAATCACTCCCAGGCTTAGTATTTTTCCAAATGGATTTAATTATTCAAAAAATTGACTATAAAATTATTTTTTCACTACTCTAAAATTGGAATAATTTTCCAATTTTATTTATAAAAATTATCTATCCATAATTTACTTTTCCTCACTTCCACTCAACTTCCTATAGGATTTTATATCTCTAATGCCAATTTTCTATTTTTTTATTATATAAAACTAGGAAATAAAATATAAAATGTGGAAAAATATAATAGTAGACATATAATAGTTGGTAAGATCCATGTCAAACATAGTCTAAGAGACCTCTCTTGGTAACCTATGAACATTCATAAGCACATAAAAGAGTTTTACCCTATGATATTCTAAGAAAAGCTATGAAATAGTCACAAGAAATATTCATAATAATAAATGACATTTTTGTTTTCCAAATAAAAATATAGAACAAAAATAAAAAATAAAAAATAAAAATTCTAATAAATATAAAAATGGGAGCACCTCCTTCCCTAAGGGTGGATTACACCTAAAAAATCTGACTATAGAAAATAGTTCTCACAAAATGGGAGATATCTCTTGTGTTAAGTTGATTTTTTAAAGTTTAAATTATTATGTGTTTCCCCATTTTATATTCAACCACTATCAACCCTAGTTAACCCATGATTAACTGGTGGATTAACTCTTCATGAACTCTGGGCAATGCTAAAAATATAACATAATAAAATTAAACAACTTTCCCTTTAAGTTATTCCAACTCTAAAAGTGTAAAATTTAATGTTATGAGAAAGAAACTTAGGACTATAAGAGAATTAAATAATAAAAAATCTCATAATTACATGATAACTTCTATAAGATCATTATTGCGTATGAAACCATATAAAAATATATATCTCCTCTTATTATTTTTATATCATTTCATATATATTTTACACATATGCTACATGCTAAAATTTGGAAGAGAGGCAATATTTATATAACAAAGGCTTAATCTCATAAATATTATTATTTGGACTATAATATTAATTTTGAATGGTTTCCTAAAGTTTGTGTGGTCTACAGACCCATGTGAAGTAGGTGGACAACATGTCCCATGTGGATGTGAAACTTGGAATTTATACAAGTGCAAGTTACACATCAAAATTTTTATAATTTATAACATGAAAATATGCTAACTTATCTAAGTAATCTTAAGTAATATGTTATTATACTATCAATATCAACACCCCCACCCCCATTTAAGTGTAACTTAGGGGAGTATATATGAAAATATATTGATTCCTCTTTAATGGGTCCCAAAAATGAAGGATTGATTAGGTAATCATATAAAATAAAATTTTATGAAGGAAAGATGATCAAAAAATTCCACCCTAAGAATTATTTACTTAAAATTAGATGTTAGAGGCATTGAAGGAGTCTGAGTAAAAAATGAAATAGTGTTGATGATGAGGAAATTTTACTGAAGATAGAATCAATTCCATATACACTAAGCAATATGTCTACCCTTTGCAAGAGGAAAGAAAAAATAATTTTACTCAATTTTCCCACCTCATGAAGGAATAAAAAGGTAACAATATGAATATATCTATAAGTAGTATAAATTTGACATGTGGCATTGGTATATAAATAAAATATACATGAATTAAGGTAATTCCACTGAAGTATACATGTGAGAAGAAGCACATGGAATATTTGCTAAAATAATGTCCATGTGAAGTGGAGGGCATGGCCAAAAAGCCTTCAAAACTAAAGGATGACTTTCCACTAGAAGAGGTGGATCATCAATGATCTCAAAAAATGTGAGTACCAAAGAAAACCATAGGGGCACTCCCATTAATATAAATAAAATAATCCTATAAATAAAAAATGTATAGTATATTTGTAAAATGAAAACCAACATCATGTATAATAAAAAAGTGGAGTCTATAAAATACATCTTATGTCTAGCAAAAACTCATCCCATAATGGTGTCTATAAAAAAAGAGTAATGTTGGACAAGAATGTATCATATCAATAAATAGGAGGATCAAAACTAAAAACTCATAAGAAAATTCATTATTAATAGAAGAGTCTTTGAACATTTTTTTAAGAATGCTCCAAATAGTTCAAGCACAATCTGCATGTTCTAGATGGTGGTGAAGAGGCATGGAAACACATTGACAATGTCATATGAATTGATATGGGTCATAATGAATAGGAAATTAATATAGTGAATAAATGTTCTATGTACAGATGCCACAATGCATAAGCATCTATTATAATGGTGGTCTATAAAATCTAACTCTTGAAAATAATAATGGATTTGGTCATGTGACCATAAAAATAGATAAAAACTCAAAAATGAGAGAAAGAAAAGCCACATTATGCCTAGTATTGTGAATATAAAAAATAAAAAATAAAAAATGCCTTAGAACAAACCTCAAGTGTTCCAAAAAGAAAAGTGCCCCCCCCCCCCCCAAATAATAAATGACACTTTTTACTTAGTGAAAGTACCATAGATGGTCCCCTCCCAACTTCTTATAATCACACAATTGGTTTTATAATGAATTCTATAACTTCCATATAATTTCATGAATTAATAAAATAAAAAAGAGATGTTTTGTACATTATAAAGGTATTCTAATAAAAATTTGGAGTTATATATATAAAATCATACACTTTCAACAAAAGGACACTTAAAAATGGGACTTGAGTGTGGAGCTATTCCCAATTGATTTTTCTTGTATAGTATAGGCTAAGTGGGCTAATGATTTAAAAACATGATATATGGGGGGTGTGGATACTTATCACACTAAATGCACTCTCAAATTATTAATTATTTCCAAAAATTCCTTAATGTGTAAAATTAACCTCAAAGAGTACCAAATGCATGTAAAAAGGTCCCCTCTAATTATTCAATATTATTTTTAAAAAACCTCTTATATATTTTTTGATTCAAAATCAATCAAATTATATTAAAAATTAATATGGTAGATAATCTCATCATTAAAAAAAGTGAGTGTAAATAGTCACACTCTAAAAGTCACATTGGTGGGTGCCAAGAGATTTCCTCAACTTAACAAAATTTGAAAACAATTTCAACAAAAAGGAGATGAAGCCAATGAGATATAAAACAAATCCATATGACATGATCCACTCTAAGCAACATTAAAAACAATAAAGTATGGAAAAGGAGTAGGAGGTAGGGGACTATTTGGTTTATCACCCCTTCCTCATGATCCTCCAAAAGCTAGAGGCTCTATAACATTAGGTAAAGAACTCTAACTATATTCTTACTTTTCTTTATCTTTGTCTTTATAATTATCTAGCTTGTTAGAGAAAATAACAAGGGATAAGTTAGGTATCTTCCCTTATGGTGGTTCACACCATCCATAGTGGTTACCACCACCCATCTACCATCCCCATTTATATCTATGCTATCATCATCATATCGACTACCACTATCACCTCTATGTACATGAGTTTGAGGACCAAGAGATGGGAAATGTCTTTACAGCTAACCATTATGGTTCCTACTGCATGGTTGATTCCTCCCTTGAAATCTATGACTACAATGCCATGGGGGTGACAAAAAATGAAAGAGTATAGAGGGACTCTACTAATTGCATAATGGGGTGTTGCCCCAATGATTAAGCAAGGTTTGGACATGGGTAAAATTTATACTAATTTCTCAGAATGAAATTGAATATGTGACATAACATTATATAAGACATTAATCACATTAACAATGAAAAAAATCATCTAATATAACTTGGTTAGAAATAGCATCATTTTTAATCTTCCATAATTGAAACATAATTTCAACTCAAAATTTTATTAATATTTGTCAATTTTTTTTGGTAATGATGGTTGAGTCCCATAAAATCACCACCTTCTATGTAAACATCTAGGGATGGAAGGGCTAGAGTATGGTGTGATTCCATCTCTAAGCATATTGAGAAAGATTACAAAACCAAAAAATAAAACACAAAAACAAAACTAAGTGAGCCCAACCAAGGTAGATCAAGTGAGAACCAACAAGGAAGCCTTGATGGAGAATAAAACACAATAACTTGGCTTGCTTTGGCTCAATGATAAATACCCACACATGATCAAATGTTCTTCAAAAAATTGAAGTGGAATTGAGTTTTCATTTAGAATTGAGATTTTACATAAGAAATAATTGTGAACTAAGGATTGGATAACCTCATATGTATTTATACGAGTGAAAGACAGTATATATAGGCCACTTACTGTAGACATCCAATTCCTAACACTAGTTGTGTTGAAATTGTCAATCTTACACAAATTGCACTCAAATGCACATTTTAGGTCAAAATCCATAAAACACACTAAATGGTTCAAAATTTTCATTTACAAGTGCCAATTTAGGTCAAAGTATCCATAAATTGGTCAATGTAGTTTATGGTTGGCTAACTTTGATCAATTCATTTCGAGTCAAAATGATGATTTTGCCTTTTGTACTCTAGATCATTCTTTTCTTCTAACTCATTGGTACACATCATGTACCTTTGATATTTGGTGTTGGAAATATCTTAAATGGGAATACAACTCTAATGCATCTAACCTCACCTTATAGTTCCTCTCCAGTCAAATTATGATCCATTAATATGACTTTTTGAGCCTTTTGATTAATTGAGGACCACTTTTTAAAATAAATGCACATATATTGATTAACTTTGTTTAAGGATAATTAATCCAAATCAAGAGCTTAAGTGGATTTTCCATGAGAGTTGTTAAATATTTCTGGAAATTTATTTCTATTAACTACATCATCAGGTGACATCATTTCTTGGGAAGACATCCCTAGGCCATAAATGCCATAAATATCAAGATTATGGGTCACCCATGCCTAGTTAATGCCTCTCATACCTCTTCAATGCCCCTTCTTCCAAGGTAATGATGAATATATTTATGAGTTTAATTCCAAATATTAGGATTATCTATGGCCACACATCTCAATCTGGAGATGGACCGTCATGGTTGATCCTGACCAATCTCAAAAATTTATAAATAGAGAGGCCATGGACATGAATTTTAAGCTTGAATATTTCAAAGTTATAATGTTAAATTATTTCCACAATCCTTTGAATTTGATCATTGATTTTGTTTGCAAGCTTCATTGATAGGCTAGTTTAGTGATTTATAATCATGAGCCTAGGTTTTATGGAGTGTTATTGAGACATTGGAGGAGTTTTCCACCTTTGTTAACAAAGACAAGGATGCTTGATCAAGGGAAAACATGTTTTTGAGCCACATGGGTATGGTGAATCCATTTCGGAAGGTAATATGATGTTTCTTTATTTTTTTCTTTCTATCCTTTGTAATTCCCATAAGAATAGATAGGCTTAGTTAGTTAGTTCTTTATGCATTTTTCATGATTTATGGACTAACATTTGACTAACTTGATTTTTAATCCTCTTTAAATCTTGGCACACCCAGTGGGACCAAATGCATCCCACACATGAAAAAGATCATTTTACAGCTTTAAAATCTTCATTTAGATCATTAGATTTTCTAACTTTGTTTTGTCATTTTTATTTGCCACGGGTTTTACATAGTAATCAACGTTAGTAAAATTGACATCAGTTGGATAGTTGTCATTAGTCACTATTGGTATAACTGATGTCAGTTAGATAACCATCATCAGTTAGTAAGTGTAGCCATCATCAGTTATATAATCGACATCAGTCACTATGTTTTTCTTAAAACACAAACTCTAGAGCTCTTTTTTTTAAGTTCATTATTTCAAACCCAAAATAGCTTCAAATTTAAAAGACATGTTAACATTTTTATTGCAGGAAAAAGCTTGAAATTTGCTAAAAACATGTTTAGATCACCTTTTGCATGCTTAAAAATGAATTATGAACATTATGTTGGTGCTTAAAGTAACATTTAAGTGCTTAAGTGAGTTTTTAACATTAGTCTTCAAAGTTGCAACCAAGACCAAGGGGTCAAATGAACACCACCTCATTTTCCATTTGGGCTTAAAAATGAACTCGCCTTTTCAAGTTTTTTGTATTTACTTAGTTGTTTAAGTTAGATTTTGTTTGGCAAAAAGAGAGATGCCACATGTATGTTCTTCCATTTATCCCCTTTAGGGAACCCTTGGAATCAAAAGCGCCATTCCTATTACAAGTAGCCTAGTCTAAGGATTAAAAATAATGTCATCTAAATCACTCCCCAAAAACTCATTAAAGTTTGGGTGATCTTGAAAATGACCCTAAAGTATTTTAATTTATGCTTTCTTTATTTTTATGCAAACTTAGCTTGTGAGGGGTACGCCATTACCTCCCATGAGTTATTTATGGAAGATTTGACATAGGGTTTCATCTCCCAACATTGACTTCATTTGGATCCTAATTGGAGTTGCACGTGAGACGTATCTACATTTGGAAATCACACTACACTGAGCGAATAGTAGGATGTAATGGTTGTAAAAAGGACTAGACCTTTTTATAATTAGCCAATTCTGTAATCACCCAATTTTTGTGATTTTTTTGCATCATTTAATGTGAAATTCATTATGAAATTGATTCCCCTAGAAAAATCAAAACCTTGATAGTTTAGTAGACCCCACTTTGTGATACCTTGTCAGTTTAGACTTAAGACATTTGTTTTTTGTCATTAGCTTACTTGGTTTTGATTTGTGTCTAAAACTACTTGTTAACTCAATGAACTTAACCAAAACACATTATCCTCAATTTTGTTGAGAAAGGGAAGCATTACACTGTCTAATTAGAAAATTCACCTTTTCCTTGTTCAAATTGTTATCAAAAGCTTTGTGTCATGTCACTTAATTTGGCATATTCATGTTACCAAATTGAGTCTAGATCTTTTACCCAATTTATTTAAATCCTTCATTTATAATCCACATTTTAAATTGAACCTTTATGAGTTCTAAGGGTTGGTGTGTCAAATTGGGTTCACAATTTATGGACTAAGCTTGTTCTAACTTGGATTCAATTTTCCATTTGGATTGAAGGTTGTTTATTAAGACTCAAAATCACATTATCATCTTGGTAGACTCAAGTCATCTTGCGTATTGCTCATGCTCTGAGTCCTAGAACATATTTTATCCTACTTGAACCATGTGGTGATGTTGTGCTACCTATTTGGTCCTAGCTTTATACTTAGTGATACATCTTGAGTTGCTTAGTCAATTTTGTCTTCTTCATAGTCTAGAGAGATTTCCTCTAAATTTATAGGGTCAATTTGTCAAAGTTGAAACTAGATTTTACAGTATGGGTGTATCACAAATATCTAGGCATTGGTGTACTAGTTTTTACCTTGGGTCTTTAAGTTACCTTACCCTCTTCTGATCTATATGATTTCAACCTTACAAAACATTGAGTAAACTCATAAACCAAATATTCTAAATTGTGTATGGTTTCAAACCACCCTCCCTTATAATCTCATTGGTGCCTTGATTATTTTTTAAAAGAGAGCCAAAGCATAATTTTTCTGATTGCCAAGCATTTGTCCAAAGTTATACAAACACACATAACAACTCTTTTTACACATGAATCAAAGGTTCACTCATAGTGGGGCCTCTAATGGTCTTAGTTATGAAGATGAGAAATTTATTGATGGTCAAGATAACCCTATTGTTTTTTATGATATCCCCACAATAGTAGGATCCAAATATGATTACAATGAATATCAACCCTAAGAAGAGCAAGATGAAGCCCTTCTTAGATTGATAGAATCGGGTGCTAGACTACCTTCTAACTTTCCTATAGAGAAATTACATACCTTAGTTAGAGAAGGAGAACAATAATGGTAAGAGCAAGCTTTTGTATGAATACACATACCTTCTTCCTCTCACAAAGGAAAATAAATACAAATAGAGTCAAAATCCACAAATCTAGATCTTCTAGATAAGATCAAGATAATAAGTCAATGATATGCAGATCAACTTGTCATAGACTTAATTGACTCCCTAGTTGCCACTTCAATTCATAATTATGCTTCAAAAAAATGAGGAAATGTGGTTGAAAGTATGTAATAAATATTGGATGAGGACATTACCATAGTGGATTAAGGTGTCTAAATGAATAGCTAAAGTCACAAGAGACCTTAAAAAGTGTTCCATTTGACATGAAACATACATTATTCAATCATAAATAACCTTTTGTTACTTTACAAACTCAAAAACCCAAACATTCAGTTCAAATTGAGGAAATCTCTCAAGACAATTTGGCTAGTTCTTTCAACCAACACAAAAATTGGTAAACAAACATAGAAATTTCCAAAATCAACAAAGTATGAAATAGTCAAATTTATGGAATGTTTTACAATCCAAAAATCAACAACCTATGTTCTCAACTCAAGGAGAAAATTAGAACCAAGTCATGGATAGAAAGGTATACACTCCCTATAGATCCACACAAAACCAAGGGCACATTCCACCTTAACAACAAAAAAACCATGGGTACATTCCACCCTAACAACAACAAAACCAAGGGAACATTCCACCCCAACAACACCAAAGCTAGGGGCCCATTCCACTCTAATAAGATCTTATTCAATCCACAAATGCACCAAACATGAAAGAATGGAATTCTATGAATGAAATTGTTCAAAGATTGGAGATGAATAATAGAGTCAAAAAGTACAAATTTGATGAGATATGCCCATATCCATTTGATTTATCTATTCTCCAAAACCCCTATACACCTCATTTTGAGGTACCCAAATTTGATAAGTATAAAGGAAAAAGAGATCCATGTGAGCACATACAGGCATTCTTCATCTTATGTCAATAGGTTTCTTATAGTAGCAAGTACTTACTATAACTATTTTTGTAAAGTTTAGCAAGATAAGCTCTTGATTGGATAATTAAACTACCCAAAGGATCAGTTACAAATTGGAATGACTTATCAAAAAAAAAAACCATTTCTCATATAACATAGAACATGAATTAACCATTGTTGACTTATGCAAAGCTAAGCAGTGTGATGGTGAAAGTTTTACCACATATCTAGAAAGGTGGAGAGAATTGGCATGCCACTTTTAACATAACTTGTCAGACAAATAGTTTCTTGATATCTTTTCACATAATTTACATCCTAAAGTTGTGTATAATCTATGGTTAGCTTGTGCTAACTCATTTGAATAAATTATTGACAAAGGAGTGTAGATTAAGAAGGCTCTTATTGCTAAGGGCCTTGTTAAGATTTTTGTGCAAGGTCAGGCATCTAATTAGACTAAATCACTGGTTCAAATAGTTATATAGGATAAACCTAAAGGCTTTAGTAAAATAAGAACATGGTTGGAAATGGGGTGACTGAAACAAGACATGTACAAATGGTACAGGCTATGCCTCCTCCAAATGTACAATTAACTCCCCTTAATCCACTACCTACTTTGTAGAGACAACCTCCATGAAGGACTTTTCATAAAAAATTTAGAGTCTTTACTAAGTTAGGAGAATCAGTTGAAACAGTGTTACAAAATCTCGTTAGAGTTAATTTAATTATCTGGCCAATATCAAGGCCATTTTCTCAAGATCAACCAAAACTAGATTGGTATAAAGATAACAAATGGTATAACTTTCATCATGTTGTTGGTCATGGTGTATATCATTGTGTTCAATTATGACATATTATTGAGGACTTTATTGAAAGTGATGAACTAGAAATTAAGTTGGCCCCTAATCAAGATAGAAATCAGGATATGGGAATATACAAAGACCTCTTTCCTCAACATGATCCACCACCACCAAAAAATAATAAAAATGGTCACAATCAAGGACAGAGGTAGAATCAGAATCAACAATAAGGTTAGAATCATAATGAGCATAATCAAGATCATAATGCCCATACTAATAATGTGGCTTATAACAATGTACCTTATGACTATAATAATACTATGGGATGCATTTTTTCAGACCATATTACCATTGTTACTGTAAAACCATGTGGCTAATATTGTGTTCCTCATAATATGGGACCCATAATTATAGGTTCAACACCCTCTCCCCTAGTAATAGCATGTCAGGTTCATGTAAACATGTTGTGACTCCATTTACACATGTTACTAATCTTAAAAAACACCTTTCTTCTAATTATAAAGGCTCCTCATTGACACAAAATTGTATTAATATAGTTAGTCACCTATGAGTCACCATCCAAGGCCCTTTGCCTTCCTCTTTTAATAATAATAACTCATTGCCACCTCTAGGTTGTGCAGTCACAACTAGACACCCATGAGTTACCATCTAGGGCCCTTCAACCACTTCTTCCATATAACCCAGTGAGAACATTGTGCCAATAGTTTAAAAGCTGAATATTATCCCAATAAAGACTAAAATATTTCAATCCACAATTCAAAGGCCTTATAGTCTAATGAATTAATTAGATAAAACCCCTACACAAATTTACATATTAGAACTCTTATGGACATATGATGTCTATAGAACCATCTTCAATAAACTTTTATAAGAGTTTATTATACCTAATGATATAAACCTTGATCAATTTTAAAACCTAGTTGGACACTTGTCTTCATTTTGGCAAATCACATTTGATCAAAAATACATGTCCACCCTCAACCCAAACCATAATAACCCACTATACATTGAGATAATAATTGTGGATCACAAGATCAAGTGGGTTATTATAGATAATGGTTCAAGGTTGAACATCATATCTCTTAAATTAGTATGATGATTGGGCTACATGGATAAAGACATTTAGCTAGAAACTATTACAATCAAGGCTTACAACAACACTGAGAAGGAGTCATCTGGTATAATTTGGTTTCCAGTCATGGTTGGGTCTATTTATCATCACACATTATTCCATATTATGGATATTGAGATTCTTTATAACATACTTCTTCATCATCCTTGGATCCATGAAGTACAGGAAGTTCCATCTACTCTTCACCAATCCCTTAAGTTTCCCCATGATGGGATTGAGGTTACTATTCCCACTAATCAGTAGCCATATCAATACTACAAACACCTTAAAGTAGATTTTTGTAATTATAACTATTAGCTAGGTTTTAAATTCATTACAAAGAACAAACCCATCATTTCTCATATCTCTATCTAATTATATAGACCTTGGTGATCTCACATCCACTTCATTCAATCCATTTCCTATAGCTTTGGCCAAGTAGGTTATTATTAAAGATGTATTCATTTCCACATACCATCTGAAGGATGCCCTCCATATTGAAAAATTACCAAAATCCCCTAAAACATTTGTTAAGTGTAAAACTTCCTAGACTCCTAACATACCTGATCAGATTTATCAACCAAAGAAGAAACAACCAAAACCTCCTATGGTTTTTGTACCTATAATCATACCAAAGAAAGATCAAGAGGCTTTTACTAAGGGAGATTGGTTATGTTTTGAAGGCTTTGATAATTGTTTTTAGAATCCAAAGTATCCTATCCTTAATAGGATAATTGATCATCTTGACTATATAAGGAAAGCCCTTAGCCCATAGGTGCAAATAATTTTGGAACCCTTATCAGCTGAAGTTGCCAATTAGAATCATAGTCTCAGATTTAAACCAATAGAGGATGACCTCATGACATTTTATAGTGACTCTTCCAAAGTGATTAGTAATGAGACTCCTAATAGTGACACAGTGTACCATTATAGCCTTTTTGATGAGCTTGTTGACTTAGATTTGTTTGATTCAAATGCCATATTGATCATAACATCTATTAGAGCTTCCTGTCCTGAACCAAAAACCTATCCTAGTGGTATTTCCCTTCTTGAAGTAGGAAATTATAATTTTACCATTAGCATTTCCCATCCTAAAGTAAACCCTCACTATAACCTATGCATTTTCCATCCTGAACTCATAGATTAGGATTAGCAAAATTTGGTCATATGCCTCGATGAGTTTCAAAATGAAGAATCAATTACAGAATACATGAGCCTACAAGATGCATTCCCCATTAGTGATCATAAGCAAGGTTTTGATTTTTCATTAGATCCTTCTACCTACTTTGGAGAGTAGGCAAACATTCTTGGTCATAATAAAGAAAAAACATTGAGATCTTCAAGTGAAAACCTCTTTGAGGCACTTGTCGATCAAGGAAAAAGTAAAGAAAAAGATGAGCCTTTGAGTGATAACCTATTTCAAGAAATTTCAAGAGAGAAATTTTGATCATCCCCTTAGGATGTAAAAATTACATCTAGCCCAAGTTCTATAGCTAGTAAAAGTATCTCTTCAGAACAACATCAAATATTTGAGCATCTTGCTCTTGAGTTTCTAGAGGTTTTTACCAATTGGCATTTACCTGAGAAGGTAGATTTTGATTCTTCATATTATCTAGATCTTTGGGAGGAACAAGAAGAATATATAGTAGAGTAAAATGACCACAACCATACATTTCCTATAATTCTAGAAGATGGATCCACACTCCTTATAGAGAACACAATATAAGTTAATTTGAGAACCCATGAGGATCCCAAAATTGTTTATCTTGAAGCTTCCCTTACTGAAGTAGAGCATGAACATATTATTCCATTCTTAAGGATTATATAGACATCTTTGCATGGTCATACTCTGACATGCTAGGTTTGGACCCTGATTTAGTTGTGCATCATCTTGTTGTTCACCTTGGTGCTAAACCAATCAAGCAAAAATTAAGAAAGATGCATCCACACATCACTCTTTTGGTTAAGGCCAAGTTGGAAAAGTTGTTAGGATCCAATTTTATCAAATCATTAGACTACTCTAAATTGGTTTATAATATAGTACTAGTGAGTAAAAATATGCCAATCATATGTATTTGTACTGATTTTCATGATATCAACAAAGCATGCCCCAAAGATGATTTTCCTCTGCCCAACATTGACATGATCATCGACTCAACTACTGGGTATGAGATGTTATCCTTAATGGATGGATTTTATGGTTACAATCACGTCAAGATAGCCCTTGAAAATTAGCATAAGATCACATTCACCATTTTATGGGGGATATTTTGTTACTAGGTCATGCCATTTGGTTTAAAGAATGCTATAGCCACATATCAACATGCAATGATTGTCATTTTCCATGACATGATGCATGACATTATCGAGGACTATGTTGATGATATATGAGCAAAATCAAGAATAAGAGCTAGATATCTTGACATTATACAAAGATTATTAGAGAGTCTTCATGAATATACATTCCATTTGAATCCTAAGAAATGTGTCTTTGGAGTCACATCAAGGAAATTGCTAGGGTTCATTGTAACATAATGAGGGATCAAAGTAGACCTTGTAAAGGTTAACACTATTATGGAAATGTCTTCACTAAATAATATTAAATAACTACAAGGTATATAAAGAAAGATCCAGTCTTTACTTAGGTTCATTTATCAATTGGTATATAATTTCCACCCATTTACCCATCTCTTAAAGAAAGGGGTAACATTTTAGTGGGATGAAGATTGTCAGAGAGCATTTTCAAAGCTTAAAACATACTTGGCCAATCCACTAGTCTTACGACCTCCAACACAAGGAAAGCCATTGCTTCTTTATATATCAGCCAAAAAACATGCACTAGGGGAACTTTTGGCTCAGCATGGTGATCATGGTAAAGAACATGTTGTTTATTATTTAAGCCACACATTGGTAGCTTATGAACATAATTATATGCCTATTGAGAAGTTATGTTTATCTATGATGTTTTCCACTAAAAAATTGTGACATTATATGCTGAATACAAAAACTATTATCATCACCAACGTAAATCCTCTCAAGTTCCTCTTATCTAAAGCAACTCTTCAAGGATGCATAGCTAAATTTATTATGCTCCTCGGTGAGTTTGATATTGAGTACCAGAATCAAAAGGCAATTAAAGGACAAGTTATTCCTTACCAACTTACAAAAACTCCTGTTACGACCACTCAACTTCTCAATTTTGACCTTCCAGATGATTCTATCATGACAATAGAACAAGCATCATAAGAACTTGAATAGTGGATACTCTCTTTTGATGGATCCTTCAAATCCTAAGGGTCTAGAGTTGGCATATTATTGATCATGCCACAAGGGGATCTGATCCCCAAAGCATTCCATATATAATTTCATTGTACAAATAATATGGTTAAATATGAGGCATTGGTTATAGGGATTCATCTTGTTATATAGTGAGATAATCAAAGCTTAAAGGTCTATGGAGATTCATAGCTAATCATAAATCAGACAACTAACTAGTATCAAACAAGGGATGATAAGCTTGTTCCTTACAAGCAAATTATCGATAACCTCAAAACACATTATAAATCTCTACAGTTTGAGCAAGATCCATGAGTCAATAATAGATATACCAATACCATGGCAATAATTGGTTCCATGATTTAAATTAATGATAGTGTTAAAGAGTATCAGTTCTTGATTGAAAATCTTCTTCAGCTAGCATATATTCTATTATATTTAGAGAGGATATGCACCATTGTTGATCCTAATCTCTCACCTAAGCTACCATGGTACCAAGATTTTATAACTATTTCCATAGTCATGTATTTCCCACTGACCTTCCCAACAACCAAAAAAAAGTATTCCTTCATTTCTTAACACATTATATCCTCCTTGGAAACATGCTTTATCATAAAGGCTATGATAGAATCCTTGTTTGTTATTTATCTTTGGGAGAATCTGAGATGGCACTAAAGGAGTTTTATGAAGGAATGTGTGGGGCCCATACCAATTGTGTAGTCCTAATAAATAAACTCCTTATAATAGGCTATTATTGGCCCAAAATAGAGATAGATTCTTGTAATTATGTAAAGAAGTGTGTTCCTTGTCAACAAAATAGAAACTTGATAAATGCACCTTCCTTACCATTGTAGCTAATTACAACACCATGGCCATTCTCAACATGGGGTCTTGATCTCATTGGGAAAATTAATCTGACATCTTCAAATGTCCATAAGCACATTTTAATTTCAACTGAGTACTTTACCATGTGGATTGAGTACATTCCTCTCACTTACATTATCGGGAAACAAATAACCAAATTCATTCATTACCATACCATCTATCGATATGGAAT
This sequence comes from Torreya grandis, assembly GCA_037957365.1. NCBI lineage: Eukaryota > Viridiplantae > Streptophyta > Pinopsida > Cupressales > Taxaceae > Torreya > Torreya grandis. The sequence goes on from JARHVA010008305.1 coordinate 179,884, forward strand.
CCTATCCCATATTATATCTGATAATGGTGGATATATTATGACCTAAGATGTGAAATATCTTTGTGCAAAATACAAGATCAGGCACAAGAAATCCACTCCATATAAACCATAAGGCAATAAAACCATTCTATCCATCTTAAATAAGATTCTCAATAATGTTGACCATAATTGGCACTTGCAACTCTTTCCTACCCTTTCATCTTATAGAATCAATCATCACACCCTAACTAGTGCTACTCCACACTCCCTTGTTTTTAGCACTGAATCTATCATCCCATTTGAGATTAAGATCCCATCATTAATAATATCACTATAGCACATTGAAGATAATGAAGACTATAGAGCTTCATGACTACACAAACTATAGCTTCTTGATGGTAAGCATTTGGCTACCATAGAAAACTTGCAATCTTATTAGAATAGATTGTAGAGAAGCTACAATAAATGAATCTCCCTCAAGAATTTGAGATTGGTGACTTAGTTTTGAAAGAGAATCAGATGAGTATCAATACTGAACCAAAAAAGAAAGGCAAGTTTCATCATAATTGGTTAGGACAATATATTGTAAAAATAAACTACGGATCAGGAGCATATCAACTAGCTAAACCTAATGTTGAAGAACTTTTAGATCCCATTAACATCATACACCTTAATAGGTTCTATGCATGAAGAAATTTGAACCATTGTCTACAAGAACCCTGACTTGGGGGTAACTTGTGCTACCATAATTTTATCCCACCCTTTTATCTTACCTTGAATGCATTTTATACTGCCCTGGTCTACTTATCATGATTCTTGATAGTAAAGGCTTAGAATCCTTGGCACTCTGAACATATTATTCATCCCATTTTGGATTTGTCTCTTCTAGAAGCATATGCTTTGTTATGTCTAACGCATGTTATAAACTTTAACACTTTTTATCCCTTGACCAATTATGGTCTTGATTATGTATCATGAACATTATGAACATTCTCCGCAATAGTTCTACAAACCAATTCAGCTATGATAGTATTGTTCAACTTTAGACAAGTGAACAAAAGCATATTCTCAATACTAGACCATTACTACACTATTAAAGATAGGTGAATGTAGATATTTATTTTTTACTTTAGGTTGCACATTATTCTATATCACATTTTCTACTTTATTATTTTATCAAGATCCTTACTCTCACCAATTTGTAAGCATGGGCCGTTACAACTAGCTTAGCTATCTTATTGAAATCCCTACTCTTACTCTTAGGATGTGCATCTCCTTAGCTAGATGGTCCTACCTTGTGCATATTATATCCCAAAAACACCAAAAACATTAGAAATACTTTGAAAATACCAAAAACATTAGAACATGATCGACAAAAGAACAAAAACATTGTCTCATGCTTCTATACATTTTTACATTCCCATTCCACCATGCTACACTCTTACCATTTTACAAGCACAAAAACATTAGTTCATTTCATCTTATCTCATGTACTTGCCATTTTTCAAGATCATTCATTCTCATCTCATCAAATTCTTATTTTCCAGACCATTCTCATTTATTTTTTGTATCTTCCATTTCTTTTATAACATTAATCATGTTGGTCTGATCATCATTTTTCTTTTATCCCATTTCTTCGAAAAACTACATTTGGCCTAAAGTTCATGTTGGAATAGGCATCTATGGAACTATGTAGGCAGTGTCCACATGTCTTATACATCTAGAGTTAGCTCACCAAACTCCTTCCTTTTCTTCTCTTCCCCCATTTATTTTATCATTATTCCTCTTTAATTAGGGAACAATTATCATGTCATTGTCCTTTATTATGATGTGGTGGAAAGTAATGCCTCTACCACACATGCATGAACAATTATCTTTAAATCACACTAAATTATTATTTGTTTGTGTGTGTTTATTCGATTTCTCTTGATGTTTTGTTGTACTTTCACACCTCTCCTTTTATTTCTTTTCCTTTTCTCTTTTTATTACTTCTTATCTCATCTTGGTCTTGTGTTTCCTTGATTTTTTTTACTTATCAATTTTTTGTTTTAGAACATCTTGATCCTATGTTATTACATTGTTCTTGGACCATTTTATTTATTTGATTGTTGTTGGTGTCTTGTTTTTTTGTTTGTTTTTGCTTTTATCTTTTGTGTATCAGAATGTCTTGATAGTCTACATGGATCTTGATTATTTATATCTTTGTCTCATATCATTAAGATGTTCTTGCTTTTTGTTTTTAAAAAAATTTGTTCCTACTTAAGTCTTGATTGATCATATCTTGATTTCAAGTTAGGTTAATTTATGTTTATCTTTTTCTTTGTCTTTGATTTTTTGTTTAAATGTAAATCACTGTAACTCTAATTTTGGTCATTATTTTACCATTGTCCTTAGTTATAGATATTCACATTTGAACTAGCTCAGCACAATTGGAATCTTATGTCATTCTAAATTATTTATACTTATGATGCCTGATTTATTTTACTATAGAAATCACTTTTGCTCAGGTCTCAATGTCTTAACATCAACATTAGCTTTGATGAACAATTCTCAAGAATAATTTGCCAAACCTAAGCTCGTGATATGGAATTAGGCTTCTAGGTAACATGCATTTTAGGATTATTTGTCTATGATTAGATGTAAATCTCTTTGCATTCATTGTAATTCTAATCAAATTCTTGGCATGTTTTCATCATTTCTCATTCCATTCTCTCCCAAACTTGGGTGAACTACATTGGCCTAAAGTTCATGTTGTAACATGAGTCCATGGAACTATGTAGGCAGCACTTAATTTATGTTAAGTTTAGGTCAGCTATATCCATTCTTATTTTCATCTCTGTCATCACTTTGTGCATTCTTATACGCTTACTTTTATATGGCTTTCTATCCCATTACACCATCACATGTTTGTTTGTGCCTGGTTGCTTTAACTGATCTTTTGGGTTATATCCTTGATCTATTTGGCTTGAAAAAATTCCTATGCTAGGGTACAACATTTGAACAACATCTGAATCAAATTATATCTACAGGGGTAGATCATTATTTATTCTTTATCAAAGATGAAGATTCTCCCTACTAGGGCAAAACTATCTTATCATGATCAAATCTACTCTACTGGAGCACTTATTATTATATTCTCTTTAGAGACCATATACTAGTGGTGCTTCCCTTCCTAAAGTAGAACATTCTCTCTTTTCCTCTAATTCTAAGCTCTCCACATTTAATCCCATGATGTAAATATTTAGTGTGCAACTTATCTCAAAATTGATCAATGTTGTAAGCATGTAGCTTGTACTCTCAAATTGGGTATATTTACAGTGTGTCCCTTAAATTTATGGATTGTATCTTTCACATTCCCCCTATCTTTAGGGCCTATTATAATTATAATTATATTTTGATCATTGATGGTAATCACGTGTGAAATCACTAACTCATTTGGATGTGATCTATTCCATGGGTTAACCTCTCACTTTTTCTCTCTTTTCGATAGTCCATCCTTCTCTTTCATCCTAGTATGTCCTCTCAAGAGGGAATCATGGGTCTATTATAGTTTATTATTGACAAATATTTTCTTTAAAAATATGTTTCTTCACCTAAATGTCTCATTACATCTTTTTAAATAGGGGTAAAATATAGACATCCAATTCCTAACACCATTTATGTTGAAATTGTCAATCTTACTCAAATTTCACTCAAACGTATTTTAGGTAAAAATCTATAAAAATTTATAAATGGTTTGAACTTGTCATTTACAAGTGCCAATTTAGGTCAAAGTATCCCTAAATGGGGCAAGCAATTTAAGGGCCAGCTAACTTTGATCAATTCATTTCGAGTCAAAATGATGATTTTACCTTTTGTGCTTTGGATCACTCTTTTCTTCTAATTCATTGGTACACATCACATACCTTTGATAATTAGTGTTGGCGACATCCTAAATGGAAATATAAATTTAATTCATCTAACATTGCCTTTTAGTTCCTCTCTAGTCAAATTATGATCCAGTAATATGACTTTCTAACTATTTTGATTAATTGAGGGTCAATTTTCAAAATAATTGCACAAATGTTGATTAACCTTGTTTAAGATTAATTAATCCAAATCAAGAACTTAAGTAGATTTTCCATGAGATTTGTTGAATATTTATTTTTGTAAATTGATTTTTATTAACTGTATCATTAAGTGACATCATTTATTGGGAAGAAATCCCCAGGCCATAAATGTCACAAATATCAAGATTATGGGTCACCCATGCCTAGTTAATGCCTCACATGCCTCTTCAATGCCCCTTCTTCCAAGGTCATGATGAATGTATTTATGATTTTAATTCCAAATATTAGGATTATCCATGGCCACACATCTCAATCTTCATATGGATGGTCGTGGTTGATCCTGACTAATCTCAAAAATCTATAAATAGATAGGCCATGGACATGAATTTTAAGCTTGAATATTTCAAAGTTATAATGTTAAATTATTTCCAAAATATTTTGCATTTGATTATTGATTTTGTTTGAAATCTTAATTGATAGGCTAGTTTAGTGATTTGGAATCATGAGCCTAGGTTTTATAGATTGTTCTTGAGACATTGGAGGAGTTTACCACCTTTGTTGACAAAGACAAGGATGCTTGATCAAGAGAGAACATGTTTTTGAGCCACATGGGTATGGTGAATCCATTTGGAAAGGTAATATGATGTTGATTTCTTTAATTTTTTTCTTTCTATCCTTTTTAATTCCCATAGGAATAGATAGGCTTAGTTAGTTAGTTATTTATGCATTTTTCATGATTTATGGACTAATGTTTGACTAACTTGCTTTGTGATCCTCTCTACACTTACAATCAATCCACCATCTCAAGGGAGTTTGCATGCTAATATTTTTGAAATGGATATCATATTTGGAATTTTTAATTTGTGTTATGTATTCATGGTAATTAGATGTTAACTAAAATTGGTGGCGTAAAATATGCCAATAACCCATACTCTAGTTAGACTAGAAAAGAGGTTCCAAATCACTTTGATTCCCTTTGTAAAAATATAAAAGATTTTAATCCAGGAAAAAAGGGAGAAAGGAACTTCATGATAATTAATAACTAGAGACCACCATAGATATTCAAATTTAAGAGATAGCCCAAACCGA
>JARHVA010008305.1:190000-377500 GCA_037957365.1 Torreya grandis
ATTCTCATAATCCTTAAGTTTAATTGGAATATCTCTCATTTGCATCTCCAAATTATTGATTTTGCTCCTATCAGCTTCCTGGTTATGTTCCATTATTTCTACTTTCTTCTTCAGCTCCATTATTTCCTTATACATCTACGAATCAACTTGGAGAATATCATCAGCTTTGAGTTTGGTCAAATTCATGAATGAAAGCTTAGTGTCCTACCGAGCGTCACAACTGTCATTTGCATTCTCCTATGGAGAGGACTCATCCTTTTCAATTTGGTTCTCCCTTTCCATTATTTTCTCCTCTTTTATCTCTGCAGGGTCTTCATGCTGGACATGATCATCCTTTTCTTGTTTCCTAATCTCCATAGCATGATTGGAAACTAGAACCATACGTTCCTTTTCTCTTATCGAAGTTGGATCATCAAGTAAAATATTTGTGTCTTTAACACTTCCCCCAACACATTCTGATTATCTTCATGATTAGAATTATTCTATTCTGTATTGCCCTCAATTTTATCCCCTTCATTTTCCTAATAACCTTCCAGATTTGAACTAAAATCTCCAGTTTCTGTCCCTTCCTCTTCCTCCAAGACATTCTTCTCAGAAATTTTTGTACTTTCCCACTCAAATTCCTCTTTAGAATTTTGTTTTTTACAACTGGAGGGTTTAGGTTTTACTTTTTCTTTCCCCTTAACTTTTCCATTCTTTTTACACTGTGAATCCTTATTTTTGTTAGAATAAGGAGTCAAAGCTATGGCATTGTTTTTGAAAAAGCCCTCTATGATAATAATCAATCCTTCATGTAAAATAGGGTGAGATTCCTTCTTTCTATGGGCAAACAGACTTTGAAGTAGTGAAAAATGCAAATAGAAAGGGAATGAAATTCTATCTTTATGCCTAAAATGATTAAGAAAGACAAAATGAAATTTATGAACTCTTTTGCTCCTACCATCTAGGATAAAATACTCATGAATGTAGCATAGTACATCTCTGTAGATTCCTTTTATCTACTCCAAATCAAAGAAATCTCCACTCTTTTCCAGCTGCTTCTCCTCTGCATCCATTTTCATAAATTTTTGGTCGGCCGCATTGGAGATACTAGTCTGCTTAGAGAATTTAATACCACTTATGGGAAGTCCTATAACCTCAACAATGAAATCCTCAGTAAGCTTCATAGTAACACCATGGAGAGTTACTCTGTCATCAACCCAATTTTTGAAGAATGTTGTCGTAATGTGGGGTTTAGATCCATGCAATCGCTCCAGATAACTTACCACTTTCCCTTTCTAAAGAATCTTCCAAACATCTTGTCTATCCTTCCAGTCTTCATAACTTTTTGGCTCTTGCTTTTGCGGCTCACCCTTCATGTTGTAAAACAAACAATATTCTAACAACACCCAAACACTAAAGGTAGAAAAATGGACCCAGTTGTTATTTACATGAAATGGAACTTGCCTAAATGCTGACACATGCGAAATCCACATTATATTCTCATGAATGTACCTGTTCAATGAAGGTAATCTATCCACCATAAGGCCACTCCACCGAATCATTAAATTACTAATCTAGGCAGATCTTTCCCTCTTTATAATGGATGGCATCATAATTGATAAGTGCTTTGAGCTCAATGTGCTTATTTAATGCATCATGCCATCTCACCTTATGCCCCGTTTGAACAACATGATTAGCTATCCAGTCAGCAACCCCATTGGCTTCTCAATATGTATGGGATATGGTCACTTTTTCAAGATTTAAAATTAAAGCCTTAATTTCCATAACCGTAGCCTCAATAGACTAGGAAATTGAGTTTTTGTTGTTTAGAATGTTTACAATATTCAAAGAATCACCTTCCAACCATAATTTGTAAAATCCCAACTCAACAGCTAGCTTAATGGTGTAGAGGGCTGCAGTAGCTTCAGCAATATGACTATTCAACTTACCAATTGGGATAGCAATAACATCAATTACATTTCCCACATGATATCTCAGTACTCCACATCCTGCTCTTCCCAGATTCCCTTTAGCTGCTCCATCAAAATTTCCTTTGATCCATCCATTAGGAGGGACATTCCATTTTACAGTCAATCTTGGATTATCAATTTTCAAATTAGGCCTTTCAGATCGTAAGGGGTTATCAAATTGAAAGGTTTGATCAAGATCCCTCTGTGATTTAAAATTCTCCTGAATAGCTCTAGTAATATTTTGACCAAGCACCCATCTAGGAAGTTCTGTATTTCTAAATATTCTATTGTTTCTTTCTTTCCATATACCCCACCATATATGAGGAAGTGTTAATTTCTAGAAAAAATGAACATCAGGATTCTTAGAGGGACAACACCAGCTTTTAAAGGATAGATCCACACTTTTTTGATGTACCCATGTTATACCCCAAAAATTAAGTATCTCAGTCCAAACTTGTTGAGTGTAGGAATAGTTCAAAAACATATGGTCTCTATCTTCAAATCCATTTTTGCATAAAATACACCTGTTAACCACGTTTATTCCTCTTTTCTACAAATTGTCCAGGGTCAGGATTTTATTTTGAAGATGATTCTAGAAGAAGATATTAATTTTAGGGGTAAGCCCCTTCATCCAGGCTTGAGACCACAAAGGTTGATTACCCTTTTCCTTTGAAGTAAAGATAGTAGAGACTTTAAATTGTCCACTAGGATCATCATGACAAATAATCTTATCCTCCAGGTAGGGATAAAGAGAGACAACATTGAGAGATAATTGGATGTTGCTGAAGCCTTGATTAACATCAGTTAAATTCACCCAGAAATCATTCTGCCAATACTGACTAACTAGTAAACCATATCTCTACTTACATCGATCAACTAAATCCTTATCTTGAAAATCTTCCATCAAAGGATAATCCTTTAACCAGACATCATCCCAAAATTTCACCTTAAGTCCATTACCAACTTTCCAGGAACATCCTTTTTCTAAAGTTTTTTTGGTCCCCTAAACAGCCCCCCATATGGAAGAGGGACGAATTACATCAGGATAAGAAAAGAAATCAGAAAGAGATTTAGCAGTGAAGAGGTACTTATGTTTCCATATAGTACTCCACTCTTTGTTTTCATGGTAAACTCTCCATCCCAGTTTGGCTAAGAGAGCTTTATTCATACTTATGATTTTCCTAATTCCTAATCCCCCTTCCCTGAAAGGTTTGCAAACATTGTCCCAAGCAATTAAAGGCATTCTCCTTTTTTCCTCAGTACCAATCCATAGGAAATTTATTTGAATTTTTTCCAATAGACTCTGTAAATTTAATAGGAATTCTAAATAGACTTAATGCATAAGTAGGTATGCTTTGAAGACATGTTTATGTTGGTGAATGTTATACACTTGCATAAATTCATGTTTACCTTAATTACAATATTTATTATAGTTAACGGTGGTAGGGTTTCAATTTATTATAAGTTATGCTTATTTTTTCATGATTTTGAGGATCATAAGAAAATATAATCTTAGGGCAATAAAAATATTGATCAATTATACAAGGACCTACAAGATATACCTAAGAGGTTTTGGTGAAGGGTGGGGTTTAACTACACCTATTCATTATTAGGCCTTTGATAACATTTAAGTTATATAGCCTATGGAGATAACTCTTCATGGATGGATACATCCACATATATATGTAGAGAGGTGAGTGGGGATAGCTAGAGTAATGAGGGATGATACGATAGAGTGATACTAGATATTAGATTGTTTGACCAGTGGTGACATTATATGTATACCATATATGGAGTTTAATGGATGAGCAAAGGATATAGTTGAGGTGAGATGCATTCAAGTAAATTATTAGCTACATGAAAAGTGGTTGAATGTATAAAAACATTTTTAGTTTGAGCATGTGATAATATATTTTGGCATCTTATAGGATGTGACTCATACAACATGCATATGGATTTAATATATTAGAACTCCACTCCAAAGGATGACATGGGTCATCCTACTCCTATGGTTCTAACACCCATCCCCTTAGTAAATGTGGATATAATTATTCAAACACCTAATACTAATTAATATGTTTGTACAATATCTTATACATAATTATGGTCAAACCATAGGTTGTGTTTTTTTTCCCAGTGGTGGTGGATGATCCTACATCACAAGGTAGAGTAGACGTAGGTAGTGTAGAAGTGGTTGACACTCAAACTACACTTATGAGTGAGTATATGTGTATTATAGATTTTTGTATATATTTTTATTGATTTGGATAAAATTTATATTAATATTACATATTGATTTAATTTATTTGTACAAGGTAATGATTATTTGAAGATAATTATAGAGACATCCCTCTAGGTTATCACATGGCATGTTCTTGGTGAGGCTATTTCTAGTGGATTGTTGGAGAACATGATAGGCATTGTAGGAGATAATTATCCCTCATTTTATCATGTAGCTATATTGATGGAAACCTATGTTGTAGCTATAGTAGTGCATGATTATGTGGTATCTAAATTAGATGCATGTATTGTTAATTGTGAATAGCCAAGGGAAAATCTCATGAGACAATAGTACCATCTCTAGCTCCACCAAAGGATATATCCCATGGTGTTTACCAAGATTTTATGTAGTTTCAATGGGATCATGTAGAACTAAAGGTGTGATTGACCATATTTGAGAACCATGAGCATATACTCAATCTCATTATAGATCATGAACAATTGATAGTGGAGCTTCCTCTTCACATAGTTATTTGTTAGTAGAGGGTGGTGGTGATGTTCAGGGTGATGAACCCATTTTATAGTGATATTTTATCATGTTATATTTTTTTTAATTTTTTTGATATGTGTGTGTGTGTGTGTGTGTGTGTGTGTGTGTGTGTGTGTGTGTGTGTGTGTGTGTGTGTGTGTATACATATATATATATATATATATATATATATATATATATATATATATATATATATATATATATATATATATATATATATATATATATATATATATATATATATATATATATATATATATATATATATGCATGCATGCATACATACATGTATGTGTGTTTGGATTTGGTTTATCTGCTCTTATTTTGTACTTATGTGGAATATTTAATTTTGTATATGCTCATTATATGTGGTTTCTACTTTGATAAGTATCTCATGTGATAAAATTTAGTATTATATTTATTAATGTATCTAAAAATGAAATGTGTTATTGAGATATGTGATACATGTGTGTATTAAATTTAATTATAAATTATCGAATGAGTGGACCATCCTAATGGAAATAGGAATTATTCATCATGATGAGTATTATTCATAAGTGTATTCTAATATTGTATCTATGGATTTACAAATATGTTTCAACAAGTATTTGTCACTCATGGTATTTGTATTTCATATTTTTCATTAGATATTACTTTTTTATAACTCTAACCGACATTGTGATGCTTGTGATTTGGTATCTAACTTGGATGTGTTATTATCTTGGATATTTGTATCATTATTAAGGGTTCTATTTCACTAAAATGTGATAATATATTTATCATAAGGTTTTGTAATATTTTATCACAATGCATAATAATCTTTAGACCAATGTCCATTAATACCATGATAAGTGAAAAATGCCTTTCATTTTATCTAATCATGATGATGAGGAAGATGATAGAAAATTTGGAGGGAGAGAGGTCAAGTTTTCATCCAAATTTTTTTATAGAATATCATGTGTTTGATCTTTTCATCTATCAAGATGGAGTGATGACCTCTTATTGAAATTAAGATTATTCACTTTATGTGATGTTTTAAAATTTATTTTATTTACTTTATTAAGAACTTTGACTTGTTATTCCTTGATGGGAACCATCTTGAGTTATTAGTCTATCTTATGGATGACTTAAAATTGGATTATTTCATTGGGAAGTTAAATTTAGATTCATTTATCTATTGAGAACTACTTTCTTATATGCAGATGATTTTGACTTAGTAACCATTATTGTTGCTAAATTTATCTCACATGCATATTTTAATATAATCACATATAAGTTCTCAAAATAGTTATAAAGTGTATTCATGGATTTTTTTTTAAGTGAAGATAATATATCCATACTAAAGATAAATTAATTTTCCAAGTTTGAGGGTTGATAAGTTAGAGAGTGAAAAAAATGAATCATAAAATGTAGTATTTAATTAGCTCATTATGACATTGTTGATATTTTTTTGGATGTTAAAAAGTGATATCAAGTTCCATGTTCTTATGATAATCAAATAAGAATGCATCTTATTATTTTTTGAAGTTAGATAAGGTTCCACTAGGTAAACTATAGAACCTATCTAAAGCCTCTCTTGTGAGACTTATATTAAAGGCTTTGGGTTAAATACATCCATAATTCCCCAATTATTTGAAAGATAGAATATATTACGTTAAATAATTACAAAGGAATTCACAACCATCACAAAATGAGTGTGAGCATAACATAATATATTGGATATGGATGCTCATATATAACTCATGTAAGGGGTTATCCTAGGATAACATTATATTTAATGTTTGAAAAACATGATCTAGATTGTAAATTTAGATTAATAAATTAATTTTGGAGCTGTCTAATGAAACACATCATTGATTTAATATGAATAGTAGGAATAGTAGTTATTCAAAAAAGCTCTATTATGGTTTCTATTGACCATAAATTTAAAACATTGGTATAAGAGGTTCATGCCAGTTTTCATTACAATTTTTGGGATTTCATTTTAAGATAACATTAGTGTAAAATTAAAGATTATTTCTTAGATTATCATTTTTAATTTTTATGGTGGTAGAAGCATGATATTTCTCAGTATTTGATTTCACTGATTTAGGAGTAGATAATTAAACTTCATAATTAGTATTATCATGAAATTCATATTGAATGGATGGAGGACAACTATATTTATTGTATAATATTTTAATATCCCTACTTTTTAAATATAGATTCATAGTGTTACTTCAGATTTGTAATTTCATTTGAAAGAGGAATATAAATTAATTACATTATTTATTTATCCTAAGGAAGGGAAGAGATTATTAAAGTCTTGTATATCATTAAATATTACTAAAGGAGAGTTTGTATTGTATTACTATACATCATATACCCTTTTTAAAGAAAGATAAGGAGTATAACATTCATTTTTAGCATTGGAAATTTCTATGCAAGGATTATGTTTTTATAATTTGTATTGATTAATATGACAGATGCAATATCTAATTCAAAAAGTAGGAAGGATGTTATGATTAATGATTTTAATATTCTAGTCCATTTGAGAGATTAAGAGATATAATACAGTAATTATCAATATGATCATCTTTTTATACTTTTAAAAAATACGAATATAAGTGAGGAATGGGTTGTCCAATTTATACATTAGTTAACTTATTCTTCACTATTATAGCATTCATCTTAATTCTTATAATCATAATCATATAAATAATTTTTTAAATATATCTAATAATCATGTGAAATTTTAAAATTATGATCAATAGTCCATTCATTATCATAACCATAAGGTATAGAATTTGTAGAAAAAAATTGAATCTAAAAGATGACCACCATTGGGAATTTCATATTCAGATACATTTTGTGAATCCATTTTATATTTTTAACCTAAAATATTTAAAACATGACAAATAAAATTATTTATTATAAAAACAACCAATCTTATAATGAAAACCAAGGCAATCAAATAGGTGAAACTAGACAAGGTTTGTTTTCATTGTAGGTTCTTAGATATACTGATCCCAATCATAAACAGTGAATATGGCCATGGAGGCACTAACTACTGATGACTCCAATATTTTCATAGTTACACTATCCTAGCTCATGGGGTACATTGAGGTTAACTTCCTAGGGATAACAACTTACCAGTGCACTACAAGAACAAATGGTAGAAGGCTTTTTATAGATGAAAATAGAATCTTAGAAATTTGTAATGTATATTGAGGTACATGTAAACTAAAATCTAAATATATATTGATATATAATGAATTGATTATTTTTTAATTATCCCTCACAACATGACATAAGTAAAATTGACATTTTTTCTATAATGAAATCTCCTATGCATTTTCAAACCGATGAAACACATTTTGTAGGAAAATTAAGAGAAAAGCATAATTGAAAACTAATGGCAAGCAATGAATTTTATGTAACAAAATAATAATTTTTAAAACCTTGAAGTCAAATAAAAATCCTAGATTGGTGCTTAATCAAATCCAAAAAAGGATGATCAAATTTATCATGTTATAAATTCAAAAATTCAGTTGAAACCCTAAAACAAAAATTGACAAATAAGACAATGGTCAAAATAAAAAAAACTATGGTCTCATCCTTATGTTTTACCATATTTTTGTTAAAACTAAAAATGGATGAATTTTATTTGTATTTATATAGGTGTAAAACTAGAAAATATTATAATGTTAAAGATATAAAATATTCAACTATTTTGATTTTGACAAACTACTAAATATGAAAAGTGGCTATTTTTGGAAAACACAAAGAAGAGATATACTTAGCTTGTACATCGATACCCATTGAATATTATGACTATATTTTGGTTGAAAATTATAAGAAGAGGTTTATGTAGGATTACTATTAGACTCAAGAACAAAACATAATTTGGATAGGTCCACTATAAGTGGAAGTTTGTGTAGTATGTTCTAGTCCATTGACTATGGAATTATCTAAGTTAATAATGAAAAAATAATAGTAGGAAAAGGTAGAGAATGAATAAATATGTAAATGATAGATCATAAGTAAAAGTAAAAAATATATCTAGATAAGTTCACTATAATTGGATAATGTCACATTGTGCTTGAGTTTGTTGACTGTAGACTGATCTTGGTTGACTGTAACATAAAACTGATTATTTCACCACATTTGTATATTTTAATTAATGCCATGGAAACATGATGGGAAACTGTATTCAAACTGAAATTTATCTTCATGCAAATAAAAAACATGACCCTAGACTGGAAACAACATTATAGATGAAGGCGCTATTCTGCAGCAGTTTCAGGGGATAAAAATCTCCATAAAAATCACAGCTACACCGCCACCACTCTCAACTATTTCAACTCAATTGGAACCACATTCCATTCAATCAAGGATTTCTATAGACTCAGAAAAACCTTCAACGCTTTCCATAGATTACAAATATGCATTTATCTCCTTGGCTTCTCCAAACAGACTGATAGTACGTGTCTTTTCATCCTTCTCAAAATGCTCTAACTTTGTCAGTCATCCCATTTGAATAATATCTTGAATATGCTAAGCAACAATGATGGTCCAGCATAGATCTTCCTATCACAAGCAAGCCCTTAAATTGATCGACATTGACAATTTTGAAAGGAACTTTCTCCAAAATAGAGATTACCTTATTGTAGCTGAAAGACCTCCTCTCATCACCCAGTGCATCTTTGTAGATGCTGCAAAGCTTTTCAAATGGTTCTGTAATGTTTTCTATTTAAGTTAGGCAGATTGTACAGCATTGATAACTTCTTGTCCAATGCACCTGTAGAAGTATTACTGTCATAAACCAATGCGTTTAATCATGTCAAGACTATCAAAACCAATTTGGTGGGAACCTTGAACATGTTGGGATTGGCCAAGCGAGTTGGGGCAAGATTTTTGCTCACAAGTACCAGTGAGGTTTATGGAGATCCTCTTCAACATCCTCAAGTTGAAACATACTGGGGCAATGTCAATCCTATTGGAGTTTGCAGTTGCTATGATGAGGGCAAGCGTACTGCAGAGACTTTGGCAATGGATTACCACAGGGGAGCAAATGTTGAGGTTCAAATTGCTAGAATCTTCAATACATATGGTCCATGCATGTGTATTGATGATGGCTGAGTTGTAAGTAACTTTGTTGCTCAGGCTTTGCGTAGGGAGCCTTTAACTGTCTATGGAGATGGCAAACAGACGAGGAGTTTCCAATATGTTTCTGATCTGGTTGAAGGTCTTTTGAGACTCATGGAATGCGAGCATGTTAGTCCATTCAATCTTGGGAATCCTGGGGAATTTACAATGTTGGAAATCGCACAAGGATGTGAGTTACAGTCAGACAATCTTTGGTTTACGAACAAAACACTTCACCAACAGACAGTAGCATAGACACCATTTATACCAATATAGGGCAAAATAGATCACTGAATAATCCACTGAACGACCTTCAGTTTTGATACCCCAGTAAACATAAATACCAACTATTTCTATTAAAAGCTAATGAGATTCATATTACAGACGCTAATGAGATTTAGTTTTCAATCGACAAATTTCTATTCCAATCTGCTGTTAAATCCACATTCTTTGCAATTAATTTCACAGGGTAGCTCAAAGCTCGTTTAAAAATACCTACACCAATCTTCTGCTCATCATTTTTAAGTGTTTCTCTAATAGCATCAACCTTAGCCGCAAGCCTCAAGAGAGCACACCTTCTTTCAACAACAATGTCTTCCTCAACAGCTGCCTGTGTTGTGTTCAATGCATCTAGAAACATACCTTCACTTGCATCTTCATTAATTTCTTCAAGCTCATCCTGGATTTCCTGCAACCTTTTAATGGAGAGGACGAGTTCTCCATCTATATGTTCTTCCTCATCTCTTCTATGTCCTATTCTCTCTCTTCTTCTTTTTTCTCCTTTGGTTTTTTAAAAACCTCCTCCAAACCTCTATGCCAAACTTGGCTCAAGGAAAAAAACAAAATACAGTTTTTAAGCTTTAACAATATGCTAAGGTTGAAAATATTTTCAACCATTTCTCCCTGATTTCCTGAACAGCCCCAACAATAACTTTTTACTTTTATGTTTTTACAATTACTCCTCATTAAAAGCATATTGGAGGGAAAATATAATAAATTGAATTTGAATGCAGATGCTCCTACATCATACTCTCCCTCTAGGAACAATTTGAACCTTAGTTCAAATGGGATAACTCCTCCATGTTGTAGTCTTCACTCTATGCTTGGATCCCAAGGTCTTGTTGCCAATACCAATGCTGTTGTTTGTCTTCTATAGTCTTTATCTTTCATTTTGCTTTTCTTCCTCTTTAGATATGTCCTTCTTCTCATTTCTTTTTCAGCTGCCAGCTCCTGCTTCCATGCTTCTTCATCTTCATACATGTCTTCTTGTTCTTCTTGTTGTTTTACAAAGTTTTCATCTTCTATACTTGCATTCAAAACATCAAAAGCAACCTTAGTAGAAAAACATTGAGGCCATGAAGCCTCTTGATTATCTTCATGCTGTTCTTCTTTGTCCAAATCTGCTCTCACTATCTTTCTTTGTTCTTGTCTTGTGTCACTCTTCCCAATGGTGTCTTCACCATGGTTTGTACCTATATGTAGCTCTCTTGAAGAACTCAAGAGTTCTTCCAACATTCTCATTTTTTCACTCAACACAAGGTCATCCAAATATTCATGTCCTATATCAAACTTAGGACCAGATTGTTTTTCATCCTCTATAAATACATTCATCCACTTTATAATTTCTTCATACAAATCAGCTTCTTCACCAACATCAATATACTTATAAAAAACAATATGAGTACTATTACCTTGTCTCCCCTTGTTTGTTTCAAACATGTGAACTGATTTCACATCTCTACTTTCATCATCCATCCTCTTGGAACTCTCTTCTTGCTGCATATTAGTCTTCATAGCCACTTTCCATTCCTCATTTTCCATAAAAATATCATTAAATGATTCAAACAAATCATTATCCCATTCATTGCAAGCAATTGACTTACCTTTTATATTTGTATCCTCATGATCCACCTCATTATTCTTTGAGATGTTTTCTTTCTCACCTTTAGCCATCCATACCTTCTTCATAGCTTTAAGATGACACTTGTTCAATTTACCAACCAATTTCTACTCTTTGACATCTTCATGTTGTCTTGTTTGATAGCTGGCCTTACTCACTTTGTATTCTACCTCTTCCTTCATGCTTTGTATTTGTTTCTTGCTTGAGTCATCATCTTGACTGAGCTTTGTGTCCTTTGTTACATTTGTTGATCTCTTGAGCCATTTTGGTACCACATAGCCATGGTCTATTGCTGGATTTGAAGGCTTTTTATTGATCTTCTTCATCTCCATCTGTACATCAGTAGTCTTACTCTTATATGCATATGCAAAATCAGAATTTGAACTTATTTTTACCTTTTCAATGGCTTGATGTTTTTCCATACTTTTCCTCATAGTTTCCTTGCTTGCATTCAATTTCTTTAGGTGTGTTTCGTTCTTTTGTTCTATTGGAATGTTTTTCAAGTCATCATAGTATTCTATACCCTCTTGTTCAATAGCGATTCCATAATTAAGTGGATGATAAAAATCAATACTATAATTCACCTTTACCTCCTTGTTAGGCTACTTCATGGTTTCCTTCATTTGCATGGCTTCTTTGATTGCACTATCCTCTTTTGTGCATAGTTTTCCACTTGCTTCTTCAAGGTACTCCATGGCATCATGGAATGCAATTTCCTCCTCCATCTCAACATTTTCTTGCACAAGATCTCCAACATCTTTCTCATGCATTTGACAATGCATTCCTTCTTCCTTATCAACAGCAGCAAACTCTCTTCTCTTTCTTGCACATTCACTTGTGTACTTGGTGTCTTCTCTTGCACCAATCTCTTCATTCTTCAAGGCCCTTCTCTTGACTTTCATAAGGCTGCTCATACCTGCGCTTACCCATGCAAAGACAATATTAGAAATAAAAACAAGAGACCACAAGGTCCCTATGAGTGCTCCCTTCATCAACACTCTCATCTTCTCAAGTGCTCTTCCTGGCACTTCATCTTTTCTTTCCTCTCTTCTCTTGTTCTCCTCAATGAGAACCTTATTTTCCACTTCTTCCTCTTGCTGCTCACTTGGCAACCTTCTTATCTTCTTCAAGCCTCTATGGGCTTCTCTCTTCATGGCAATCTCATTTTGCCTTCTTCTCCTCTTCATTAGGAGATCTATTGGCCACTTCAACTTCCTCCTCATTGGCCACACCCATGCTTTCTTGTCCATCTGCATCCAAGACTCATATTCATCTTTAATCTTAGCTAACTCTCTCTTCAAATTAGCAATCTCTTTATCAATTACAAAACTGTCCATACCTTTGATGCTTGCTTTCTTCTTGGTGCCCTCATGTACCTTGCTACTCTGCAGTGCCTTCAACAATGCTTCCATTTCTGAGATCTTCACCCAAGTCTTTTCCACCTTGGTCTCTTGATCCCTTGTCTCACCCGAGCCTTTCTCCTTGACTGGTCTTTTGACAACCTCCTTGATCTCACCTAGGCCTTTTGCACCATAGTCTTTTGATCCTTTTCTCAATCCTACAGCAACTCTTTATACAACACAAATCACAAATCCAAGCTTACCTTGCTTTGGATCTTTCTCCTGAGCATTTACTTGCTCTCTTACTTTTGAGCTTCTCTTGGCTCTTCACTAAGCCTTCCTTGGCTTCTTCTCCTCCTCTTAAGCCTCAATGGCTTTAAACCTTCCTTTTTCACCTGTTTGCTTCTTAAACAAAATAAACTCAAATTAAATAGCAAAGTTGTGCATACCTTTCCTTCAGTAGATCCCAAGAGCTTCAAGCTCTGATACCAAATGATGGGAAACTATATTCAAACTGAAATTTATCTTCATGTAAATCAAAAACATGACCTTAGACTGGAAACAACATTATAGATGAAGGCGTTGTTCTGCAGTAGTTTCAGGGGATAAAAATCTCCATAAAAATCACAGCTACACCGCCACCACTCTCAGCTGTTTCAACTCAATTGGAACCACATTCCATTCAATCAAGGATTTCTATAGACTCATAAAACCCTTCAACGCTTTCCACAGATTACAAATATGCATTTATCTCCTTGGCTTCTCCAAACAGACTGATAGTACGTGTCTTTTCATCCTTCTCAAAATTCTCTAACTTTGTCAGTCCTCCAGTCTAAATAATCTCTTGAATCTGTTGAGCAATAATGATGGTCCAACATAGATCTTCTTATTGCAGGCAAGCCCTTAACTTGATCGACATTGACAATTTTGAAAGGAACTTTCTCCAAAATAGAGATTACCTTATTGTAGCTGAAAGACCTCCTCTCATCACCCAGTGCATCTTTGTAGATGTTGTGAAGCTTTTCAAATGGTTCTGTAATGTTTTCTATTTAAGTTAGGTGGATTATACAGCATTGATAACTTCTTGTCCAATGCACCTATAGAAGTATTACTGCCAAAAACCAATGCGTTTAATCCCATCAAGACTATCAAAACCAATGTGGTGGGAACCTTGAACATGTTGGGACTGGCCAAGCGAGTTGGGGCAAGATTTTTGCTCATAAGTACCAGTGAGGTTTATGGAGATCCTCTTCAACATCCTCAAGTTGAAACATACTGGGGCAATGTTAATCCTATTGGAGTCTGCAGTTGCTATGATGAGGGCAAGCATACTGCAAAGACTTTGGCAATGGATTACCACAAGGGAGCAAATGTTGAGGTTTGAATTGCTAGAATCTTCAATACATATGGTCCACGCATGTGTATTGATGATGGTTGGGTTGTAAGTAACTTTTTTGCTCAGGCTTTGCACAGGGAGCCTTTAACTGTCTATGGAAATGGCAAATAGACGAGGAGTTTCCAATATGTTTATGATATGGTTGAAGGTCTTATGAGACTCATGGAAGGTGAGCATGTTGGTCCATTCAATCTTGGGAATCCTGGGGAATTTACATGTTGGAACTCACACAAGGATGCAAGTTACAGTTGGACAATCTTTGGTTTACGAACAAAACACTTCACCAACAGACAGTAGCATAGACACCATTTATACCAATACAAGGCAAAATAGATCACTGAATAATCCACTGAGTGACCTTCAGTTCTGATACCCTAGTAAATATAAATACCAACTATTTCTATTAAAATATAATGAGATTCATATTACAGACATTAATGAGATTTAGTTTTCAATCGACAAAATTCTATTCTAATTTGCTACTAAATCTGCATTCTTTGCAATTAATTTCACAAGGTAGCTCAAAGCTCATTTAACAATACCTGCACCAATATTTTGCTCATCATTTTCAAGTGTTTCTCTAATAGCATCAACCTAAGCCACAAGCCTCAAGAGAGCACACCTTCTTTCAACAACAATGTCTTCCTCGACAACTGCCTGTGTTGCATTCAATGCATCCAGAAACATACCTTCACTTGCATCTTCATTAATTTCTTCAAGCTCATCCTGGATTTCTTGCAACCTTTTAATGGAGAGGATGAGTTCTCCATCTATATGTTCTTCCTCATCTCTTCTACATCCTGTTCTCTCTCTTCTTCTTCTTTTCTCCTTTGGTTTTTTTAAAAACCTCCTCCAAACCTCTACGCCAAACTTGGCTTAAGGAAAAAAACAAAATACAGTTTTTAATATTTAACAATATGCTAAGGTTGAAAATATTTTCAACCATTTCTCCCTGATTTCCTGAATAGCCCCAAAAATAACTTTTTACTTTTATGTTTTTACAATTACTCCTCATTAAAAGCATATTGGAGGGAAAATATAATAAATTGAATTTGAATGCAGATGCTCCTGCATCAAAACATTTTCATAATTTTAATATAAAATGAGGTATTAAAAATTGAAAACCCCTCATTTCCTATTTAAAAACTAAATTAGATTCAAATTGGTGTAACCGATCAAAAAAGAATGAGTTGGACTGACCTTGGTCAATCCCCATTGAAATACAAAGAACTACACTACATTTAATATACATTGAAGAAGGATAAGACTAAAATGTGGTTATCCTACTTATTTATGTGTGTGGAATGATAAATTTAATCCTAGATGATCTTTATCATATTTTATCCTTGGAACAAGTATGCAAAAGAATATTTTGCCTTGAATATAGCTTTAGTATACCTATAAATAGAGCATGAAAATTATTTTTAATAACCTTTTAGAGTGAGGAAAACCATCCTTCATACTTTATATATGCCTTTTATTTTTAAATGTTTTGATTTTGAATTTTGGGACCATTAGCATGCAAGGTAAGACCTAATGGACAAAAATGAGATTAAAATAAAATGGACAAGAAATAAGTTCCAAAAATGATGCCAAGAAAATTTTGTGGTAAACAAACTAGGTTGTAAGCCAGTCCTGTACAATTAATATGGACTTGTAAAGAAGGAAAGGAGAACAACAATATGGATCCCAATGTTAAAATGGTAAAAACATGACCAATAGACAAATTCACAAACAAAAATTTATGAAGATTCAAGTAATATGCACCATGAAATGCATTATTCATTATAAATAGTCTATGCAGAAATAAATCATGAAGTTTGATCCAATTAATCACAATCGATTAGTTAATATGGTCATTGACTATATTATTAAAAATGAAAAATAATAATTATATTATCAAATTATATATTGATTTATAAAAACATTCAACAAAAAATTAAAAATCCACTATTTTTTCTAAAGCAAGCAATATACAAAGTAACTCTCATATTGATAGTTAAATCAAGTTGAAATAAATTACATAAAGGATGAACTTGTACCAAATTTGATTTTACACATCTATAATATAAATCACCTCTTTCATACCATTTCTTAGATAATATATATGCTTAAGAAATCAATTATATCATTATATTTTCATCTTTTATGACACTTCCAAAGGATCGATACCTAATTAGAGCTTGTTATTTTTTAGGGTTAAATCTCTCATTCTTCGTAGCAACACTCAAATTTACATCAACACAAAACTTATAAATGAGGATTATATGAAAAAAAAAGAAGATATATCTATAGCTTATTTGACTTAGTAAATCTAAGATTGAATAAGGTAATCAACTAACATCCATTAAAATACATGTTTTTATCAGGAGCATGACTAAATTGGATCCACTAAATCTAACTAAGGGATCTATTAACATGCAAAACCAAAGGATAGGGTTTTAAATCCTCTAGGAAAATGATACTATGTAATAACCCTAACTAGGTCTAAGTATATAAAATAATACTAATCTAGTGCTCACCAAATCTTGTGGCACAAAGAGGGATATTTAAACATAAATAAACAATCCAATGATCATGGTAAGAAAATAGAGGCCTAGATCAGCTAAAATAAAATATGGAAAGAAATGAAAACTCTCTCTCTCTCTACACACACACACACACACACACACACACACACACACACACACACACACACACACACACACACACACACACACTAAGTTTAAGCATAGAGGTAATCCAAGTAAAGAGTTATATATTAAAACATATATTAATTATATAATATCTATCTATAAAATGAAATAACAATGGTTAGGACTACTTACATTAAGTAAACCTATCAAATCTTAATATCTCCCTTGGCCAATGGTACATTGCAATAGGTTGTTTTGGGTTTATAAGGATCACACTATACAAATCATCTCTAGGATAAAATACCCTTACTTTACATCTAAGACTTATCACAAGATAAAAAAATCTTATTTGCAATAGAAACCCTAATAAATGGCTCCTTCAAATGCAGATTTAGTAGAACTAAAAATTGTAATGATGAAAAAATTAATGTTCTTCTCTATTAGATATAAATGAGCATTGTCTTAATAGAAATGGCTCCTTAAAATGCATATTTAGTAGAATTTTAGATAGTATGATGTGAAAATAAATGTTCCTCTCTATTGGATATAAATTAGCCTTATCTTAATAGCAATGGATAATTCTTAACCCATTCCAAAATATTAGCCAACAAAGTTGGCCAGCATGATCTAGTTTTAAATATTATTTTTTTGCCATTGAAATAGGTTGGATTGGCCAACTTAGTTACATAATATACCATAAATTTCTCAACTAGGTCAGCTAGGCCAACCCTGTAGCATTTTATTTACCTTGCCAACATATTATAATGACAAGATAAGCTAGACCAAATTAGTAGGAAAAATAGGGGACACGGTCATCCATATCAACTTATTAGGAAAAGTGGCATTTTGTTTAGCTAAGGGCTATTTAGAAGGGATATTTTTTATGGATTGAAGGCATGAAAGGTGTTGAAATATTTAGTATATAGATAATATATAATTTAACATTTAAATATGGACATATAGCTTCTTGTGTGTGTGTGTGTGTGTGTGTGTGTGTGTGTGTGTGTGTGTGTGTGTGTGTGTGTGTGTGTGTGTGTGTGTGTGTGTGTGTGTGTGTGTGTGTGTGTGTGTGTGTGTGTTATGGATTTTTTAGAGTGGTTTCGAACCTCTAGGAACTATAATGAAATTTCTAGGTTTTTGAGGGCATTATTGTATTTTAGATTTAGCCATGTTTTAGGATTTAGTATTTCATACTTAGCCATATTTTAGTGTTTTAAGCTATCAATGAGACATCATAAGTGGTAAATGGATGGACACTCTAAGGAATTTAGACTAATAGCGGGAATGATATAGTTAAACAATAATATTATAAAGCACAAATGGTTTGCCTACCCCTTTCCTAGTGTACACTTTAATGAGTGCACTTAGAGAGATTGAAACTTGATAGGTTATTACAATAGATAAAGTGTCAAAAAATGATAATATTTAAAAATATTGTGTGTATACATATGACCCACCCAAAGATCATCACGTGTCACATTAGTGTAACATGGGATGGTACTTGGGAAAAAACATAGAAATATAACAATTAAGATAATTCAAATTAAGTACATAAATAAATGTTAAAAGTAAATTAAAGTAACTAAAAGTATCTTATACATACCTTGGATTACCCTTTTACTAAAATGAATGTATACAAATATCATAATCTTGATTGTGTAGGGTGTAATACCTACATTTGAGAAATCTTAGGGATACAAGACTAAAAATATTATCAATGTGTGCATACTTAGGATGGTGAAATAACAATGAATAACTCTTAAAATTGATTAAATTATTTAGAAAATTGGTAAGTTGATATCATAAAGGCTAGGTTAAAAATAAAAATACAAATCATGTAAGGAAAAAATGATGACAAAAAAATTTAAAACACACCAAATCATGTGAAAAAGCATGTAAAACATCATAAGTATATGAAATATCAATGTGAGAAAAAATGAATATATGTAAGTACATGAAATTTAATCTCATGCAAAATAAACATGTTTTTAAAACATAAATAAAACAAAGATGACTGAAAATGAAAAATGTAAATCAAAATGTAAGATAATCATGTTAAATGAAGCATGAGTAAAGCATAAATTACTAAAGTATGAAATGTAAGTCAATATATAGGATAACCATGCCAAGTCAAACATAAATAAAAGCATGTAAGCATGTATAATGTCCTATTTAAGATAAGTGAAGTTTAAAAAATAAAAAATAACATGGTGGTTAAATGAAAATCCAAAAGATCTAAAGCCTAAAGTATGATGACTCAAACTTATTTCTTGTTCTAAAATGTGATGTAATAAAACACAACCACATAATGACATGAATATTATGATAGTTAGATTCTATGGTGAGAAAATTTTAATGGATGTTTTTGAGGAAAAACTACTCCTATTTGAGGTATTAAAATGTGACTCACATACTATAAACCAAAAGGCATAAGTGGGTAGATGTGATAAAGGATGTGATCATATAAAATCAATATCTAGTAAGGGGATAATGATAATAATGAGATGTAAATAAGGAATGTGAGGCACCAAATGGGTGATGTGGACATCCTTAACATGAATTAGACACAATAAACAAGTAAGGTTAATAACTATTGACATTATGTAATTAGGACACTTTGACTAATGAACATAAATCTTGGGGAAAAAAGTGAAATGCATTGATCATCTTATGAAGTATATATGAATGAAACTTAAAATGGACCTACTTTTCTAGAAAGTGTTCCCACCCCTTAAGACCCCTTATAGATTTTCAATATACTCTAAATATTGGGTACTTATGTGAGAAAGTAGGTGACACTGTAAGTATATGATATAATGAGACATCCTAGCCCAGTCTACTAGCCTACCATATCTAAATGGACCTCAGCTCTATCATGAGTCCAACTATGGAGTTTGAGTTTAAATTAAGATATGATATGTGACAAAGATCATGTATTTTAATTTAATTTGAATTTTAATTTTTTTACCTCTTAATCACTATCTTTTTCTTATTTTATGATTTGGATTTTAACTCTTTCATATTTTTTTAATCCTATTCCATATGGATTCAGATAACTAATCAAGAGTTAATTAGGTGACAAATACAAGAGATATTACACTTGTTAATTATATAAAATGACTTAAATACCATGGTGTCTAAATATTCCTAGACATACCCATAAGTAAGTTTGCAATCTCAAAACTAACCTAGGTGTGCCTCAAATGAATGGAAATAAAGTAAAGATGGGGATCGTGAGAGATCCATCAATGTAATAAGTGATACAATGATGAATATTATCATATCTAATCACAAGGATGTAAATTAGTGATATGAAGGGGATGAAACTATGCTAAGATAGTCATGGGACTAGGAATTTGTATTAGTCTACAAGGGATGTAGCACAAACACCAATGAAAGTAGTAGTCATCCCCAAAAAGAAAGAATGTAAATAAGGGTCAAATAGTAATAAATATAATAAATAAAAAAATGATTAAAATTTAATAAATACTAACAATTAAAATGATACCTAAGAACTATAAGTGAAACAAAGGCTAAAAGAAGAAAGAAATAAAACTGAAGAACCCAAAGGAAATAATGGTGTAATTAAAATTATACTAAATGAAATAATATGCACAAAAACAATGAAACAGGAGAAAAAAATAATTTTAAAAACCTATCTTAATATATATATATATATATATATCAAATATGAGCTTGTGAAATATAATTATATGTATCTTGGAAGGTTTCTTGAAGTTGAATTTATCTATTATTATGCAATGTAGAAGAATAGTGGGCGTCGTAGGATGCACCAACTGGTAATTTGATGTAGGGATAGGAATCACAAGATGACTCAAATCTTTAGGTGACATGTGTAATGGAATCACAAGATTCCCCAACATGTGATGCAAACTGAGGTGAAAGGAAATGTTAACTTGAATTGCATTAGGCTCATGGGTGAAGTTAGACATAGGTAGGTGTGTTAGTCTATTAGATTTTAAATATGTTAACACTAAAATATGAATTATAAGACAAGTATGAAATGTTTATTAAGGTAAAATATTACCATTTATTATGTGGTTTAGAATATCCATTTGAACTAGGTACTCCTTAGGTTGGTGTGACCTAAGAGTTTAAGGTTTGATCAATGTAATAACCCATTTGAAGTTATTCATGTCAGGTATTCTTTGATTTTTGGTGTATGAATAAGGATAAACTAAGGTTTTTATAATTTTATTGGTTGAGGTGGAGGTATGGTTTAATACTATTGATCATTAAGTAGGTGATGTTGATGTGAGTGTGATTCTTTAGTTTGAGCTTGCAAGCATTGAAGATAATATTGATAAAAATTTCAAATAATAATATCAAGATTGAAATGTGGACCAAGCCAAAGATAAGAATTAATTAGGGAAGATCATGACAAGTATCATGAGAATGACCTATCGTAGCATGCTACCAACAAAACTTATCAAGATTGTACCATTTTGGAGGAGGTTTTGAATGATTAAAATTCATGGGTTTAGAGAATAGAAATTTCATCTTAAGTTCTTCTAAACCTAAGGGAGGGTGGGTTGGGTTAAAACTGGTTGAATTATATTATTCATTTTTATTTTGGGGAGGCTTAAATGAATAAATTTTATGATAACATTATTGTAAAGATTCATTACTGGTTGTTTGAGGTGAATAAAATTGACTCATAATAAATGTCTTTTTTGTTCTTAAGTTTTAGGGGAAAACATATAAATTTTGTATTGAAGAGGAGATCTAAGATAAATAAAAAATATTTTTAAAATATTATCATCATTCATGTTATGGTCCACTTTGTGAGATATATACTTCCATCATTTGATGAAACAGTGAGAATATTTATTAGGATATTTCTTAGCATTGATGAAATGACTAAGGTAATTTTTAGGAAGGTCACTATGCTTGAATTCATTCACTAGAGAATTTAATAAATCCTATAGTTGTGTAATTTAATGTCTACTAAGTTGATTTTACCATTGAAGTGCATTGCCAAAAAAGGTTTTGGCTAGGATGTTGGTGGTAGCAAAGGTGTTAGTTTGGACCCATTCCATATAAATAATAACAAATTTTTTAAGAAATATATCAAGGTCTTTAGTTCTATCATATTAAATCATTGGATCAATATTTTTAATATCTCTAGATAAAATTAAAGGAACTAAATGTTTATTTTGAATATGTTGAGCTATCTTTTTATACATTAGAGGTTGAGGGATGATATTCCTGTTGACTAAATTTGACTTTTAGGTCAAATTGGGGCACCTCTAGTAAAAAAATTATTTTTAAGCCTATAAAGGGGTATAATTTATTTTCATGAGATGTTTTATATGTCATTTTATGTCAATTTATGTTGTACTAGCTTTGGTCAATTATTTTCTAGGTCCATTTATCATTTTGGGTCATTTTAGTGGTCAAAAGTGGTGTATTTAATGTTTTGTATGGGTTTTGAAAGTTTAAATGGGATATTTAATTCAAAATGTGTCCATAAATGTCTTAATTAACTAAAAAACTAAAAGTTTTAGGTTCATCAAAATAAAAATCAATTTTCTTAAAGAAATGGAAGAGTTTGACACTTGTATAGCCTCCTTGAGAAGTGTGCCACTTGAAAAATGGTGAAAAGTGTCTCTTAATCTCCCCCACATTAAATTACATGATTTATTTTATATTTAAGTGCTATTTTTGGCCTAAAACCATTCTACTACATTTTTGTCCTTCTTGACAGATTGAAGTGACACTCACAGTTTTGCATGGTATGAAAAACATAAGCAGTTTCAGGTCAAATGCTTCTAGGAGTTAATATTAAACTCAAAGAGATAAATTTTAATATCAATAAATTTGAGTTTGGTAAACCATGATTTATAAACCATCTATTTGAAGTTTAGCTTTCAAAACTACCTGTTAATCTATGTACCCTATCATTTTCCCCTTAGTTTGAGTAATTCCATATGAACTAGTTATTTATGTTAGTTCTAGATGAATTTTACTTCCCCCCAAGATGTCTTCCATACTTGGTCTCATGTTTTAAATTGTTTGGATGAATAAATCATCTTGGTTTTCCAAAATTGGTCTCTTTTAAGTGCAATAGGGATATTTTCATCATATTCAATATTTCATGCTTTTTAAATGGATCTAGGGAGTTTTGACATGTTCTTAATAATTTTTAAAAATTCCTTTAACCTCATGTCATCTCAATTTCAGTTTCCAAGGTAATCGCCATGGTTTGCAAGCTCATATGCCATACCAAACCACCATTAAACACACTATTTTCTCCATTCTAGATGTTGTCAAGAGGTTTTCACATTGGCAAGGATGTATTTGATCTTATTAAAATGTGTTCTTAGTGAATTTCATGCACTTAAATAAGTTCACAATGAGTTTAGCTATCCATATAGCCTTTCATCCATCATTGTTGCTCTATTTCACACCCATTGTCCTCACACAACTAATAATCACCTACAGGGGCCATTATTAATGTCATGTTGAGTATAAGGATCTTGGTGAAGAGGTTTCAAGATTTGGAAACATGAATAATTTATTTGGAGTTTTGGAGTGGATCATAATTCATGAGAGGATAAAAATTAATGTGCATTATTTACACTTATATTTACTATTTGTAGACCTAATAATGTATACCTATAGGGTTTATTGACAAAGAGAAGGAGTATTTGTGTATAGGTAGCAAAACCAACAATGAAATCCTTGTTGAGGTAATAACATGATAAATAAGTCATAAAATCCATGATAAGGAGGCTAAATTGCTAAAAAAGTTTTAGAACATGATCAAAGAGTATAGGACTAAGTTTTGGGATCAAATCCCTAAAGATCTAGAATAGAGGACTAGCTCATTTTGTGTATACCTTGCAATGAGGTCAACCAAGGTTTTTGAGGCATCACAATGGAAAAATATTTTATTATTCATTAAGGATAAGATACCTACATATAATGGAGCCAAGGGGATTAGTGAAATATATTTATTGAGAAACCTAAAGTTATATTTGTATACACTAAAACTCTACAGTGATCACCTACAGTTTTGATCATACAAGAGCCTTTTTCACCTAATGTATTAAAACTAGACCATACCAATTTTGGTATAGGTTTAAAATTATTTGTGGGGAAATCATGGCACTAAGATCATGAAGGAGAGGGTCATATTATTATTTT
The DNA here is from genome assembly GCA_037957365.1 of Torreya grandis. Lineage (NCBI taxonomy): Eukaryota > Viridiplantae > Streptophyta > Pinopsida > Cupressales > Taxaceae > Torreya > Torreya grandis. The sequence continues at coordinate 214,292 of JARHVA010008305.1, forward strand.
ACTCCCAAGAATACTCTCAGTCCATACAAATGACCAAAAAGGTCTACCTACAACTAGTCAACAATTCATTAGGTTAAAAAGTAGAGGCCTAGTTGATGTGTTTAGAAAAATTGAGGTGTTTAAATTTTTTTGAAGTCCTCTCTTTATGGTTTGAATAGTATCATTCATTCCCTTACACAACATAATCAAGACTCAAGTGAGATAATAGGTCACTGTGGAAAGAAAGAGACACAGTCAGGCAGGGGACATATAGTCTTACCAAAAGGAAAGGGTTTTAAAGGGTTATATTGTTTATGAAAGGATGAAAATGGATGAATAGAGTAAAAATGGAATTTATAACTTTAATGGAACCCTCAAACACTAGTTTCAATTCTATATTTCATGGAAATTACATCTATAGGCTTGTTAAATAAAGCAAACACAATCACCATCAAAGTTTCATCTAGCTTGACAAGGAAGTAGTGTTTGAAGTGGTTTTCCAAGTGAATTAAAGTTACCCTAAAGAGTCCCATAATAATATTTTAATTCTTGAATCATGAAACACATCATCTATGAGTCTTGAAATTCTCTCATAGTCAATTGTGTTGACTGAGAGAAGCAACAAGATGGGACTTAACACCTCAAATTATATTGCATTGACCTAATGAAAATAGTGGTATAACCATTTATAATTCACCATATAAATATTTATGGAAAGGAATTGAATAATTGTATCAGGGGTAAAACCAAATACACATATAGGGGTCCATTTTTAATTAGAATACACTCACAATCAACTATGACTAAGCAGGTAGTTTGGAAAGAGGAGGTAAAAGGGATGAACTAGGAGTGTGTAAGAAGTTGTAAAAGCAAATGGAGATTATAATAACGTCCATAATGATAAATATTACCTGAAATAACTCTAACCAACACAAACCAAGAATAGTGGAGGGCACTTTCAAGTGCATACATAGTCAACTTGAGAGAATCCTACACAATATACATTGTTGATGGTCTGCCTTGGAGATGAAGAGAGTTAGAAGGTATATACATGGATTTAAGTGATAATTTTTTGTAAAAACAATCCTTTAAACTTTTATAACCCTCTTAAATTCCTAGTGTTTATGATAAAATAGGGGAAGTGACCTTTGTTTTGTCTCAGATAGGGGGCACATTTCCATGCACAAACCCTGATAGTCTTAAGGAATAGGACTAAAAGGCAATGAAAAAAATCCAAGGAGAGATTTAAAAATGATTTTTAAATATGAGAGAAAAAAATACCAACATTAGAGACTAATTAAATAAACATGGAATCTTAGAACATGAAAGTTGCAATCAAGCCTGTTAGGCAAGGGGCCAAGTCTAGGGCCAAATAAGAGGTCAATTCCATTTTTAGCATGAGACAAGATTAAAAAATTATTGTAGAATGTATATGGGATATAATAAGATGTTTATGAACCATTTACACACAAATAATCTAAATTAAATAGTCCAAACCATAAAATTTACAGTCAGGGCTATAAGGAATGGTGAAGCATAGTGTTAGATGAAGAGGCCATCTTATTTTTAAATATTTTATATGACTTTTATACTATTGTAACATGTTTAGGCGATGGATATATATTTATTAAATCCTTTTTATGTCAAATAAAACATCAGGAGTCTATTTGTATGCTCAAAATCAACACCAAGACTGTAGAAACAAGGAAAAGAGCTCGACAAGGCAACTTCAAGTGTTCATATCTCACCTAAGGATTTGGATGGGATTCCAAGGAATTTGGAGATGTTATTAGGGTCCCTGAAGATAATTATTGGATAAATTTTTTTAGGTTGGATGTTATAACTTTATGAACCAACCTTAAGACCAAAAATAGGTCTAAAACCATACTAAACTCTTGCCAAGGACCAGTTTTGGGAAATGGAGTTGGAGATGAACATTAATGGAATAGGTTGACCATAATATATATATTATGTTTTATAATACTCCTTAAATATACTTCACACCTAGATGAGTTGTACATACTTGTATGGATAGGGGTAGAAATAGGGATTTTCTCACTATTTCGTGTGTTGTGCAGGCTATATGAAGAGTTAAGAGATGAAAAAAAGTTTGGATGGAATATTAAGACTTAATATAACTCAAAATATTAATTTAATTCCATTAAAAAACTTATAATTTCCCTAACTAGGTGATTCAACTCAGCCAGTCAAATCTGGCATATTGGACAAGCTAGTGAAGAAGATGGAAAACTTCAAGTAAGATGAATTTAAGGTGTCCCTAATGCTTATAAGGCCATGAAGGGATTTAAAAATTTTCATTAAATCCATCTCATGAAACTGATTCCAATAGGTTAAGTGTCTAGGGTGCATGGAAGGGAAGTTTTCTAGACAACAGATGGTGATGGCTCATTTTTAGAGGTTTCCAAAGGACCAGGCATGTAAATAATGCATGGAAAGGAATGTATGAGATCATCAAATTACATTAAAATCATTTTTACTTCCCCTAATTATTTATAGGACGTTCAAAAAACTACAATCATGAAGGTATTTTTTCTATGTAAAAAGAGGAGTTCTATACCACCTTACATAACTTTGATGACTTGAATTGACATTTGTACTTCACTACCTTACATGGTTTGACCCATAATTAATTCTCATGCATGGATAAATAATTATCTCAGATTTAAATATTTCCTTGTGACCCTTGGACTTATACTCTTCTCTCTCTTTCTCTCATAAGCTCTATAAGAGCTAGCCATTTTGGCATTATGTGGATGCTCCACCTGAGTATGGTGAAGTGCTACTCATTTGTATAACTTTTGATCAATAAAATGAATAAGTTTTACCTCTTCCATTACTTTTCATAGTTTTATTTACTTTAATGTTTAATTTGCTTGGTGAATACTATAGATTCCTTAACATTGTGTCACATTCTTTCACCTATTTGTAGCTTCTTCTTGTAGGTCATGTGAAGTGTTATATAAGATGTCTATGTTTAAATGAGTTTATTTTTTCATCAATACCATTAAAGGCCTCTTATCTATTCCTCCTAGCCTAAGACATTCTTCCTTAACGTTATAATGTAATATTGATGCAAGGAGACATAGATTGAAGCGTAGACCTTAGTTTATCCTTGATTTCAAGTGTAATATGCATATGGTTGGAAGTTATCAACATATCTAGTATTTCACCTCCCTTAGATTATTTTATTTTTAGTTATCTTTCTCCCTTTTTACCCCCCAAGTTTAGTTGTAGGTTTAATCTTAAGTGGTACTATCAAGGAAGCTAGCCTTATCTAGAGACTCACCTCATTCCTTAGGCTACACACAAGCCTAGAGGTGATTCCATTGTGCCACTTGGATGAGGAGAGATTTTCATCTCCTCAAATGGTGAAAATCCAAGTGACAACAATTCCAATTGGCATATCTAAGAGGAGGAGGGATAATTTTATGATTTCATTTAGTCAAGATGACATGAGGCAGTTGACTATCCATTTTTAATATATGAGATTGAATTTTCATCATTTCATTGTTATGAGTGATTTGTTTTGGTCACTTGTTAAATTACTTGGTCAAGTAGTTGAGTAGTATCAATGGGAGGAGTAGTATTTTTGGGTGGAGGATGATCATTAAGTGAAAGAGGATTCTTAATATTAGTAGTAGGAGGAGGAAAAGGGTTATTAACCTCAATTGTATTATATTATAATTCCTTTGAGGATGTAAAATTTAGGCTACATTATTTACTAATAAAATTGGGATTGGGAAGACATGAAGGAAGGAATTCAATAGTTTCAACTAAATTGATAATATAAGAGAGGCTACGATCTAAATCCATGAATACACAATGCTTTTAACTGACTGGAAGTTGAAAAGAATATATAATTATGAAATAAAATTAGGTCAGCGACCTATTGAACTAAGTTAGCCACATACTAAACTAAGGAGAAAAATAGAAAAAAACAAATTAGGTTGGCCACCTAATAAACTAAGTCAACCACCTACTAAATTAGGGAAAAAATAAGCTAAAAACTAGGTCATCCACCTATTTAACTAAGCCATCCACTTGTTGAATTGGGTAAAAAATAGACTAAAACAAACTAGGTCAGCCACCTAAAATTAGACACATAACTATGTTGGCCAAAATGACTTAGTTTGTTGGTAGGTAAAATAGACATATAACTAATTCAATTAGATCAACTTAGGTAATTATGTGACATAATTTTATAGAACTAAAAAAAATGGAAAAAATAGAATAGAAATTTAAACTACTAAGTAATTTTTCTAAAAATAGAAATGGTAAACTGAGATAATTAACAAAATTGAAGTATGGATCTAGTTATAATAAACCTAAGTAATATAGGTCAACTAAATCAACTTAATTGATTGACTAAGAATGTTGAAGATCTAACTATTGATTCGATCATCCAATCTTGACTGAGTCCTATAGAGGCAAAAATATTTGAAACACGGATATTAAATAGGGTTAACTATGTAAAATTAGTCTGTAGAAAGATAAAAGTTGAAAATAGTAAAATAAGACTAGATCAACCTACATGATCAAGTTTGCTGAAAAATAAAAAAATTTAAAACTGTAAACTTAACTAGATTGGCCACCTCAATCTAGTTGACTATAAGTGAAAAAAGAAAAAATATTAAAAATGATTGAGTCAACTAGATCAATTTAGTTTGTTGGATATAAAACTCTACAAGCAAAAAGACAAAACTAGATCGATCATCTCAACCTAGTTGAGTACGATCATGAACATGAAAATAGAGAAAAAGACTACATTGACCAAGTTGATCTAGTTGACTATATAAATAAAAATTATAAACAAAGGACATAATGGGGTTAACCAATGCAACCTAGTTGACTATGGATCCATAATTTGTAGATAAAGGTTAAGACTAGATTGACAAGTCTGATCTAGTTGATTGTAAATGATAAATTAAAAAAATGTAATAGATAGATTCATGTCCTGTTCAACAAAATGTATGCAAAAAATTAAGATAGATCTACAAATAATCTAATTTAGTAAATCCAATATCAGATAAGGTAATCAACTAACATCAATTACAAGACATGTTTATATTGGAAGCATGACTAAATTAGATCCTTTAAACCTAACTAAGAGATCTCTTACCACACAACACCAAAGTAAAGGGTTCTAAAGCCTCTAGGAAAATGTTATTATGAAATAACCCTAACTAGGAATAATTATATAAAATAAAACTAATGTAGTGCTCACTGAAGCTTATGGAATAAAGGGGGATGGTTAAATATAATTAAAAAATCAAGGGATCGTGGTAGGCAAATGGGATCCTAAATTACCTAAAATGGAAGATGGAAAGAAAAAAAACCCTATATGTATACTATGTTTAAGCATATAGTTAATCTAAGTTAATCTAAGAAAGGAATTATACATTCAAATACCTATTTATTATACAATTTCTATCTATAAAATGAAATATCAATGGTTAGGAATACTTACCTTGGGTAAACCTGTCAAGTCTCAATCTCTCCCTTAACCAATGATGCTTTGTAATAGGTTAATTTAGCTTCATAAATATCATACTATATAAATCATATCTAAGCTAAATGATCATAATTTTCATCTAAGACTTCCCACAAGATAATTAATCTTCTCTCCAAGGAAAACCATAAGCAATGACTCCTTCAAATGTAGATTTAGTAAAATTTTGAAGTGCAATGATGCAAAAATGAATATTCCTATCTATTATATATAAATGAGCTTTATATTTATATTAATAGATAAGTACTAACCCCTTCCAAAATTTTAGCTGATGAAGTTAGTCAACATGATCGAATTTTAAATATTGTTATCTTACATTAAACTATGTTGGCCTAGTCAACCTAGTTGTATAATATGCCATAACTTCCTCATCTTGGTCACTCAAGACAAATCCACAATATTCTATTAACCTGACCAATATAGTACAATGACATGATTGTCTAGGATAGCTTACTAGTAAAAATCCATGATGGGGTTAACCAAGCCAACTTAGTAGTAAAAGTGGCATTTTTCTTAGTTAGGGGCTATTTATAAGGGATATTACTTAGGGGACCAAGGCATGAAAGGTGCTGAAATAGACAACATATAGATAAGGTATAAGTTGACATATACATATGGACACACACACACACACACACACACACACACACACACACACACACACACACACACACACACACACACACACACATGTTCAGGATGTTTGACAATGGTTTCAAACCTCTAGGAGTTATAATGAAAATTCTATGTTTTGAAGAGATTAGATTTCAAACTTAGCCATATTTCAACATTCAATATTTTAGACTTATCCATATTTTAGGATTTATAATTTTAGGGAGACATCATACGAGGTAAATATATGGATACTTTAAGGAATTTGGACTAATATTAGGAATTATATAGTTAATCAACAATATTACAAAGCACCAGCGGTCTACCCACCCCTTTCTTGATGTACCATTTAAGATGTGCACTTAAATAGATTGAATCTCAACATGTTATTACAAGAGATAAAGTGTCAATAAATGATCAAGTTTAAAAATATTATTCATACAAGTTTATATTTACACTCCCATTCCCCATATCATCATTGACCAACTCAATGTCCTTGATAATAAAAAACACATGCACATTAATCCCATCATTATACCCATTCATATGTGATGTTTCCAATACAATTATCTCCAAGTATAGACCTTCATCATTCTTATTTTATTTCTCCTTAGAACCAGCCTCATCATATTATCATTCAGTTTGCATATGACATTAACTATACATGCAAAAAGAGTCGATGAAATCCCTAGAGTTATCTAACCTAGTTATACCCAACTTGTCATCCCTAATATTGAATAATAACTTTAATACATAATATTTAATAAAACTAAGTGATGTTGGAGTTATGTTTCCCATTAGTTAGATAATCTCTATGAGCAAATTGACACAAAAAACCTCTTCTAGTATTGTCACAAGCATCTTTTTCTACCCATCATTAAAAACCCCATACCAATACCTCAACCTAATATAAGTAATCATTAAAATCATATCTTCATAATTTGTCTCAATTAGACCTTAGGATTAAATTGCATAATATTAACATGTCTCTTTATGTATGTACAAATTTTGTGAACCTAATGTGAAAGGCATATCCTTTTACATATTCTTCCTTCTTTCTTTTTTGTCCACTTCTTTCTCTTTTCCATATTTCATATGTATTTATATACCCCTTAAATATGTGGTCATGATATATTTGAGAGAACCATATATTTGGAGACATATTGAATGATATTTCATGCTAATGGAGAAGCCTCCCACCATAGTTGGAATAACAACACTTTCATGGAAAACACAAAAACTCAATATACCACCCCTTTGACTCACAAACTAGAATAGGGATAATGCTCCATGAGGTATAGGACCCATATAAAACTAATAGTAATGACCATGATTCCAAAAACATGTCCTTCACCAATGGAAGTAGACCAACCCTCACATTGTAAAAAATATCACCAATTAGTCTACAAATCTTGGATGTTGAAAGTGAAGCCAATTAGGATTAGTACATTGATACAATTTACAACTTATAAGATGGGTTAAGTGTTAGAGGTACAATGACTAAGAGGGGGGACTACATTAGTGATCCCAAATAATCCAACTTCAATTCTAAATTTCTTAATCTCTTAATTAATCAATCAATACATTCATAGAGCATATACATAATTCATAAGAGAGATAATGCAAGATCAAGCACATAACACATAACATATGTGTGAAACCCTTTTGGATAATAGAACCCACTGGAACCTATAATTGAATTATTATCCTATAATAAAAAGAACTAGTTTAAACCATTTATAACTGATCAAGGAACTACCATTCCTAATTTTAGTGAGACTGCAATCCCATAAGAAGCTACTACACCTGTCTAGTTGAGCTACCAAAATAACTAGAACTTTAGCAAGTTTCATCTTGCAAAGAGGAAACAAGCCCCTTAGATGTTGAGCTACCATAACAACACCTGTGAACAACTTCACCTTTGAACTAATGTCTTCAATACCTGATGATGGAACTATGGTTATCACACTCTTAATGTATCCAAATCCACCTTTTGAATAATGCTAAAATTCTCAACAATAACTATGTCACCACCTCAATAACATGACCATATGGTCATATACATAGTCCACACTCTAATCTACCTTTTATATCAACCACTAAGCTTCACACATACATCAACTACTCTTCACTCAAGCTCAACCTACTGGAGAACTATTCAGACATCAAAAATATGACCTACCAGTCATATACACATTCCTTAATCTACTCTACTCAAGAAAACATCCACTAGTCACACTCTCTCTCCATTTATTTCCTTCTTTATTCAACTCTTCACTTTAATTCTCACTCATTCCTCTTATAAGCCTTAAAAACTATCTCCTTTAGTTTATCTATATATAGGGTCTTCATGATAAACAACTTCTTGGTCAGCCATTAGACTTGAATTAACCCTTAAGGCTTCTCTCGCATAAAGACATGGATCAATACAATCCATAAAGGCTATCCATAGCATTCATGGGTCACCCTTAAGTATTAACCCCTTTCAATTAGGCCATAATAGCCCTTATAGGTCTCATAGAGACCTATTCACTCCATTAGAACAAAAATGAGAAACAAAGAAACATAGTACCATTTCCAAATGCATATGTCCACTCTAAATTACCCTTTAGTCATCCTCAAATGATCACATTCAACTCTTCTCACCTATACATATACTCAATCAATTCAAACACTAACCTAGTACACATGAACATCATGAATGAACAAATAATCAACTTCTTAAGCATTTTTTATACTCAAGATAGATTGATAGCACCTAAAAAATCCATATAGATGATCATCATGGAGTTTAAAATAATCCCAAATAGTTAAGTCATCATGAAATATAAAAATAACATTAAACCAAGATCGAACAAACTTCTTAGGACACTTGTAGAACAAACATGAACACACAACCAACTTTGAAACTTCATAACTTTAATTATACATAGTTTCAAATCTTAAAATATATATTTACATATGTGCCCTGCATTCCTCTACAAATTCAATTTTTACACCATTATCAAATTATGTCTAGATCAAAAGATATGGCCAAAAAACTAGATAGTGATATTTCCTTTACAAATTCAAATATTCAAATGCAAACAATCACGGTAAACCTTGGTCACTTTGCTTGCATCTCATGCTCTCACATCTCTAGATTCATTGAACACCATAGATATTATTTGATATTTAACTCATAGTTTACCACTACCTGAATATTAAAACTCTTAACAATTGCCCTCATCTCATGCGATCTTGTAATATTGACTCAATGTGCACCATTGATTTCTACAAGATTGTCCCTGCTTTAACAATGCTAGACAATTGTCACTTTGACATCTTAACTTTAATGTCTACCATTCATATATATTTGTGTGATCACCCACTCACTATTATATCTTAGAATAAACTTGATCTTTATCTCTCCTTGATGTTAAACTTTGAATACTTAGCACCATCTTACTACTTCTTGAGACCTTGGAACAAACACACTCTGTTGATCCTTTTGTAAGGAGATTGATCTTTACTTTCATTAACCAAATTTTTTTTTGACCCATTTGACTTACTATTTACTATATATCTATATGTATAAAGTCCCATGAACCATTGGATCTCCATCAAGTCCATATCTCTAACATCATGCAAAAATGACTATGGGGACCGTTGCTTATCTACCTAGAAGGTCAACTTTGCTAACACATATCATTTTCCATGATCAATCTCATAACTTTAAATTTTCACCATATGATATTCATTCAAAGAGGAATCTAACCATGTGTCAAACTTATCCTAAAACCTTTTTTCATGTGAGATATCACTCCATTAAAATGCTATCTCAATTTTTTTTCCCACAAAGCCAACTATGGCAAAACCTGCTTGAGGGGCCAACTTTGAACATTCATAACTTTTGATGCACTTCATTGCATGACCTAAAATATATAAAAAATCAACTAGGATCAAAAATAAACAAGCCTATATGACTAATTTCCCTTGAAACCTTCACACATGTAAGATATAACACCATCAAAATGCCTACTCAACTTTTCTTGTCAAATTTAAATTTGGCTAATTATGGAAAAACATAGTCAAACTACATGGGAGCTTAAATTTGCACATGCATATCTTTTGATGCGATTTATTTCATGATATAAAATTTAGCACATATAAAGTAGGAAAAAAATGAATAAACCCATATGATCATTTTGTCTTGACACCTCCATGTGTGTGAATGATAACCTTATCAACATGCTTATTTGGCTTTGCTTTCCATATTACAAATTTGACTATGGGAAAACACTATCAAACTATCTAGGAGCCTAGATTTATACTCACATATAATTGGTTTTGATTCATTTCATGACTTAATATTTAGCACATATCAACTAGGCATAAATTTTATCACAACCATATGACCAAATCCCTTTGAGTCATCCACACATGGCAATTATGATGTCATCAATCTTCCTATTTAGATTTTCTGCCACTAGACAAATTTACTAAGATGACCACAATGAAGAATTAGATGAATACCACTCATGAACATAATCTCTCTAAACCTTATTAACCTTTGATAAGATCCGTCACACATGTTCAATACTTTAAACTCATCCCTAATCACCTCTAATCATGCCAAAATTGAAGATGAACTAAGACTACTTCAAGCATACTAGAACAAGCACATTGCATAATTTGTCATTGTCACATAGGCTATCAAGGCACTTTATCCACTCACTAGAACACATTAATGACATCACCATGACATCATTGACATCATTGTCACATAGGCTATCAAGGCACTTTATCCACTCACTAGAACACATTAATGACATCACCATGACATCATTGGCAACTCTCTAATAATCTCCCCCTTTTTCATTGATGTCAACATCCATCAAATAACTCACCTTCCTTTTCTCTCTTCAAGAACTCTCACAATATAAACTTTCTCCCCCTTTAACACAATGAGAAATTGGGAACCAAATAATCCTAAGGACTTGAAAATACTACCAACAAGATAAGACCATCTTGAAAAGATAGAACAAACTCCCCCTTACCTTGAGCCTACCTCTTCTTTTCTTGACAACTTCCTCTTGTTACAATCCCACACGCTCTTCAACCAAGTACTATAACAAACAAATAAAGAACACACAAAACATTAAAATATGATGGAACTTACCAATATACATTTGAGAGGGACTCTCGCTAAGATTTTTGAGCCATTTCATCACCTAAGAATCTGTAGATCTCCACACACCATGAAGAACCACCATATAGGCTTACTATCCTTCTCTCTCAAACCACCTCATGGAACACCAATATAAATTCATACCACTCACCAAATAGGAAAAATGAACTAAAACAATCCGATCAACTTACCTTGAAATACTCATACCTTTCTCTTTTGGAGAAACTTAAAAAAAACATCAAATCTTCATACTAGGCCTATCTAGACTCCTTATAGCCCTACCTGTAATTTATAGAGCCCAAAAATTTCATTATAAACATCATAAATATCTAAAAATTCATATCTAGATCACTCTCATATTCCCTCTCAATCACACCAATTTTCAATACCTAGCTCAATATCTACAACATACTTCCTTTATAAACCAACTTGTTAATTAGGCATCCATCTTAATAGAAACTTGAATAATTTGAAAACCAAAAACCTTCAAATTTATTTGAAGCTATATTTGACATCCCATTTATCCCATTCAATAAATTAAGAATACTTAGATATCAACACATAAGGAAGACCACTTTTCTAGCATAGCCCAAAACCCTAGAATTTTAAAACAAATAGAGTCAACAAACCTCCTTTTGGTTAGTGTCCACCTCTAAAACTTATTGTACACCTGGAGACAACTAAGACACACTTCTAGACCAAAAATTCAGCCTCCATACATTTGGGAACATTGAATTAATATAACCCATTTTATGACCTACATACTCTTAAGCACAAACTAGAAAATTTGAGAGCAATCAAAAATATCTAATTTGACTTCAACATATCTTCAGACCACAAAACCTCCTTGAGCATGATATAATAAGGTTAATAGACCTTTATATTAAAAATATTATCTTGAAACTCCATCAACCTTAATCAAATAGCTGGAAACTACCATTCCCTACTTATAGACCTTGCACATATTGCCAACACTATTTCATGACAAAGAACACTAAACTAGGCTCAACTATGCATTACAAACATGTCATCAACTGATAAAACATTGAATATTATCCACATGATGTTCACTTAGATCCATACACCATAATTGAGTCATTATCATCATGAACACACACACCTTAGGCTTTGTATACATCAAACCCTTAAGTCACTACCTTTCATCATTTGGGCTAGTTATTTAAAACCTGAGAGTAAACATGACACATAGGTATACCAATCAAAAAATTCCTTCATAGTAAGCCAACACATCTTCTCATGACCTTATTTGTCTTGAAACATCAATAAAGACCCAACCAACATCCACCATGCTTCCTTTTTCTGTAATGTGTCTCCTTAAAGTTTAGAGAGAGACACCATTTTTATATAGAGAGACTAAAAATCTCAAAACTCTAGTGAGTCACATATCTCCATCATCTCATCTGACTTATAATATTTCTTGACTTTGAATGAATCCTTGAATTCATTCTTTTATTAATATTTGTCAATAAATATTATCAATAGAAACTCTTGACTTTCCTTCATGTCAATCATGGCAAACAAACCATATTTGTTCTCAGTCTGATCTCTTCTAATAGGCTTAGGTTTCCATTCCCATTTGTGACCTCTTCCTTGAACACTAGGAGCTCCATACACCTTATTTTTCTTTGGGAACTCATTTAACCTATTATATCAATACCTATAAATGTGACCAACTCTATGACAACTAAAACAAATAAGATCATTCATACCTTTTGCTTGATGATGATTATGATCTTCTTTTTCTATATGGATAGAAGATAAATTGTCTTGGTAGTCTTGTATCTTCTTCATATCTAATTCCTTATTTTCTCTTGATAGATCTGAGTTATGATTTCTCCATGACCAATTGATCCTTCTTCTAAGGCTCCATGAATGTCTAGACTTAACTAAATTCCTTTTATAGTCATTATCTCTATAACCATACTTATTACATGTATAATAATGACCTAGAATAAACTAGCATACCTTGAAGCATTTGGTTGTCTAGCAGACCATCTTGCATTAATTTTAAATCTTGCATTCTCCTTGACATACTCAAGATTCTCATGTTTATTTTCAAGTTTATCCAACTTGATTAAAACAAGCTCATGCTGACTCTTCAAAGACCCCATCTCAATCTTTAGTTGAGTATACTTATCTTCTCTTGCTTTCAAATTTGCATTTGTAGTCTTTAACTAATCATCAATAACATCGATCTTCTCTTCATCCTCTTTGGCCTTGTTGGCCATGTATTTCATTCTATATGATTGCACTTTAATAGAATTGATCTATTCTTGATACTTCATTTCTTATTTCTTGAACATACCTAACAAACTTCCCTCAAGAGAAATTACTTGTGATTTAAGACTTTTGATCATATTCCTCATTTTATGATTCCTCTTCTTCTACTCTTTTGGCTCACCAAGTGCACTTATGAGCTCAGCTTCTAGATCAACTTATTCTTCCTCACTATCATTTTCTCTACTATTATGACAAGTTTCTTTGCAAACATTATGTCCTTTTCTTTTGAACATAAACTTATATTGGCATCTATTAGCTGAACCTAGAGATCATTGATAACATTCTCATCCTTTTTGGCATCTTTCTTCAAAGTACAAATCTATTCTTAAAGTTCATTTATCACAACCTTACACTATTTATTCTTTTTCTTCAATTTCTTATCCATATTTTTACCTACTTAAGATCTCCTTTGAGTTGCTAGGCTTCCTCCAAAGGACTATCTCTGATATCAATTGTTAGAGGTACAATCACTGAGAGGGGAAGGGGGTGAATCAGTGAGCCCAAATAATCCAACTTCAATTCCAAATATCTTAATCTCTTAATCAATACATACATACATTTATGAATCATACACATCATTCATAAGAGAGATAATGCAATATCAAAAACATAAAACATGACATATGTGGGAAAACCTCTGGAACATATAATTAGACTACTATCCAATAATAAAAAAGAACCAATTTAGACCAGTTATAACTAATCAAGGAACTACCATTCCTAATTTTAGTGAGACTACAATCTCACAAGGAGATATTACACCTATCTAGATGAGTTACCAAAACAACTAGATATTTAACAAGTTTCATCTTGTCAGGAGAAAACAACCCTGTTAGATGTTGAGCTACCACAATAATAGCTATGAACAACTCCACCTCTGAATTGATGTCTTTAACACCTAATGATATAACTCTAATTATCAAACTCTTAATGTATCCAAAGCCACCTTTTGGATCACTTTACACTTCTTAATAACAACTCTATCACCACCTCAACAACATGAATAGATGGTCATACACATAGTCCACACTCTAATTTGCCTCTCAGATCAACCACCAAGATTCACATAGACATCAACTATTCTTCACTCAACCTCAACCTATAGGAGCACTATTTGGACATCAAAAATATAACCTATAGGTCATACCTATAGTCCTCAATCTACTCTACTCAATAACCCATCCAATGGTCACACTCTTTCTCCTTTACTTTCCTTTGCTCTCCAACTCTTCACTTTAATGATCACTCATTCCTCTTACAAGCCTTAGAAACCATCTCCTTTGATTTTTCTATATATAAGGTCTTCATGATAAAAAACTTCTTGGCCAGCCATTAGACTTTACTTAACCCTTAAGTCTTCTCTCACATTAATACATGGCTCAATACAATCCACAAAGGTTAACCATAGCATTCATGTGTCACTCTTAAGAAACCACACCTTCCAATTAGGCCACACTAGCCCTTATAGGTCTCATGGAGACCTATTCACTCCATTAGCACAATAATGATAAAAAAATAAAATATAGGACCACTTCCAATTGTATATATCCACTCTACATGACCACTTAGTCATCCTAAAATGATCACAATCATCTCTTATCACATTTATGTAAGCTCAATCAACTCAAACACTGACCTAGTACACGAGAACATCATGAATGCACACATAGTCAACTTATTAAGCATTGTTCATACTCAAAATAGAATGATCACACTTAAAAAATCCATATATATTATCTTCATGAATTCTAAAACACTCTTTAATATCTAAGTCATCATGAAACATCAAAACAATCTTAAACAAACTTCTCGAGTCACTTACATAATAAACATGAAACGCATAGTCAACTTTGAACTTTCATAACTTTGATTGTACACACTTTCAGATCTTCAAATCTATATTTACAAATGTGCCCTGGAATACTTTAAAAATTATCTTATTACACCATGAGAAAATTATATCTAGATAAAAAGATATGGCCCAAAAACCAGACACTAGTCTTTCCTTTACAAATTCAAATATTCAAATGCAAATAGTCACAATTAAACCTCAGTCACTTTACTCGCATCTCATGTTCTCATGTCTCCAAATTGATCATGAACCATTTATATTATTTTATATTTAACTCATATTTCACCAATGCCCAAATGGTAAACCTCTTAGCAACTGAGCTCATCTCATACGATCTTGAAATATTGACTTAATGTGCACCATCAATTTCTATAGGATTGTCCTTCCTTTAACAATGCTAGACAACTTTCACTTTGACCTCTTGAATTTAATGCACACCATTGATCTCTATTTTTAAAATCACTCACTCACCATTAGATATGGGAAAAAACTTGATCTTTATCTTTACTTGATGTTAAACTTCAAATGCTTGACACCATCTTGTTGCTTCATATGACCTTGGAACAAACATGCTCTGTTGATCTTTTTGTAAGGAGCTTGATCCTTACCTTCGCTAAATAATAAACACTTTAACCCATTTGAATTACTATGTACCATATATCTAGATATATGAAATCCCATGAACCATTGGATCTCCATTAGGTCCAGATCTTTAACATCATGCAAAAATGACTAAGTATGGGAACCATTGCTTATTTGCCTAGAAGGCCAATTTTGCTTAGGCATATCTTTTGTCTCGATCAATCTCATGATCTCAAATTTGTAACATGTGATCTTTGTTGAAATATTAATCCCACCATGTGTCAATATACATCTAAAACCTTAATTTGTGTGAGATATAACTCCATTAAACTTCTCACTCAGAGTTTTCTACCATAGAGCTAACTATCTCAAAACTTGCTTGAGAGGCCAACTTTGAACATGCATAAATTTTGACGTGCTTTATCACATGACCTAAAATTTAGTGTAAATAAACTAGGATAAAAAATGAAAAAACTCATATGATTAATTTATCTTGACACCTTCACATGTGAAAGATATAACACCATCAAAATTCTTGCTCAACTTTTCTTGTCACATGCAAATTTGGCTAAGTATGGAAAAACATAGTCAAACTACTTGGGAGCACAACTTTTCACATGCATATATTTTGATGCACTTCATCACATGATCTATAATTTATCAAATATAAACTAGGCACAAAAATAAACAAACCCATATGATCATTTTGTCCTGACACCTCCATGCATTGAATGCTAACCTCATCAACATGATTACTCAATTATGCTTGACATATTGCAAATTTGACTATGGGAAAACACTGTCAAACTATCTAAGAGTCCAAATTTGTACTCACATATATTCTTCTATGATTCATTGCATGACTTGAGATTTAGCACATATTAACTAGGCACACATGTTATCATAACCATATGACCAACTCCCCTTGACTCATCCATACATGGTAATTATGATGTCATCAATTTTCATACTTAGATTTTTTTCCCACTAGAAAAATCTATTAAGATGACCAAAATGAAGAACTATATGAATACCACTCATGAACACAATCTCTCTAAACACTCTTGACCTATGATAGGACCCCTCACACATGGTCAATACTTTAGACTCATCCCTAATGACTTGTAATCATGCCAAAACTAAAGATAAACCAAGCCTACTTCAAGCATATTATAATAAGCACATTGCACACTTTGTCATTGTCACATAAGATATCAAGGCACTTTATCCACTCACCAGGACACCTCCATGACATCATTTATAACTCTCCAATACTAAGAACACTATAGGTACTTTTTTATCCCCACACTAATAACCAAAACATTGTCAACTCACAGGAACAACACCTAATGGATAATCTTAAGACCTTTAACCCAAATCATTTCAATAGTGGTCATCAAATCATACCTCCTAAACCTACTACAAAGTGCATCACCATAACCATCACTAATTCTTATCAAATTAACTCATCTCAACTATGGTAGGTTGTATTTGAGATTTGGATAATAACCAAGCCTCCTTGACTCAATGGGTGGCTAGGAAATTCATATCATTTCCCATTATAGTGTAAAATTACCAAACAAATTATATCCATCTAACCCACCTCTTGCCAATCATGCATGGATACAAAATACCATGGATATACTTACTCATTTCATCCCAAATTTGGTGACTTTCAATATTCCCCAATCATATCAACCTCCTATGTAAAACCATGTTATAATTGTCTATAACTACACCCCTCCTATTAATATGGTGATCAACATACCATCACCTTACATCCCTCTAATTTATGTGGATGCAAATCTTCCACCTACATATACTCCTCATTTTTGTGTGTTAAATCCCACTCCTTTATCTAATCTTCTACCATCCTACTATCACATGTATTCCAAGTCCACTCATATAGAAAACTTTTTTACATCTTACTACAACCCACCTTATCAACCTCTTTTTAATTATAATAGTTTCCAACCTGCTTCTTATTAGAATTCCCCTCTTCAATCCCATCCCACCATACCTTTGGCAAACTTCAATACTATGGAGACCTATGCTAAATATCTAAAATATCCCTTTGACATTGGTATACAATGATTTACTTTACCTTGTCCCCTTCTTGAACTTCCTAAATTTAAAGGATAAGGACATCCTAATGTGTATGTCAAGGAATATGCTAATTATATTCAAGATATCTTGCCTTGGGATGGGGAAGCTGATCATTTTTTTGCCAAAATAATTGAAGAAATTTCCCTTGACTAGTGTTATTACCTTGATGAGGAATCTATACATTCTTTTTGCCAATTAATTATTGAGTTTATTAAAGACTTTGATATATGAAAAAACTCCTTAAGACTAATGTATGAGAATTATTTCACATCATGAAAAAACACAACAAACCCTTTTCCCACTTCATCACAAGATGGTTTCAAGTATTATCCTCATCTATTTTCACACTACCCATGGAGAAAAGAGAACTATGTGATCATTTTTACACTCCCTTAACAAATTAATGAGGGAGGATTTTCAAAAGTTACCTTATCATTCATAAGAATAATCACTTTAAATTACTATAAGAATTGACCAAGTGGACATTAATAGTGGTTAAAAAATGTATGGGACCAATAGGAAGATAGTCATTCAAGATTAGAGTAATGGTGGTTATCAAAATTATAACCAAATAAACCCAAATAATCAAGATCTTGTAACTCTAAATATGAAGAAACATTCCACTACAAATGGTGTGATGGAAAAATAAAAGATGCCAACCTTGCCAAAAAAACCATCTTCAACCCATGAATAATAATAAAAATAAAAACCTCCCATTGGGTCCCCTCCTAGCTCATCCATCTTAATTATAATTAGAGCTCTATTTTTCTCCAATAAAAAGTTACAAGTGAGTTTGGTCAGCCACCAAACCCCCTTTTTGTCAGATTTGGTCAGTTATCGATGTCGACATCCTTGACCTAATTTGCAAACATCAGCACCTAAACCCACTGATATCTATAACTTTGCCTTAAACCACCAACATTAGCACTCTTTAATATTTACATTGGTGATGTCACTGACATCAATACTATTGAATTAATGTTTCCATCAACAACCCCAACTTTTTAGACTTTACCCATCATCTAGGGTAATTTAGAGATCACGTATATCTCCCCGACCATGACCACCAACATAGAGATCACATATATCTCCCCAACCCTGACAACCACACTTGTAGATCACATAAAGCTCTACCCATGATGACTTTTCTTGGAGATCATGAATATCTCCTTGCTCATTGACCCTTTTACACCACCCTTGCATTGCTTTTCTTGATCATTTATGCTATTTTGATATAGTTGGCTATTGTACACACATAAGTATATTAGGTATTTTGGATGACGACCAAGCTCATCCTATCACCTACAACCTTTTATGTTTCCTAGGGGCACTTCCTACCTTAGATACCTGAGACACATTGACCATTAGAGCTAAACCTTTGATTGTTTTGATGCATCAGCTATCACTTACAAGTTATGCTTTGGTTATTTCTATTTGAGTCCTCCTCAACCTTACCTATTCTTGAATTTGTCAACTATAGCTCGTAGTAGTATATGCACACATAATGATAACACATTTTTCTCCACTCACACAATTCACTTTTTATCAAACTGGTACCTGATTCTAGTTTTTCCTCCATCAATTCCCATTTTAAGGGGGGATACCTCATCCACTACCTCATGCACCTAACTCCTATTCTTGTCTTGCAACTTATCAGTGTAAAAAGGGGGAAATGTAGACACTAAAATTGAGTCACACATGTGTGTAACTCCCTGTGTCAAAACCCCCTTTAAACCTATTTTTAATAATAATAATAATTAGCTTCCCTAACCCATGATTTTACCCTTCACATATTTAATTAATTTGAAATATATAATTAAATTAATTAAAAACCCCTTATGCCACCTTACCTGGCCACCTCATCTTAAGATTTATAAGCACCTGATGAGTCACCTCAAGACTTAGTCCCCTTATCCTAACTACCCAAGACTTATTCGTACCTCAAAATTAAATTCCTAATCAACTACATCCTTCTTATCCTCTTATTTTAACCATTTTATAATGTGTGCCACATTTGGCATGAGGAGCAACAAAAAACTAGCCAAAATAGTTATTTTACCTATTCTAAGGCCATCAACATTGGTCAAACCATGGTTGATGTCAATGGGATCAATGACATTGGTTATATAAGCCAAACTCCAACCTAATATTTAGGTCAAAAAAAATTAAGAAAACTCCTTATTTGCATACAAGCTCTTAGCATTTAATTTTCAACACCCTGACATAATGTTATCTTATGTAAGTCAATCTAGATCAAGAACCAAGATCTTGAGGACTGGCAACCCCTGGTTGTTTTCTCTATTTAGGGCATCAGTTTAGACTACCTGATAGGATCCATCCATCTAGCACTTATCATTCAGTCACCATTGCAGCTAAGTATATCACTTATTTTGTAGGTCTTTTAAGCAGTTACTTTTTTATCACTTTACAGCTATTGTTCATTACTTTAAAAATTCCTAATCAAACCCCTATGAGGGAGTTATAAATCTTCCCTACTTATTTCCCCTTGACTTGACACACTAAACCTCTGACTAGATCCATCTAAACCATACTCTATCACACAACTCTCTCCAACCTCCCAGCCCTGACCAAAACCATTTCCTAAACCCAAAAAATTATTATGCAAGCTCTTAGGTAATTGTTTCCCCTACTGACCTTGATATCCTAACCAACATTGATCACCTTCACCCACTAACCTCAACAACATAACTGATATCAATCACTTCTTTATCGACATCGAAAACTATGGATTTCTTAACCTTCCCAAAACCTACCTAAACACCTTCTAAAATAAAAACATAATATACCACATGCACTCTGTTACTTTTTACTGCACTTAATTTGTAAATAATGGTAATATTATCTCTTTTTCACTCTCTTTTTACCTCTTTTTTAGTTAGTTATTAATCTTTTATATTTCAAAAGTGGACTATCATCTCTAAGGAAGTTTGACACTTCCTAGAACAAACACGTAGCTTGGTAGCCCACTCATTTATTTAGTAACAAAATTTTTTTGGTAGTGCTTTCTTATTTGTAGGTAGTCCTCCCCAGCCAAAGAGGAGTGCTCACAATGTCCATATACGGTGTGCAAATCAATCTAGGTTCATTATAATCACTTATCCCTATCATTTTTATCTATTTTTCCTTAGACTTGAAATGGACAAATTTTAGTGAAACATGATAAATTTTTACAATTAATCTTATGATATTTACTTATATCTTGGTTGGGTCAACCCTTCCCACATCAATTGCATTGGGGTAAACATTACTAGTCGACCATTGACTTATACAAGTACGTCAATGGAAGACTAGTGAGTATCACTTTGCCTTAGAATAGAGGAAATGATGTTTGTCATCTATTGTTGACTTGTATGGGAAAATCATTAGTAGATGCTTAGAACATCTTGACCTCTAGAAGACCAAGGGTTAAACTCAAACCTGGAGAGCTGTGTAGGATGAGGGTGTCAGATTGACTTGGGTGAGTCAATGAGGCTTGGGATATTCGCTTGGAGGGAACATCTTGATATATATTAGGATATTGACCTTATTTATTTATTTGGTATCTTTGAGTTAGATAGAGGAGTGTGTGGTTTTTTAACTCTAAAAGGCTAAAAATTAATAAGTATGTGTGGATTTTTATTCCTTTTCTACATTGGATGATGTTTTGAACATAGATGTATTTACATCAATGATGGTTATTTGACCATGATTAGGTTAATATTCATGATTTTGTCATGTTGGCCATGGATATACTATATACATATGGGTGTTTATGGTTGAGTCATACATCCATGACAATGCTTGATGGAAAGTTGGGCTATGTTTTGTTACTCATGGGATGTCTATTATGATATAGATATACCTTGTATCCATGAGGATGTGTTTTTTTATTTCAATTGAACTTTTTGATCATGGAAACAATAATTTCCATGGTAGTGTTATATTATTCACCCCGTGCCTTGGCCAAGTCTGCCCTTTCCCAAAATCTAGGTTGCATCAAGCAAGCATTACTATTTAACCTTTGACTTGTTGAATGATGCTAATCAGAATAATAGGTGATGTAAGATTGTTGATGGACTCATGAGATAATACCTTAGCTAACATTTATAGTGGCATAGGTAAGATATTAAATGATGTCAAGTTATAATATCTTGGGAGGTCTAAGCATGTAGATTGAGCTTGGAGGGTTTATTAGGTGAGTGTGACTGACTTACTTAGGCAAGTTGAAGAGTTTAAGGGATATTTTATTGCTAAAGGTTAGTGTGAGACATTTATCCATGATGTACAAACATTGTTGGTAAATGTTTAGAACTCATGAAGATATATTTTAGGCTTTATTGGAATATAATCCTTCCTATAAGGAAGGTGATTGAGATTTGAGATCCTTGAGACTATTTATGTGTATTTTATGATGGTTATTTAGTGTCATTTGGATGACATCTAGACATCAAGTGACTTGATGTGAGTCATGTACCTTTGTGCTTCATCACCATGTGTTAATTGTCATGATGTTAAAATACCTTAGCATAGTTATTTGAATACCTGAGTCACGTATGTGTGGTCTCTTTTTGTGATCCCCCCTAGTATGTAAAAATATTATGTGTTGTATCATTATTACCTTTCATTGATCTTGTTAAATCATGTAATTTGTATCTTTATTATACTTGTGCATATGGTTGACCTTGTGGAATTTCTTGTATTTGTTTTGATACCAACCTTGTTGTGGGAACTTTTACATTACATTGATTATGTCAAATCATGTAAATTGGTACTTTTTACACCCTTTGTGTATATAATAACCTTGTGAGTTTCACTATATCTTATTGAAATTAACATTGTTGTATGATAATTTTTCATACATGGTTGTATATTGATAATGGTTGAATGTGTAATTGATGGTAAATCACTTGTGTAAAGTGATCTTCCC
Organism: Torreya grandis; assembly: GCA_037957365.1. Lineage (NCBI taxonomy): Eukaryota > Viridiplantae > Streptophyta > Pinopsida > Cupressales > Taxaceae > Torreya > Torreya grandis. The sequence continues at coordinate 237,351 of JARHVA010008305.1, forward strand.
CTTTTAGAATTAAGAATGTAAACCTCAATTGAATGTTTCTAGAATTTTTATTAGACTATGTTGTGTTCGTGTCTTGGATTAAATTTGATTTGTGTTGTTATCTTTATTGACATATGGGAATATGGTCATATTTTACATGCGTGATGTGTTTTCCCTCTAAAACTAACTTTTGTTTGATCAAATCTGCTAAGATATAATTTTGTATGGTGTTGTGTAACCCTGCATTCACTACTTTATCATTGAGTATTGGTGCATGTATGAAGTAGAGGGTAGAGAGGCACTACATCCATAATGATTTTGACTAGGTATGGGCTAGGAAGTGGAGTCTCTCATAGGCTGAAAATCCACTTCTCCCCTTTACACAAGTAGCCACCTGATTTGTTCAGAGTGTGCACCATGTGTGCCATGAGTTGGTTGTGGAATCTTAGTGCATAATGGTCACTTTATGGATTTATAATTCCTTTAGTCACCTATTGGAGGTTTTGGTACAAGAAATGATTGTGAAGTTTTGATATTTTTCCTTATAAGCACTAACTAGTCCTGTAGACTTGGATATTTATGCAAATTGGCAAGGTGTTACTTGTTGGGTTGTATGCATGTGTTGGCTGGTATTAGGTGCAACCATGCTTTGGTTTAGGTATCATTATACTTATTGGAAATATTTTGGGATGAATATTTTTGTTTTATTTATAATTATTACTAGGATGCATGATAATTTTTGTGCTTTGATAGAGTATCATAATGCCCTAATCAAGTAGTGTTTAAAATCTTAGGTACCCACTTGACTCTGGATAAAGCGATGAAAGTTGGGTGATGCCCTCAGATAGATATTTTTGTTGTACTTCCATGAGGTAAGTGTAGTAATATGGTGGGATATTAATCCTTGTAACCATCATGTGATCTTCCATATGTATAAAAAAACATGATGTAAGTCTTTGGATTGGATGTGATGTTTGGTATGGATTATCCATGTTTCAATGTAGTTTGTGTGGGATGCTACACTAACCCTTGAATGGTTGATGATGTAGGGGAGTAACCATAATAGTATGGATTACTATCATTATGATATGAAATTATGTGATGAATACTCTTAGGATTATGCATGTGGCATAATATCTTAGTGGAAAGTTTCCACTGTTGATTTATATTCTAGTTGCAATCTAGTGGGAATAAATGATTTTATGATTTTTGACCTCATATTTTAGGTCTATGTGTGATGACACAAGTGACATTGACCCTAGTCAAGTTGCATATTCAGATTGTTAATCTATTTTATACATCACTTTTTATCTTGTGATCCTTAGTTGCATTTCCTACTTGGGAGTGTTGTTAGTGACCTTGTTGGGAAGCTTATTAAGGAAAGTATTAGTTGTTATGTTTTGGGACACTACATACTCATGATGCTTTGTGACCCCCATCATAATGGTTGGGATGGTTTTAATTGTGGTTCTATATCGAGATTAACAATTGTTATCATGAAAATTTATTTGATTGATGTAGACACTTTGGGGTTTGGTGAACCTATTGAAGCTAGTTTTAGCATATTTTGATGTGTTTGATTACCCTTTTTAAGGCATAAGATTAGATAATTTCCAACCATGATGCCATATTTGGTAGAATTTTCTACTGCTTAAGTGTTTGTTTCCTTTCAATGCCATGAAGGGCATGTGAAGATGGGAAGGAGGCCATTAATTGGCCTAATACATCGGATAATGTTGTTTTTCTAATGACATAAGATAGGAATACTTGTGAGATGACATTGCGACATTGCCACCCCACAATGGCTAGAGTGATTGTGTATTAGTAGTGATTTGGTTTTGTTAGACTCTTTATGAAAACTTTGTACTTGATTGCTATTGGTTACTGGGTCAGCTCTTCTTTAATGAAGGGAGGATAAACTGACCCTAAGGCCCATTGTAAATGCTAGACTATGATTTACTTTAACATATTTCTACTAGCACTTTGACTACTGATGGTTGATGTGGGTTTTATTTTGGAGGATTGTGACACATGTATCTTGGATAGTCAATGTGATATGGCATTCTATCATGGAGGCTTGCATTAGATTCAACATATCCTGATATGCATACTTCTTATACTAGATTTATTTTATCCTATTTATGTATATGTTGATTTAGCCTAGTTAATTTATTATATGGTATTACTTTAGCATGTCTCATTGATGCATATTGACATTGATCATTTTTACAACTGCTAACTATGCTTCACAGGACATGTGTGGGTTCATGGTTATTAGGACTAACTCTTACCCCTTATCTAGATATAGACATTTATATTGATTTATTGATGATGATTCATGATTTATTATAAATTCATTGTGGTTTATATTAATATTGCTAATGTTTAGATACTATTGATGTCTTATTTGGTGGATGCAGGCACTAGGTTGTGAGCTAGGTTCAACATTGGGTTTGGACATCTCAGGTATATTAAAGCCAATCAAGTGGTTAGAATGTCATTCTGATAGGTAAATAATGTATTATATATTACTAAGCCACCATCATTATATGCCTTGTGTTATTGATTTTTGATAATTTTGGTCTCATCCTATTTTATGCATGTGGGTTTTATTCTTTTTCCTTATTTTTGATTATTGAGTTTTGGCATCGATGTTTCCTCTTGCTTATCTTGTGTGCTCAGGGTTGTTTCCATATTGTATTATTCTTCCCATATGCCATGAGTATTTGATTTTGAGTTGTATGAATAACTGGTCTCATTAGCCTATTTGGTTGAGTCCATCTAAGACTGGATTGGGTCTCTTGACCTTGGAGAATGTTGGTAATATCATCATCATGGGAATTGATTATCAAAATTATTCTATTGATTATTCTAATAATTACCATTGACCAAGTTAAGGACTTGGACAGACTTAAAAATTATTATTATTATCTTAATGAATTTTATTGTTGTTATCACTTTGATCAATTTATGATGTTTTGTTAATTGTATTAATTATTGATTTTTTAATTTACTCTTATTGTTAATCTATTGAAAATCCTATTGTCTTATGGGATTGACTAATTTTTTCCCAATTATTATTATTATTTTATCCTTCACTATGGGGGTTCGTTGGACCATCATTTCTTTATTGATAATTTTATTATTTAATAAATTTATTGTTATTATTACCTTAATCAATTTATAATTTTGTTGATTTAGTATTTTAATGACTTTGTTATTGAGATTTATTTGTATTATTAAATTTCAGATTTATATAATTATAATTATTATAGGTATAAATATATTCTATTCTATTAATTTTGCTAACTATATTATTATTATGTTATATAATAATATAATATTTTTTTATTTTGACCTCCATTATATATATATATATAATATTATTTTTCATGCTCTCATTTGTTGCGTATGCCAATAGGGATGGTGTTGACCCAAAATGGTAATAGGGGAAAAGTGTGCAAGGGTGAAGAAAAGACAAGAAGCATGGAGAGGATGGAGGTGAGTAAGGGAAGGAAAAATGGGGGCTTAGCCCTATCAAGGTGTTGGGTGTATGAAAAGAAGAAAAGTATGGCATGTGGGAAGGAGAAAAAAAGGATGAATGATGATAATATGGGGTGTGGTGTAAGGGGTAGCAAGAAAGGAGGAAGGTGAATGAAGTAAGAGAAAAGAAGGAGCTATGTGATAGTAGCAAGGGGTAGGGGAAATAAACATAAGAACACACAGACATATAGAAGAGATTCATGTAATGTTTTTGAGCACAACTAAAGAAAAATAAATAGGCATCATCAACCATCATGTAGCCATAGGATAAATAGAAAAGAATAGGAAGAGGCATATAAGGGGTACAGAGGTCAAAATCCAAGGGTTGAGTGTCGATCCACCAGTCCTTACAACTTACAATAGTCTAAGTAAACAAGTTATTTCTAGCTTGTTAAGTTGATTATGACTTTGTTGATTAAATCAACCTATGGCATACCCTTCTCATTTTTCTTAGTTAAACATTTTGAGCACCCTGTTATGCCTTAATTTGGTTTTGAATAATTTCATTATTTATTCCAATAAGATGTCTCACCTATCAACTCTTTGAGATTTGTTTAGATGAGGGAGTGTTAAACCATTTGGAAATTATTTGTCTCTTACTCCTAGGGAAAATTATCATAAAATCCTAATGGTATCTTGTAGCTAGTTCACTATACCTGATTTATTGGATGAAAGGTAGTATGGATTTTTCTTAAGTTACGAAAGTTGGGTTTATAATTATTTGGGGATAATTTTCCTCACACTTCTTGCATTAGTTATTTTTTATCTAGTTGTGCCTTTTTTCTAGTTTAATAACTTAGTCTTGGTATTACATCAAGGTGTTATACTTGGATATCCCTATGTGAGATATGTGTATGGGGGTGTACTTGATTTAATTTAAAAATGCCCCTCTTTTTATTTTTGAAATAGAACATATTAAAAACTTTATGCCTTGATGTTATAGCTAAGATAAATCATGGTGCTTCTTTTGAGGCTATTCAAAACACTGTATCTATGACAACTAATGCCATGCCCTGTTATGAGTGGCTGTAATTATGATAAATTCAATTTGTGACTACAATGAAGGAACCTAAATTTTTTATAATTAAATCTTGTGGTAAATATTTTTTATGTCATTATATTTGTCTATTAATGGAATGTGACCTAGGTCTCTATAATCTTGAGGTAGAATTCTATTATTGATTTCTATTTATGTATTCTCTCAATATGAGAAATCAATTGGGAGTATCCTAAACTATTAAGATAAAATTGATCAATTGATAGTATTATTTATTTAAATCAATAACCAAATAGGGTCAAAATAACATGTTATACCTTCATATTAAGATCAGATTGAAATAAAATTGATAATCTATGCTTTTGTGCAAGCCTCAAATTTACTCTTAATATTAGACGAGGTCATTTCTCAACATGTCAAGTTGAAATCCCTAGTCATAGCCTATTCATTATTCTATTTCTTTTTGAATTGAATGAGATCACCTTATTACTTGGTTTTGGATTGATGATTTAATCAAAGGGATAATTGTTTGGTCATACTTGGCCATTTCTAAACCAACCTAAGTTTATCTTCTATTATGAGTGTTATTCCCTCCCCTTTGAATCGAATGAGTTAATGTGATTTTTTTGGGTTGAGGCCATTGAGTGTAAATATCTTATGCTCAGATAGGCCCATGTTATGGCTAAGTGTTATGGGTTCATATTTTTCTATATTGTTCACTTTGTCTTTGTGGATGATTTTTTAAGCCTTCTCTATTGGCAGAGTATTAAATGTATATTTATTACCTCACTCAAGTACCTAGTTGCCTAATCCCTCCACCAAGTTGATGGTTGGGATGGTAAGGGTCACCAATGGTTGGGTTCATAAGTCTAGTTCTGAGGTGTGTTTCTCCCTCTTGTAGTGATTGTTTTCCTTGTTATTCTTAGATTGCATATGGTAGCTCACTTCATATATGTTCATATCAATGTATGGGGTTACAATGATGGTATTGAGGTTGATTAATAATTTTATGTTGTAGCTCATTTTATTACCTTATTTTTTTCTAATATTGTTATGTGGGAAAAGAACATCCTTGGAAATTATCTTTTCATCGAGGCATTTTGATTATAGTTACTTGGTTCATGTATATCTAACCAATTGTATTTACATCTTTGGTACACATTTATATTAGCTTTATTTACCATGCGAGTAATAGTTTAATTTGAATGCATCATGAGATACTTGAACCTTATATGTTGTTGTATGTGCATGAGAAAGGGATATAGCTTTAGCGATTTTATGTATACAAAAAAGAGTAAAAATGTTATCTTTGGAACACCTGAAACTATGTGTGTAACTACATTGTGCATTCATTGGTAATCAATAACATTATGCTAAAAATAATCAAGTAGTGATTTGTGTCTCTTGTCAAGTTGACCATTGTGTTATAACTAGATCTTATAAATATGATTCCATGAGTGTCTAAACATACTCTAGTCAAAATAGTTTTGATCTTCCATGGTAGAATCAATGAGAACTATTTTAAGTATTGTATTGTTAATTAGATAATGATGATTAATATTATTAGTGATTCAACTGATATTTATGTAACTTTATGGGCCTTGGAAAGAACAATCAACTCTTTGTGACTCAACATTATTCCACTTGACTTAAGAATGAATAGTATGTAGACTTACCATTTGCTTCTATCAATAACATGTTGTTATAAGACATCCTCTAATTTATAGAATTACTACTAAATGCATGGACTTAATGGGGTTGTAGTAATGGCTAAAAACTTAGTTATTATAATTTTATTATGCAACTAATCTCTTGGTGATTCAAATAAAATTTTCTCATTACTATATTATAGCATTGAATGTTTATTGGTCATAATGTCTTTTCTAGTGAGCTTACTTCCATTGCTTAAGCAATGAAGTAAGCTAGATCAAAGAATATTTGTATATGGACCCTCATATTTAATTATTAATTATTTTATTAAGGGTGTCATAATGTTCTAGATATATGACCTATTTTCTTAAAGCTTAACAACTCCTATGTTTTAATGCAACCTTTTGTTAGTAGAATTTGACTATATTTTCATTAAGGTTTATATAAGAATGGATAATTATTGGTTATGCTAAATGTGTGAGTGCTTATTTTGAGAGCTTACCCTTGTCATGAAATTCTTGGTATACCTTGTATATATGTTCACTGAATCAATAAATAATTATAGAATTTGATTAAGGGTTTAATAAGCTATGGAAACCTTAATGATTTCACTTGGTTATAATATTTACTAGCCCACTTTTGAAATGATATAGTAATTTATAATATTCCTTAATAAGCACTCAAGCCTTTGATTGAGACTAAGTAAATAATGAACTTTTGCATGGTCACATGCATGATACTAAGATGGTATGAACATCTATGCTTTTATAATAATATTACATGTTAACTAAATGATAATCAAGAAATAGGTGGGTGTGTGACCCTATGGTTGGCTCATGTGAGTAATCCTACATCATGACGAGTAATTGGCCTTCTAATACCAATTTTATGCTTAGTTTCTAGGATGTTCACATGTGTGAATTTATCCACATTGTGATTAATTATGGCACTCTTATCTTATCTAGATTGCTTATCTAGTAATTAAACAACCAAACATTCTAGAATGTGATCAGTTCCATTCTAGTTGATTCTAACCCTATCTATTTCATAAAATTGGGATATTGGTTTTGAGTCACTTGTGATACCTATATATTTGTTGAGTTTCTTTGTGTTGCATTCATTATGCAATGGGACCTTTTGAGGTTCCATTATGTACTTGATAGTTAACTTCAAATAAAAATTGGGGTTATTTCAGTAAGTTTAATAAATCCTATAAGTTTTATGCTTATATTTTGTATTATATCTGAGCATTTACAAAGTGATATTCTATAAAAAATTATTTTGTGAAAGTTATATTGCACTTAGGAAGATTGTGGTCTATTTTGGTAGGCTAGAAGTCAAAGAATTCAAGCTAGGCATACATGTTTACTTTCACTATAGACCATACACATTCCACAAACATGAATTTATAAATTCAATCGATCATATGGTATGTTTATCACCATTTTAAATTTATTTGGCTAATTCTAGACTAGGATGTACAGTTGTTTTTGCTCTTAGAATCCATTTGGTCAAATTTGGTCTAGTTTTGCTCTTTTAAGCCTATAACATATTGGTCTTTATCTATATTGGATTGTACAAGTAGTTTCAATCTCTAAATTTTTATACAAAACTTCCTTACTCTTATGTGAACATTCTAACAACTATCTATATAATTTTCTATTTGGTCATACCATTATTTGACTACCTACAATATGTTCTTAGACTAATTAGACCTACAGATTAGTTTTCTATTATTGTATATAATATAAAGTAAAAAATTTAGATCTAATTGTTAGAACATATTATATACTCCATACAAATTAATCTCACACTTGTCAATATACATATTCATACTACCATATTTCTATTCAAAAGCCTTCAACTCTCTATAGTTGTCTAAAGTAGAATTATGTACCTCCAGTATGGTTTTGTATGATTTTAAGTTGTACAAGATGAATTTTTGGGTGTCATTTTTTAGATTTTTTATATGCTTTGTAATAATCCTTCCCAAATCCATCCATATAGTTTTTCACAATACCATATATCAAATAATGACATTCCAAGTTGATACATAGATTTGAATCAACATCTGGACAAGCAAATCAATATTCTTTTATATCTAGGTATATAAACACAAATTTCTAGTTATGATTCCTAAAAGTGATTATTTTCTTTATACTCTTTATGAATGTATGAATCTGATAAGGAGATTAGTATCATGTGAGTAGAGGAATTCAAAACCCAAAAACACACTAATGAACTAACACCTTATGCCTAGAACTTAGGTGGAGTTTGGTGAATAAACCAAATGAAGACACAACTAGAATGTTAAGAAATAACAAACTTTCCTCACATTCCTTGATTTCTCCAAATGATGTATTCATTTGATTTCTTGGATTTTCCTTCAAAGGTCTTTGTCAATGGATTTTTGGTTAACTCCACCTCCTCTTGGTATCATTGGCTTTGTGGCTTTGGCATGTGAATTTTGACTCAATAATTTGGCATAATAACACTATATAAAAATGAATTGTGAAATAATTTAAGCATGATAAATTTACAACAAGATATATTTTGAAATTATTTATGCATGATAAATTTAGCTTGAGAGAGCTTAAAATTATGAGTGTGAGGCCTTTTATTTATAGTTTTTTACAAATGATCAGAATGAACCTGGACCATCCATCTCAAGATTAAGATGTTTGGCAAAAAATCCATTCAATTTTGGAGGCTAAAATCAATAAATTCCCTAATAAATATTTGGGATAGAGAGGCATTAAAGAGGTTGGGAGGGCTTAATCAAATATTTGTGGCACTTATAGCTTGCGGATGCCACCCCATTGAATGATCTCACCTGATAATGCAAATTCATAACCAATTTATATTAATTAAATAATCAATAACATCCATGGAAAATTCATTTAAGCTTTTGATTCAAATTAATTAGCCTTAAACATGATTAATCAATTTGGGTGGAAATCTTGACAATTGGTGCACAAATTAATCAAATTGGTCAAATTGTCATATTATTAGATCAAAATTTGACTAGATTAAAATTGAAAGGTGATGCTAGACATGTTAGAAACGTTATCCCATTTAGGATGTTTCTAACACAAATAACAAAAGAACATGTCTTGTGCAATAAAATTAGTAGAAAAGAGCAATCCAGAGCACCTAGGTGTAAAATCATCATTTTGACTTCTAGAATGAATGGATCAAAGTTAGGTATCACATAAAATGCATTACCTCATTTAGGGATACATCAACCTAAATTGGAAATTGTATATAATAATCTCAAACCATTTAACATGTTTAAGTGATTTTGGCCTAAATTGTGCATTTTGATAAAAATTGGTCTGAAGCCTGGTTGGAGATCATTGGTGGCTAGTTTTAGGTGTCTAAAGTTTATTTTTATGTTGTAAATACTATTTATAAATTATAGTGTATTTCAAATACTATACATTTAAAATGTACTTTACACTCTATATGTATTCTCATCGAGGTTTGGAAACCAACTTTTGGGTTGACTTGGCCCATGGTTTTGGTACCCATTATTTTGTAATACTGCTTTGTTGATGTATTACGCATAGATAGATATTTCATAGGTAATACATCATGAGAAAAATGGTTTCAGAAGTAAGAATAGAGTGTGTTAATTCAAGTGTAAATTTAGGAGTTTTTGTTGAGCACAAATCTAAACTATATTTGTGCATTGTAATTGTGAGAAGATTGATCTGAGAGTGGTTTGTACTCTCATGGCTTGGAATAAAATTTGAGAAAGTGTTTCTTGGTGTATGTATCCCACATTAGGTAAACCACATTAAATATGGTCTCATTATTTTTCATGTTTATTTATATTCTTTCTAAATCTCTATTTATATCTATTATTATTATGATTCTATGAAATTATTTTGCATCAATTTCTAGTTTTATTCCTAACAGCTAGTATCAGAGCTTTAGGTTGTATTTGCTAAATTATTAAATCATGGGAAAGGTTATTAGTTCAAGTGGGAGTTATGGTTGATGATCATAAATCAAAGGTTGAAAATTTAAATGGATAAAACTTTGGTCTATGGAAGATGTAGATGGAAGATTACCTCTATCAGAAGGACCTCCATGCTCCATTGGGAGGAAAAGTAAAGCAACTAGTGAGTATGATAGATGAGGCCTGGGAGCCACTTGATAGGAAAGCACTTGGGGCCATTAGGTTATGCCTTACATCTTTGGTCATGTTTAATATATCATAGAAGAAGACCATAGGTCTCATGAATGCATTAGGGAAGTTATATGAGAAACCCTCTACTTCTAATAAAATATTTTTAATGAAAAAGTTATTTAATATGAAGATCTATGAAAATGGTTTAGTTGTTGATCATATGAATGAATAAAATATGATTGAGTATGTTTTATTCTATAAAAATAAATTTTGATGATGTATTTAAGGATTACTTATTTTGTGTTACTTACCAAAGAGTTGGAATAGCTTGGTAATGGTTGTGAGAAAATTAGTCTCTAATAATGCCAAGTTGAAGTTTAAGGATGTCATAGGAGTAATCCTTAGCGAATAAATGTGATGAAAAACATATAGGGAGACTTATACTTCAGGTGATGCTTTGGTGGTGGAGAGTAGAGGGAGACAAAATTTTAGAGGAAAAGGAAAACATAGAAAGTCAAATGGTCCTAGAAGGTCAAAATCAAGGGCTAGGATGGTATGTTGGCATTGTGAAAAGACTAGGCATAGAAATAAGGATTGTTAGTCTCTTAAAAATAAGAAAAAAAATTAGGAAGACACCAAGGAGGTGAATGTGGCAATAAGTAATGTTTGTTAGGATGCATTAATTCTCTTCGTTGACAATATTGTTAAGTTTTGGGTTTTAGATTTAGGAGCTTCTTTTCATGCTACACCATATAGGCATTATTTTATTGATTGTGTTCAAGGAGATTTTGGAAATGTTTACCTTGGTAGTGACGAGCCTTATAGCATAGTAGGAAAAGCAAGTGTTCAAATCAAGATGTATAATGGGAACACTTGGCTACTGAATGATGTTAGGCATGTGCCTAAGTTGAGATGGAATTTGGTATCCATAGGACAACTAGGTAGTGAAGGTTGTATGGTGACATTTATTATAGATTCTTAGAAGGTGACCAAGGGTGATCTTGCAGTATGAAGAGGTAAGAAGGTTGGTACCCTATATTTATCAAGTAGTGCTAATTATTTTAATTTAGTTAATTTAGATGCAGATGCAACTGTTTGGCATAATAGGCTCAGTCACATGAGCCAAAAGGGTATGCAAATTTTGAAGGATCAGTTGCCCAAATTAAAAGGATCTAATTTATATTTCTATGAATACTGTGTGTATGAAAAATATAAAAGGGTAAAGTTTATCAATGAGGAAGGAGATTAAGTTGGAGTTGGTTCATTCAAATGTATGGGGGCTAGCTTAGGTATCTTATATTGGTGGGTCATCTTATTATGTCACTTTTATTGATGATACAACTAGGAAAGTTTGGGTATATGACATTAGGAGAAAATATGATGTGTTTGATATGTTTAAAATATGGAAAGCCTTGGTTGAGAATGAAACAGGTCTCACATTAAAATATCTTAAGTCAGATAATGGTGGGGAATATTGTAACAATGCATTTTTTTATTACTATTCAAAGAATAGAATTCACAGATAGAGGATGGTTCCAAGAACTCCACAGTATAATGGAATGTCAAAATGATGAATATGAATATCATGGAGTGTGCTAAGAGTATGAGGTTACATGCAAGACTTTATCTTCAATTTTGGGTAGAAGTAGTAAACACGATAATATATCTAATAAATAGAGGTCCTTCATCTACTTTAGATGGAGGGATACCTAAGGAATCTTGGTCTGGTAAGAATATTTATTATTCATTTCTTAGAATATTTGAATATGAAGCCTTTATTCATATTGATAAGGATGATAGGGCCAAGTTAGAGGCTAAGTCTAAAAAATGCACCTTTAATGGTTATGGTGAGGATGACTTTGGTTTATGGTTTTGGAGTCTTAAGGAAAAGAAAATATTTAGGTCTATGGATGTTGTATTTAATGAAAAATTCATGTATATACAATAGTTGTAAGATCAAAAATAAGATTCTAGAAAATAGTACACAGTACTGGAGGACATTGTGGATGATAACATGTCTAAGAAACTAGTTCAAGCACCTACTCCACAAGAACCCTAAACTCCTATGGTGAGAAGGTCTTCTAAGGTAAGAAGGGAAATTGAATATTTTTCTTCAACCCTTAATTATTTATTACTCATTGAAAATAGAGAGCTATAGTGCTTTGAATAAGCAATGTAGGTAGATGTCAAGAAGAAGTGGGAGCAAGCTATGGATGAGGAGCATCAATCTCTCATGGAAAATCAAACTTGGGATTTAGTAACCTCACCTAAAGGTAAGAGAGTATTTAATAGTAAGTGGGTGTATAGAGTTAAATAAGATGATGGAGTCAAGAAAAGGTACAAGGCCCAATTGTTGGTAAAGGGGTTTTCACAAAAGAAGGGAATTGATTTCGATGAGATTTTTTATCTAGTGGTAAATATGACTTCTATTAGGACTATTCTTAGGATAGTGGCAGCAAAATAATTTCACTTAGAATAACTAGATGTGAAGATTATGTTCGTTCATGGTGATTTAGAGGACTTGTATAAGGAGCAACCATAGGGATATAAGGTCATAGAAAATAATAAAATGGTGTGCAAACTAAAGAAGAGCTTGTATATTCTAAAATAAGTTCCATGATAGTGGTATAAAAAATTTGATAGTTTTACGATGGATTAGGGATACTCTAGGTGTCATTCAAACCATTGTGTATATATCAAGAAGTTTGATGATGGTGATTACATTGTCATTTGTCTGTATGTAGATGACACGTTAGTTACAAGTAAGAACATGCAAGAAATAAAGGTACTCAAAGAACATCTTAGTAATTCCTTTGCCAAAAATGATTTGGGATTAGAAAATAAAATCCTTGGTATGAAAATAACATAGGATAGGAAGGAATGAAAAATGTATTTATCCTAGAAAGAGTACATCAAAAAGGTCTTGGAGAGGTTTAATATGTAGGATGTTAAACTGATTAGGACTCCTTTTGCAGGTCATTTCAAGTTATCAAAGGAGTAGTGTCCCAAGATAGAGGATGAGAGAATATAGATGTCACATGTACCATATTCATCAGATAATTATAGATTTATGTATGCCATGATGTGCACTAGGCCAAATATTGCCCATGGAGTGTGAGTAGTAAGCAAGTACATGAGTGATCCAAGTAGAGAACACAAGAAGGCAGTGAAGTGTATCCTTTGGTATTTAAGAGGGACCATAGGGATAGTTTTAAGATATGGTGGATTGCACACCACTTTTCATGGTTATGTATATTCAAACATGGCTGGAGATTTAGATAGCAGGAGGAGTATAATATGATATGTATTTATTATAGGTGATACAATGGTTAGCTAGATTTTATGACTACATAAACTTGTGGATTTGTTAACCATAGAGGCTAAGTGTGTTGGTACCATAGAGGAAAGAAAATAAATTATTTGGTTACAATCAAACCCCTATAGACATGATAACCAAGGTAGTCACAAGGGAGAAACTGAAGCTATGTTTAGTTTCAGTTGGCCTTCATAATTGATAGTGAAGGGTTGAGAAGCTTACTCAGAGGAAATCAATCTCCAAGCAGGATATTGTTGTGTTACGGATCCTATTTCTAAATTATAGTGTATTTCAAATATTATACATTTAAATGTACTATACACTCTATAGGTATTCTCATTAGGGTTCAAAAACCATTTTTTGTGTTGACTTGGTCCATGGTTTTAGTACCCATTATTTTGTAATATAGATTTGTTGATGTATTATGTATAAATAGATATTTTGTAGGTAATACATCATGAGAACAAGGGTTTGAGAAGGAAGAACATAGTGTGTGAATTTATGTGCAAATTTAGGAGGGTTTATTGAGTGTAGCTACAAACAATATTTGTGTATTGTAATTGTGAGAAGATTGATCTGAGAGTGGTTTGTACTCTTGTGGCTTGTAATAAAATATGATTAAGTGTTTTTTGGTGGATGTATCCCACATTGGGTGAACCACATTAAATCGGGTCTTCTTATTTTGCATGTTTATTTCTATTCTTTTTGTATTTCTATTTATATCTATTATTATTGCAATTCTATGAAATTGTTTTGCATCAATTTTTGGTTGTATTCCTAACATTTACCCTTATTTGGGAAGGTGTTGCAAGATGTAAGTACAACAATGTCTTCTCAAATAATGAGAAAAGTCCTATATGCCCAAAAGAAGATGAGGATTGAATAAAAAGATCCAAATGGTGTTTGAGAAGCCTAAGATGATGCCCCCTTAAGGGAGTGGCCATCACATATGTGGATGGATGGTCCCTCAAAAATAAGCAAGAATAAAGGTAGGATTAACCTATAGTTGAGAGTAATCCAAATGAGAAATGATTGCATGCATTGATTTAAAAAGGATACTAATTGACCCAAAGGTAGTTATAATTAGGAATAAAATTCAAAATAATGGTTTGCTCAAAGGTGGTTATAAGCATTAAAATGACCTATATTGGATAATGATGATTGATTTGTTTGGTTGTGCCCTAGGTAGGGTGGATTAGCAAGCATAAATCAATAATATAACTTAGAATATGGATTAAAGATGAGTGGGTGTAAAAATAGATGTGATGGTCTAAGGATTGAAGAAGTCACAAATAACCAGGCACATGAGAATACACAAAGTGATGAAAGAGATGAAATAGAAGAATAAGATTGATCATCGTAAATGATTCAGTTTACCTACCAATGAGGAGATGCTTATCCTAATTAATAATGATACAACTAGATTGGTCAATTGGGTTGATTTGATCAAGGTGGGATGGGTTTTCCAAGGTGCCAAGGAGAAACTTATGATTCACCATTGCTTGTAAAACCTCCTATAGCTAATTTTTTTTGTAGCACATGATGATAGGCCTCATGATAGAACACCATGAGAACTAACCTAAAATGTGCATAAATATTGATTCCCAATCTAATAAATAATTAAAATAATGCACCAATGATAGAAACCATAATGTTAATGTTAACATATGAATATGGATGGATTTAAGAATAATGTGTACAAGGAATCACCTAATTAACACATATAGATTGAGTTAAGGAAATAGTACTGAAAGAAAACAAAAAGGCAAGTGAATAAAAAATAAATAAATAGAAAACACACAAATAAATAAATAACTCAAAATTAACAAACAAACAAAAAAATTGAAGATAAAATAAAATAAAAGCATCCTAATAATGACCATGCCTTAGTAGGGTGGATCAAGGATAACTGACTAGTTTTAGATAGGACAAATGTTTTTGGATTCTAAAATATTTGAATGTTTTAGGTATTTTGAGGTATCTTAACTCGTTATAGAATGACAAGATATCTATTCACAAAATGATGATGACATTTGTCTTAGGTTGCTCACAAAATGGTGAGAGCACATGGAATAGGGGAATGAGGTGACCTCAACATGAATTAATCAAGGTTGACATAGTCCTAAAATGCCCACAAGTCATATTAATTCCATCCACATAAAAGATGGGGAGAAACCAACTAAGTCCCAACAAGTTCTCAAATTTGACAAATGGCTAGTTAAATGAAAAAAATAGTAAGGTGATGTGGTAATGCATGATAAACAAATGTTACCCTTAATTTTCCCATATAAAGTTATAACTAAGATACAATGGATCACATCAATGATATTAATTTTCCCATAGGTGGTTATGATTAGTATCACGATTATTGAACATTGATTTGCCCCAGTAGGTGATATAATCAAGCTCACATAAATAAACTTGATATATGATGACAAATGAAAGATATCTTTCTAGATCAATTATCACACTACTTTCATAAAATATCATTAAAACAAAGAGTTGATATATTGGTGAAACTAGATCAAAATCCCTTTACAAAAAGGTGTGGAAAGAACCAAAGGAACCAAGATCAAAATAGGATTGGGTAGGACAGCTAAAAATAGGTTTTAGTCTAGATAGGAATGGTATGGTAGAATGGCATGGCAGTTGTTTAGGATAATTATGGGCATGATATATTGGATAAAATGATAATAAGGTTACCCCCAAGTAATAAATTGAATGGCTAGGACATGCGATAATGACAAAAAGGAATGGTAAATGAAAATGGCATGGTATATGTTTTTGGATGATGATGGTTGTTTGTTTTTGATTTGTTTGGCCTAAGTATGGTAGATGGAGTATGACTTTAATTATTTTCCTATTGATGTAAAGATTCATGTACTGATCAAAAAATGATACAAATAAAATAATACATCATGTAAATTAATATTCCACACCTCATCTAAATAGCTTCTCTATCAAGAAGTTACAGATTTAGATGCAAATGATGTTGTTGTTATATTTATTGATAGTTGATTCTATTTCCTTCAAGCATCAAGACAAGATATCTTTATAGCCTCTAAAAAGGAAAGTGTATCTATGGATAGTAAAATGGGTTAAATGTTGGATGATAAGTTTGATTGGGAAATGTAATGATGGAGGATAATGGAATGTATGATGGTGGGGAAACAAATAAAGATCGAGGTTTTAAGGCACAAACAATATTTTTGATTTTGGATTCAACATAACTGTGGATATGGTGGGGCTGAAATCTTTTACATATTCTCTCAATAAGACCACCATATTTTTCTATTATTTGGGTTTGAGAGTGGCTACCATATGATTAAGTTGTAAATATGAATATATTTTGATTTGATCTTTGATAATGTATTTATTAAGCAGTGAAGAACTTTTATTCTTAGCTATTAGCACTTAGATGAGGTTTCTACAAATTAATTTGTCTTGATTTTCCCATAGCATCTCTAAGAAGGTTTCACTAAGGAACATGGACTTGTGACTTTGATTGTCCCCTAATACCTTCAAAAAGGTTTCACTAGGAGATGGTTCTTCTTTTGACTGATCCTGGTATTAGCCTCCTTATTTTTATTTAATTTTTATGTCACCATCGATGTAGTTTAACAAGGTTTGATTATGTTAGTCCCAATTGACACTTGTAGGAGGTGGAATGTCAATAACATGGCTAGATTGATTAGTGGTAATGGCCTATAAAATGGTAATGGAATAGGGGTTGGTAACACAATCCTCATAGAATGTATTATGATAACTTGAGTTGATGTTGAAGTGATCATCCTCAAAAACCATATATGGATCAAAAATTTATTCATACTGATCTATGAGGTATTCAGAGCCAATGTTGTAACAACCACAAACGTATTTTGTTTCTAAATCTGATTATGGCTCAGTGGACTTTGAATCCAATGTTGAGATTGATGTTGATCCTAATTTTGATGCTAAATTTGATGTCAATTTAAAAATAGAACCTAACTCTAATGTTAATTCTTCATCTAATATGGATTCTATTATAATGATGTCTTTTTGAATGCTTGGTATTGGATAAGTAACAGCCTATGATGGCATAATGGGATCCATAGAGACTAGTTTGTCAAAATGAGACTCCTCAATGGTAGGAAAAAGGTCAAGCGATAACTCCTTAGAAATTGGTTTATCAAGGGGAGGCTTATTAAAAATAGGCATATGGTCAAGGTAATTATTTTTTCAAAGGTATTTATAATCATTAAGAAGTGAATCATCAAAGACTAGCTTGTTAGAGCAAGATTTCTAAATAACTGTTATATGATCAATAGATGATTCATCATATGTTGACTTATGACAAATGGTTGGTTCAATAAAATCATCTTAGATTGGTTGGATTTCTTGGCCTTAGTTTTTAATGAATCAGAAAATACCAGTTTGGAACACAACTTGATTATTGAGTGATTAGCTCGGTTGAGGTACTAATTGGATGGGTTATGGTTTAGGTTGGATCAATTAAGGTTTGGCTGGTCATTAGATAATGGGTAGCCACTATGGATCTTGATTTATTTCACAATCCAAAGGATGAAGTCTTGAGATTATAACAATAGGGTGGTGTGGATCTTGGTTTCTTATATAATCCAAAGGATGAGGTCCTAGTATATAGATGGTGTAGTATTATGGAGTCTGGTTACTCACATAAGCTTAAAGACTAGGTCTTCGAATAGAAATGGTAGGGCATTGTGGAGCTTGATATTTCACACAAGATAAAGCATCTTAGTCTTCCTCCTAAACCATATCATCCCAATAAGGTTCTTAGTTTGTAATGTAACCCAGTTATTGACTTTGTTCCTTAGATTGATTATTGTAAGGTGGATAAAACTCTATCTCGAAAATAACACTATCATTATAGAGGTTTGTGCCCAATTCCTCCTCACCAAACATATCATCCCAAGTGGTGTTTTGAGTTGGATTGTAAGCTAGCTCTCAAATATGTTCCCCATATGGAGTATTGTAGGGAGAATAATAAAACTCTTTACAAAATTTATCCTTGTAGGGGTTTCTAGTCATATTTTGTGCAACTATTGCATCATAACTTGGATTGTACATGGACCATGAGTGTATCTATACATATCCACATCAATAAAGAAAGATTTGAAAAAAAAGGCATAGATTTTTGTAAACTCTACAAAACTATGTCTAAAAAGACAAAGGGTTCAAACGTGATCTAGCTTGGTCAAAAAGGGGTGGATTTGTATCTCCAAATAATGATTTGAACATGGATTTGTATCTTAAAAATGGTTTGTGCTATAACTTGGCATAAAATAGTATAACATCAAATGTCTAACATCAAATGTCATACACACAAAATATCAAGTGTCTGAATAAAAACTGGCATGTCAAAGTTTAGTCCAATGTGTTCCAAACAAGGTCTAAACTAGAAAGGGAGTTGCTATGTATTTTACCCAAATGTGGAGTCAAAATCTAGGATCAAACAAGATATGCTAGGACTTTTGGCTAAATGGTGTCAAAATCTAGGCTTTGAAACAAGGATGATGGGATATGATTCAATCTAGCAAGTTTGGAACAATTTTGACATAGACCTGGTTTATGGAATCAAACATAAATGTGATTAATTAGTATAGGCCACAAGGAAAAATCCTCCTTGGAGAAAGGTTGTGTTATCCCAAATAAAGACACAAATAATGATGACGATATGCTCTATGAACAAATAAGAAATGGAAACAAGGCTCTTTGAACAAACAAGCAATAGTTTTCAAATTTGGGTAATCAATTAATCATAGTTACGCAACCCAAAAGAGAAAGATATATGTATCAGCCCCTACAAATTGAGGCCTAAACAAAAATCAATCAATGTTTAAATGTGAGCTTGACAACATTAATTAAAAACTTAATGTTGAAAACTAGGCTTTGATTGACCAACAAGCTAGACAAGATTGGATGGCATAATAGCTCAAGATAAAGATCGAAATGGCATATGTGATTTGTTTGAAACAATAATAATTGATACAAAGTAAATAAGTCTTGAAATAATTTGAGCAACGTAATGTTGTTAGCATTCTATAATGATGTGATCATGTTTTTTTCAAAGACTCCGGGATAGAAATTTTATAATTATTTAGGTAGCATAATGGTACCCATAAGTGACACACATACAAAAAAGTTTAGAAAAAATTACAAGGCATAAGTGTGGTGTAAAATGGCTAGCATAACACCTCTTTAATATAGAAATGGCATATAAATAAACTTGTTTTGATGTGGTTAAAAATAAACATATAAGTTTTAGTCTCAAAAATCCAATCAAGAAAATGATAAGTAACCAAATGCAACTAAGCATAATTTATTAGATCCTATGAAGGTGTGGTAAAGTGGGATTAACTAAAACTAATTAGTTTTCAATCATCTAGATTGATCCCATGTGTACCCACTTTCATGTATGCACACAAAATAAGTAACACATCATTTGGATCTACATCAAATAACTTATTATGAAAAGGTCTAGTCCTTTTCACAACCACTACATCCATCACATTCTCAGTATAGTGTGATGTCCAAAATGATCATAAGTCTCGAGATTAGAATCTAATAATGGAAATGGATTAACCACTTAAATCGTTATCCTAGTGAGGGGATCCCAATTTATATACACCCCCCCCCCCATGGAGAGGGGTTGAAGACAATGCTAAGAAATGAAACCCTGGGTCAAAGTTTCCCTAAAGAACTCATGGGAGGTAATGAATTCCCCCTCACAAGCCAAGATTAATAGAAATAAATGACAAGTAGAAAGACTTTATGGTGACTTTTAGATCACTCAGTACTATGTGATTTTGGGGAGATATTAGGTGACATTTTTTATACACCTTGGACTAGGCATAATTTTCAATGAAAATGGTGTTTTTAATCCCACAAATTCCATATAGGGGATAGGGGGAGAGCATAAATACACAAATTCCTTTTTGCTAAACAAATAATTAACAAACAACTTGCATGAAAATGAACTTGCTCAAAACAATGTAAACTAATATGATGTTAAGTTCATTTTAAGGCACCAAAATGAAATGTGTTGTGAAGTTTGGCCTCATGGCTTTGATTAAAACTTGTAAAAATTTGAAAAAGCATCTAAACATTAAAAAAAATGAACTAGGTTATTTTTAAACAACCAAAAGATGATGTGATAAAATTTGAAATATGTTTAGACTTGATTAGGTTCTTTGTTAGACATCAATATAAATGTTTGGATTAATGTTCATAACCAATTTGAAATAACTTTCATAAACACAAACTAAGTAAAAACATAACCAAGTTCATTTTAAGCACTTGAGTCCAAATGTGTAAAAGTTTGCAAGTTCATTTTAGACCCAAATTGAAATTTTTGAAATTTGACTAATTATTTTCAAAGCTCAAAATGAGATGTGTGATTAGTCAAGAACATGAAAATTATTCTTCAAATCAACCCTTCAACCTGTAAATGTTAGATTATAAACCCCTGTGTAGAAGCTCTTTTTTTGGTTAGTAAATGATGTTTGAAAATAACCAATATCAATCATGAGAATTGACGTGATCAACTAAGACCATCTTAAACCTCCTATCAACCCAAAGGAAAAGCCATAAAAGATAAAAACATTAGGTCAATTAATGGCTAGTAAAAATATTAATAAAACCTACAAAGCAAGGATTAGATAAAGAAAATATAATTCAATTAAACTAAGCAATGATGATTAGAAACATTAAAAAGGTTCAAATTCCTATTTCAAGATTTTGCGAAAAAAATATGTAAATTAAAGCTTAACTGATAGCATATATTGAAAATTTATGAGAAAATAGGTGGTTTTAAAAAAATCATAAAAATGGAGTCTGTATGACCCCAAACCAAGCTCCAAAAGATGACTTACTAGTTCTCGGGTCTCCACACTACAAAACCGCAACTCCACAATGTAAAACCGTAACTCAAAATACAAAAACATGATTTCTCAAGCTATGGTTTTCTATTTTAACCAAAATTTTGGTGTGATCGCTAGTGGTTAGGTCAAAAAACCAATAATGGTCATGCAATATTATAATTCACTAAGTTATAGTTTTGACAAAACCATAACTAAAGAGTTGCGGTATTACAATATTGTGACTACAGAGTCATGATATTACAATATCACCTTTGTGTGACTTGTGATATTCTAGTCCAAAAATCAAATACACAATTGACATAGAGAAAAATTGTGACTACATGATAAAACTATGATAGTATTAGTTGTGGCTTTGTGGTCCAGAGGACAAAATCAAAAGTCCACAGTTAAAAAATTACTACTTCTAGAAAATGGCTTTTTACTTAAATTTTCACCCACTTTGGCCTCAAAATCCAATATTTTTCTTGAAATTGATTATTATTATGATTTTAGGTGCCATTTAAGGAAATTCATGGGGTGTAGTCCCATTGGACATGCCATTTATGAACATAAGAATCCAATAAGGGAAGATTAGTATCATGTTAGTACAGGAAATCAAAATAAAAAAACACATTAATGAACTAACACCTTATGGTTAGATCTTAGGGGGATCTTGGTGAATAAACCAAATGAAGACACAACTAGAATGTAAAGAAATAACAAACTTTTATCACTTTCCTTGATTTCTCCAAAGGATGTATTTTTTGGTTTGCTCGGCTTGTGCTTCAAAGGTCTTCATTAGTGGAGCTTTGGCTATCTCCACCTCCTCTTTGTAGACATCCAATTCTTAATAGCATTTGTGTTACAATTGTCAATCTTTCTGAAATTACAATCAAATGCACATTTTAGGTCAAAATCCATAAAATACTGTAAATGGTTCAAACTTGTCACTTATAAGTGCCAATTTAGGTTAAAGTATCCCTAAATAGGGAAATGCATTTTATGGGCTAGCTAACTTTGATCAGATCATTTCAAGTCAAAATGACCATTTTGCCATTTAGTGCTCTAGATCACTCTTTTTCTTATAATTCTTTGATACACATCATATACCTTTGTTATTTGTTGTTGGTAACATCCTAAATGGGAATATGGTCCCAACACATCTAACTCACCTTCTAATTCCTCTTTAGTCAAATTATGGCCCAATAATATGACTTTCTAACCATTTTGATTAACTAAGGGCTAATTTTCAAATAATTGCACAAATATTGATTAACCTTGTTTAAGAATAATTAATCCAAATCAAGAGCTTAAGTGGATTTTCCATGAGAGTTGTTGAATATTTATTTTTGAAAATTGATTACTATTATCTACATCACCTAGTGACATCATCTATGGGGTGGCATCCATCAAGCCATAAGTGCATAAAATATCAGGATTATGGGTCTCCCATGCCTTGTTAATTCTTCCCATGCCTCTTCAATTCCCCTTATTCCAAGGTCATGATGAGGATATTTATGGATGTAATTCCAAATATTAGGATTATCTTCAACCACACATCTTCATTTCAAGATGGATGGTTCAAGTTGATCCTGACCAATCTCAAAAATATATAAATAGAGAGGTCACAAACATCATTTCTAAGCTATTTTGGTGCAAGGTTATTATGCTCAAATATATTCAAATCTTGAATATTGAAAATTTATAATTCTAGATTGTTTCCACAAAGCTTCATTGATAGGATAGTTTAGTGATTTATAATCAAGAGCCTAGTCTTTATGGAGTGTTCTTAAGGCATTAGAGGAGCTTACCACCATTGTTGACAAAGACAAAGATGCTTGATCAAGAGAGAACATGCTTTTTATCCACATGGGTATGGTGAATCCATTTGGGAAAGTAATATGGTTTTGATTTATTTCATTTGTTTCTTGTTATCCTTTGTAATTCCCATAAGAATAGATAGGCCTAGTTAGTTCTTTATGCATGTTTTATTGTTTATGGATTAATGCTTGACTAACTTGCTTTGTAATCCTCTTTGCATCTTGGCATGCTTGATGGGACAAGATGCATCCTAAACCTAAATAAGATCATTTTACAACTTTAAAATATCCATTTGGACCTTTAAAACTCTTGAAATTTGATTTTAAAACTTTATTTTACCATTTTTGGTTGCCACAATTTTTACATAGTAACTGACATCGACAAAAATATCAACATTAGTTATTGACTTAACCGACATTGGTCATCAGAACCAACATGAGTCAAATCTTGATTAGTCATAACTGAAATCGATGGTAGTAGTTGACATTGATCACTGTGTTTTTCCATAAACACAGACCCCAAAACTACTTTCCCAAAGTTCATTATTTCAAGTTAAAAGGAGATTCAAAGCTAAAGGACATGCTGACATTTTTGTTGTAGGAACAAACTTTTGCTTTGAAAAAAAATGACTAAATCACCTCTTGCATGCTTAAAATGAATTATAAACTTTTTTTAGGGTGTTTAAAAAGGAATTTAGATGTTTTGGTGAATGTTTCCAAAGTTTACAACTAAGACCAAGGGGTCAAATGAACGTCACCAAAAATTTCGTTTGGGTTTATAAAATTGAACACACTTTTAAATTCGTGTTTGCAATAGTTGATTAGATTAATCTTGTTTGGAAAAAAGATGAATGTTTCATGTATGCTCTTCCATTTATCTCCTATAGGGAACCCTTGGAATCAAAAGTGCCATTCCTATTGCAAATATCCTATTCCAAGGCTTATAAATAACGTCTCCTAAAGCACTCTCTAAAAACTTGCTAAAGTTTGGGTGACCTTGAAAATGACCCTAAAGTATTTCTATTTTCATGTTTTTTTTAATTTTTATGCATCTTGGCTTGTCATGGGGACTTCATCACCTCCCAAAAGTTTTTAGGGAAGTTTTGACCTGGGGTTTCATCTCCCAGCATTGACTTAATTTGGCTCCTTTAGAGTTGCACATGGGACGTAGTGACATTTTGGACATCGCACTACACTGAGCGAAAAACAAGATGTAGTGGTTGAAAAAAAGACTAGATCTTTTTGCAGCAAGCCAAGTGATACAGACCTAAAATTCATTCTTTTCTTTTGCATTGTTTGGCATGAAATCCATTATGCAATAGATTCCCCTAGAATGATCAAAACCTTTCTAGTTTAGTAGACCCCACTTTACCATACCTTGTCAATTTAGACTTAAGACATTTGTTTTTTGTCATTAGATTACTTGGTCTTAATTTGTGTCTAAAATTTCTTGTTAACTCAATGAACTTAACCAAAACATATTGTTTTCAATTTTCTTGAGCAAGGGAGGCATTACACTGTCCAAATGGAAAATTCATCTTTTCCTTGTTCAATTTGTTATCAAAAGCTTTATGTCATGTCATCCACTTTGGCAAAGTTATGCTACCCTATTAAGTCTATATCTTTTACCCAATTTGTTCAAATCTTTCATTTATAATCCACATTCAAAATTAAACCTTTCTAAGTTTTAAAGGTTGGTACATCAAAGTGGGTTCACCATTTGTGCACTAAGCTTGTTTTAACTTGGGTTTAATTCTCTATTTGGATTGAAGGTAATTTATTAAGAATCAAAATCACATTATCATCTTTGTGGACTCAAGTTATCTTATTTATCACTCATGCTTCGAGTCTTATAACATATTTTATCCTACTAGAATCATGTGGTGATGTTGTACTACCTATTTGGTCCTAGGTTTATACTTAGTGATTAATGTATGTTTTTACATCTTGAGTTGCTTAGTTCATTTTGTCTTCTTTATAATTCAGAGAGCTTTCCTCTAAACTTCTAGGGTCAACTTGTCAAATTTAAAGTTAGATTTTTTAGTGTAGGTGTATCACAAATATCTAGGATTTGGTGTACTAGTCTTCACTTTGGTTATTTGAGTTACCTTACTCTCTTTTGATCTATATGATTTCAATTTTACCAAAGGTTGAGTAAAATCATGAACTGAATCTTCTAAATTATGCATGGTTCCAAACCATCCTCCCTTATAGTTTCATTGGTACCTTGGTTATTTATTTAAAAGAGAGCCAAAGCATACTTTGATTGGTTACCGAACATTGGTCCAAAGTTAGCCAAATACATAAAATAAATCTTTTTAGACATGACTCAAAGGTTCACTCGTAGTGGGGCCTCTTATGGCCTTAGTTATGAGGATGAGAAATTTTATGATGGTAAAGATAACCCCATTTTTTTTTTGATATTCCCACAATAGTATGATTTTAAGATGATTATAATGAATATAAACCCCAAAAAGATCAAGATGAAGCCCTTCTTAGATTGACAGAATCAGGTGCTAGACTACTTGATAACTTTCCTACAAAAAAACTGCATACCTTAGTTAGAGAAGGAGAAAAATGATGGTAAGAGACATATTTTTCACAAATAGACATACCTTCTTCCTCTAACAAAGGAAATGAAATGTAAACAGAGTCAAAACCCACAAATTTAGATATTCTAGATAAGATCAAGATAATAAGTCAATGATATGCAGATCAACTTGTCACATACTTAATTGAATCCCTAGTTACCACTTCAATTCACAATAGTGCTTCGAAATAACATGAAGATATGGTGGATAATACATAAAAAATATTGGATGAGAACATTACCATAGTGGATTAAGGTAATCTAAATGAATAGTTAAAGTCACAAGAGACCTTACAAGATGTTCTATTTGACATGGAACATACATTCTTCAATCATCAAGAACCTCTTGTTACTTTAAAAACTTAGAAACCCAGACATTCAGTTTGAATTGAGGAAATACCTCAAACAAACCAAATATTGGTAAATAAACATAGACATTTCCAAAATCAAAAAAGTGTGAAACAACCAAATTTAGGGAATGTTTTACAATCCAAGAATCAACGGCCTATGATCTCATCTCAAGCAACAAATTAGAACCAAATCATGGATCAAAAGGTATACACTCCCTATAGATCCACACAAAATAAGGGGCACATTCCACCCCAATATCAATAAATTCAAGGGCACATTTAACCCCAATATCAATAAAATCAAGGGCATAATCCACCCCAATAGTAACAAAACCAGGGGCACATTCCACCCCAACAACAACAAAATCAGGGGCACATTCCACCCCAACAACAATAAAACCAGGGGCACATTCCACCCCAACAATAACAAAACCAGGGGAATATTCCAACCTAACAACATCTTATCCAATTCATAAATGTACCAAATATGCAAGAATGGAATTCTATGAGGGAAATTGTCTAAATATTAGAAATGAATAATAGAGTCAAAAAGTACAAATTTGATGAGATATGCCCATATCCATTTGACTTATCTATTTTCCAAAACTCCTTTCCACCTCATTTTGAGGCACCTAAATTTGACAAATACAAAGGGAAAGGAGATCCACATGAACACATACAAGCATTCTTCATCTTATGTTAAGAGGTTGCTTAGAGTAGCAAGTACTTACTATGATGTTTTCTGTGAAGTTTAGTGGGATAAGCTCTCGATTGGCTACTTAAACTACACAAGGGATCAGTTATGGATTGGAATGACTTATCAAAAAAATTCATTAACCATTTATCATATAACATAAAACATGAATTAATTGTTGTTGACTTATGTAAAGCCAATCAGCTTGATGGTGAAAGTTTTGTTGCATATCTACAAAGGTGGAGAGCATTGGTAGGCTACTTTCAACACAATTTACTAGACAAATAGTTGGCTGATATCTTTGCATATAATTTGTATCCTAAAGTTATGCATAATCTATGGTTAGCTTATGTTAACTCATTTGAATAAATTATTGATAAAGGAGTGTAGATTGAGAAGGCTCTTATTACTAGGGGAATTTTTAAGATCTTTGCACAAGGACAAGCATCTAATTAGACTAAATCACTAGCTCCTTAAATAGTTATGCAGAATAAACCTAAGGGATTTAGCAAAAATAAGAACATGGTTGGAAATGGGGTGATAGAAACAAGACATATATAGAAGGTACAGGTTATGCCTCCTCCAAATGTATAATTTACTCCCTCAAATCCACTACCTACTTTGCAAAGGCAACCTCCATGAAGGGTATTTCATAAAAAATTTAGAGTCTTTAGCAATTTAGGAGAATCAGTTAAAATAATGTTACAAAAGCTCATTACACCTAATTTAATTATATGGCTAGTATCAAGGCCATTTATTCAAGATCAACCAAAACCAAACTGATACAAAGAGAATGAATGGTGTAAATTTCATCATGTTGCTGGTCACGGTGCATATCATTGAATTCAATTATGACATATTATTAAGGACTTCATTGAAAATGCTAAGCTAGAAATTAAGTTGGCCCTTAATCAGGACACAAATCAAGATATGGGAATCTATAAAGACCCCTTTCCTTGGCATGATCCACCACCACCAAGAAATAATCAAAATGGTCATAATCAAGGATAGAGGCAAAATAAAAACCAATAACAAGGTCAGAATTGTAATGAACCTAATTAATATCATGATCCCTAGACTAATAATGTGGCTTATAACAATGTACCTTATGACTACAATAACACTGTGGGATGTACTTTTGTAACCTAGATTTCCATTGTTACTATAACACCACATGGCCAATCTCATATTCCTTGCAACATGAGACCCATCATTATAGGGTCATCACCCTCTCCCCCCAGTAATAACATGTTGAGTTCACATAATCATGTTACTACTCTATTTTCATAGGTTACTAATCTTGAACAATAGTACCATTCTTCTAAAGACTCCTCACTGACCCAAAAATAGAACAATACCATTAATCTCCCATGAATCACCATCCAAATCCCTTTGTCTTTCTCTTCTAATTATAAAGAATCCTTGCCACCTCTAGGTTGTATGGTTACAACTAGATGCCCATGAGTTACCATCAAGGGCTCTTCACCCACTTCTTTTCATAAACCCAATGAGAACATTGTGCTAACAATTTCAAAGATGAATATTGTCCCAACAAAGACTAAACTAAAACTCTTGCACAATTCAAAGGCCTTAAGTATAATGGATCGATTAGATAAAAATGCCTACACAAATTTCCATATTAGAAATCTTACAGACATCCAATGTCCATAGAACCATCTTCAACAAACTTTTACAAGAGTCTATTGTACCTAATGATATAAACCTTGATGAATTCCATAACCTAGTTGGACATTTCTCTTCATTTTGACAAATCACATTTGATCAAAAGGACATGTCCACCCTTGGTCTGAACCATAATAACCCACTATACATTGAGATAATCATTATGGATCCCAAAATCAAATAGGTTCTTGTAGATAATGGTTTAGGGTTGAACATCATATCTCTTAAATTGGTGTGATGATTGGCTTACATGGACAAAGAAATTCATCCAAAGACTATTACAATCAAGGCTTACGATAATGCTGAGATGGAGTCATCTGGTATAATTTGGTTGCCAGTCAAGGTTGGGTCTATTTCTCATCATATGTAATTCCATATTGTGGAAATTGAGCTTCCTTATAACATACTTCTTGGTCATCCTTGGATCTATGAAGTACAGGAAGTTCCATCTACTCTTCACCAATGCCTTAAGTTTCCCCATGATGGGATCAAGGTTACTATTCCCACTAATCAACAACCATACTAATACTACAAACATCTTGAAGTAAATTTTCATAATTAAAAATGTTTCTTAGGTTATAAATTCATTACAAAGAAGAATAAAGCCATCATTTCTCATCCATCTCCATCTAATTATACAGACCCTGGTGATCTAGCTTCCACTTCAACTGATCCATTTCCTGTAGCTCTAGCCAAGCAAGTTATTATTAAAGACACAAGCATTTCCACATATCATCTAAAGGATGTCCTCCATATTGAAAAATTACCAAAATCTTCTAAAACATTTGGTAAGCCTAAAAATTTCTAGACTCCTAATAGACCTGATCAGATTTGGTAACCAAAGAAGAAGCAACCAAAACCTCCTATGGTTTTTCTACCTATAATTATACCGAAGAAAGATTGAGAGGCTTTTATTGAGGGAGATTGGTTATATTCTGAGGGCCTTATAGATTGTTTTTAGAATCTAAAATATCCTATCCCTAGTAGGATAATAGATCATCTTGACTATATAGGGAAAGGCCTTGGCCCATAAGTGTAAGGAATTTTAGAGTCCTTATCAATTGGAGTTATCAATTGGAATCATGGTCTCAAATTTAAACCACCAGAGGATGACCTCATAAAATTTGGTAGTGAATCTTCTAAAGTGACTGGTAATGAGAACCCTAGAAATAAAACAACATCCCATTATAGCCTTTTTAATGAGCTTTCTAATTCAAGTTTGTTTGATTCAAATGACATATTGACCATGACACCTATTGGAGCTTCCCATCTTGAAGTATAAAAACCATCCTAGTGGTGCTTCCATTCTTGAAGCAAGACATTATATCTTTACCATTGGTGCTTCCCATGCTAAAGTAAACCCTCACTATAACCTATGCCTTTACCATCCTGAACTCATATATTAGGATCAACAAAATTTGGTCATATGCCTCGATGAGTTTTAAAATGAAGAATTGATTGCAGAATACATGGGCCTATGAGATGCATTCCTCGTTGGTGATCATAAATAGGTTTTTGATTTTTCATTAAATTATTCTACCAACTTTGGAGAGCAATAATTTTTTTTTGGTCATAATAAAGAACAAACATAGAGATATTTAGGTGAAAAACTCTTTGAAGCACTTATTGATTAGGGAAAAAGTAAATAAAAAGACAAGCCTTTGAGTGAAAACATGTTTCAAGTTCTCCCAGGTGGGAAAGTTTGCTATCCCCTCAGGATGTAGAAAGTCCATCTATCCCAAGTTCCAGATCTATTACAAGCATCTCTTCATAACAACATCAAATATTTGAGCATCTTGCTCTTGAGTTTCTAGAGGTCTTTACCAATTAGCCTTTACTTGAGAAGGCATATTCTGATTCTTCATATTATCTAGATCTTTGGGAAGAATAGTGAGAAGATATAGAAGAAGAAGATGATCATGACCATGCATTACCTATAATTCTATAAGATGGATCCACACTCCTTATAGAGAACATAACAAAAGTGAATTTGGGAACCCACGAGGATCCTAAAAATGTTTATATTGGAGCTTCCCTTACTAAAGCAGAAAGTGAACATATTATATTCATTCTTAAGAATTATATAGATATTTTTGCATGGGCATATTCTAACATATTAGGCCTAAATATAGACTTAGTTGTGCATCATCTAGTTGTTCACCTTGATGCTAAACCAATCAAGCAAAAGTTGAGAAATATGCATCCATGCATAACTCATTTGGTTAAAGTCAAGTTAGACAAGTCATTAGGGGATAATTTTATCAGACCACTACACTACTTTGAATGGATTTCTAACATAGTGCTCATAAGTAAAAATACCCCAGGCATACGTGTTTGTATTGATTTTCTTGATATCAACAATACATGTCCCAAATATGATTTTCCTCTACCCAACATTGACATGATTGTTGACTTAACTGTTGGGTACAAGATGACATCCTTAATGGATGGATTTTTTGGTTACAATCAAATCAAGATAGCCCCTAAATATTAGCATAAGACCATGTTCACCACTATGTAGGGGACATTATATTACCAAGTCATGCCATTCAGTTTGAAGAATGTTGGAACCAAATATTAGTGTGTAATGACTATCATCTTCCATGACATGATGCATGACATTGTCGAGGACTATGTTGATGATATACTAACAAAATCAAGAACAAGAACTGGACACCTTGACATTCTATGATGAATATTTGAGAGAATTCATACATATAAAGTCCACTTGAATCCTAAGAAATGTGTCTTTGGGGTCACATCAAGAAAATTTCTAGGGTTCATTATATCATAATGAGGGATTGAAGTCAAACTTGCAAAGGTCACTACTATTATGTAAATGCCTCCACCAAACAATCTTAAACAACTATGACGTCTACAAGGCAAGATTTAGTCTATATGCAAGTTCATTTCTTAATTGGTAGATAAGTGCCACCCATTTACCCACCTCTTAAATAAAGGGGTAACATTTCAATCGGATGAATATTGTCAGATAGCATTTGCAAAGCTTAAAACATACTTGGCCAATCCATTATTTTTATGACTTCTAACACAAGGAAGGCCACTGTTTCTTTATATATCAGCCATAAAACATGCACTAGGGGCACTTTTGGCTTAACATGATGATCATGGTAAGGAAAACATGGTTTATTATTTAAGCCACACATTGGTAGCCTATGAACATAATTATATACCTATTTAGAAGACATGTTTAGCTATGGTGTTCACCACTCAAAAATTATGAAATTATATTCTACATAACAAAACTATTATTATCACCAAGGTATATCCTCTCAAGTTCCTCTTATCTAAAGTAGCTTTCCAAGGATGCATGGCTAAATGGATTATGCTCCTCAGTGAGTTTGATATTGAATACCAGAATTAGAAGGTAATCAAAGGATAGGTTCTTATAGACCAACTTGTAGAAGCTCCTATTACAGCCACTCAACCTCTCAACTTTGACCTTCTAGATGATTTGATCATGATGATAGAATAATCATCATAAGAGCTTGAACAATGAATGCTCTATTTTGATGGATTATTTACATCCTGAGGATCTATAGATGGCATATTATTAATCACACCATAGGGGGATTTGATCCCCAAATCATTATATATATAATTTCAATGTAAAAATAATATGGTCAAGTATGAGGCATTGGTTGTAGGGATCCATCTTACCATACAATGGGATATTCAAAACTTGAAGGTCTATGGAGATTTGTAACTAATCATAAATTAGACTACTAATCAGTATCAAACAAGAGATGATAAGCTTGTTCCTTACAAGCAAGTTGTCAATAACCTTATAACACATTTTAAATATCTATAGTTTAAGTAAGTTCCATAGGTCAACAATATATCTATCGATGTCATGGAAACAATTGGTTCCATGATTCAAATGCATGACAGTGCTAAAGAGTATCAGTTCCTGATTGAAAATATTCTTTATTCAGCACATATTCTATCAGATTCAGAGAGGATATGCACCATTTCTAATCCTAATCCCTCACCTGAGTTACCATGGTACCAAGATTTTTATAACTATTTACATAGCCATGTATTTCTTGCCAACCTTTCCAATAAAAAACATAAAAAATTCCTTCGTTACTTAACACATTATATCCTACTTGGAAATACACTTTATCAAAAAGGCTATGATGGAACACTTATTCATTGTTTATCTTTGGGAGAATCTAAACTTGCACTAAAGGAGATTCATGAGGGAATGTGTGGGGCCCATACCAATGCTGTACTCCTAGCAAAGAAACTTCTCAGAATAGGCTATTATTAGCCCAAAATGGAGACAAATGCTTGTAATCATGTAAACAAGTGTGTTCCTTGTCAACAGCATGACAACTCAATACATGTACCTTCCTTACCATTATAGCTGATTACAACACCATGGCCATTCTCAACATGGGGTCTTGATCTCATTAGGAAAATTAACCCAACATCTTCTGATGGCCATAAGCACATTATGACTACAATCAAGTACTTTACCAGGTGGATTAAGGCCATTCCTCTCACTTATGTTACCAAGAAACAAATAGCTAAATTTATTCATTACCATATCATTTGTCGATATGGTATCCCAATGTATATTATATTCAATAATGGTGGATCCTTTTTGAACCAAGATGTGAATTTGCTTTATGCAAAATTCAGGATCAAGCATAAGAAATCCACTCCATATAACCTCCAAGGTAATGGACAAATTGAAGCATCAAATAGAACCATTCTAGCCATATTAAAGAATGTTGTCAATGATGTTGGCCATAACTGGCACTTGCAACTCTTTCCTACCCTCTAGGCTTATAGAACCAATCATCTCACCCTAATTGGAGTTACTCCATACTCCCTTGTTTTTGGCACCAAATTTATCATTCTGATCAAGATTGAGATCCCATCATTAATAATATCACTAGAGCACATTGAAGATGATGAAGACTATAGATCTTCATGACTAAAAGAACTAGAACTTGATGGTAAGCATTTGTCTACCCTAGAAAACTTGTAGGCCTATCAAAATAAATTATGGAGAAGCTACAACAAATGCATTTTCCCTCAAGAATTTGAGATTGTTGACATAGTTTAGAAAGAAAACCAAAAGAACATGAATATTGAACTCAAAAAGAAAGGTGAATTTCAGCCTAATTGGTTAGGACCATATATTGTCATACAAAACTATGGATTAGGAGAATACCAATTGGCTAAACCTAATGGTGAAGAAATTTCAAAGCCCATGAACATCATACACCTTAAGAGGTTATATGTATGAACAACTTTGAACCATTGTCTATAAGACCCCTGACTTGGGGGAAACTTGTGCTATCATAATTTTTTCCTACCCTTTTATCTTACCATGAACACATTTTATACTACCCTAGTCTAATTTTCATGAATCTTGATAATAAAGGCTTTGAACTCTTGACAATCTAGACACATTCTTCATCCCATTTTAGATTGATCTCTTTGAGAGGCATATTCTTTGTTATGTCTCAGACATGTTATAATATTGAACACTTTTTTTCCCTTGACCAATTATGATCTTGATTATGTCTCATGAGCATTATGAACATCTTTAGCAGCAGTTCTACAAAGCAGTCCAGTTAGGACAATCTTGTGTAGCTTTTGACAAGTGAATAGTTACATCTTCTTAGTACAAGTATTTGCTACTCTTTCTTATTTTATCAAGAACTATGCTCTCACCAATTTTTAAGCATGGGAATTACAACCAACTTAGCTATCTTATTAGAAATTATACTCTTAGGACACACATCTCCTTGACCAAATGGTCCCATCTTGTGCATATTTTATCCCAAAAATGCCAAAAAGATTATAAATACTTTGAAAATAACAAAAACATTAGAACATGATCCACAAAAAAACAAAAACATTGTCTCATGCTTTTATACATTTATATAGTCCCATTCCACCATCCGACACTTTCACCATTTTATGATCAACTGTTAAGTTTGAACGCTTTCACCATTTTGTGAGAAATTATTAAGTATGAATGCTCTCATAATTTTGTGAGTAACTGTTAAGTATAAATGCTCTCACTATTTTATGAATAACTGTTAAGTTTGAATACTCTTACCCTTTTGTAAGCACAGAAACACCTATTCATTTCATCTTGTCCCATGAACTTGACGTTTTGTAAGATCATTCTTTCTCATCTCATCAGCGTCTTATTTACTAGACCATTCTCTCATTTGTTTGTTGTATCTTCTATTTTTTCTATAAAATTAATCTTTCTAGTTTGATCATCATTTTTACTCTATCCCATTTCCTGGGAGAACTACATTTAGCCTAAAGTTCATGTTAAAACATTCATCCATGGAACTATGTAGGCAATGTCCACTTGTCTTATACATTTGGAGTCAGCTCAGCCAACCCCTTCCTTTTCCTCTCTTACCCCATTTCTTCTATCGTTATTCCTATTTAATTAGGAAATTATTATCTTGTCATTGTTCTTTGTTATGATGTGGTGGAAAGTAATGCCTCTACCACACATACATGAACATTTGTCATTAAACCACACTAACTTGGTTTTTGTTTGTGTGTGTTTATTTGAGTTTTCTTGGTTTTTTTGTTGTGCTTTCACACCTCTTATTTTATTTCTTCTCCTTTTTTCCTTTTCTCTTTTGTTTATTTGAATTTTTTTGGTGTCTTGCTTTTTTATTTAATTTTTCTTTTCTCTTTTATGTTCAATAATGCCTTGATGGTCCACATGGATCTTGATTATTCATATCTTGGTCTCATGTCATTAATATGTTCTTGCCTTTTGTTTTTAAATATTTTTATTACTACTTAAGTCTTGATAAATCATATCTTTATTTCAAGTTAAGATCATTTATGTTTATTTTTTTCTGTCTTTTGCTTTTTTGTTCAAATGTAATCACTGTAACTCTAGTTTTGGTCATTATTTTACCATTATCCTTAGTTAAAGATATTCACATTTGAACTGGATTAGTGTAATTAGAATCTTATGTCATTATAAGTTATTCATGCTTATGATGCCTAATTTATTTTTCTATATCAATAACTTTATGCTCAAGTCTCAATGTCTTAACGTCAACATCAACTTCGATGATCAATTCTCAAGAACACTCCATAAAACCTAGATTCATGATATGGAATTAGGCTTTTAGGTATCATGCATTTTATTACTCAAGTTTATGCTTATACATGTATCTATTTTCATACATTGTGAGTCTAATCAATTCTTGGTCATTTTTCATCATTCATCATTCCATTCTCTCCCAAACTTGGGTGAACTACATTGGCTTGAAGTTCATATTGGAACGTGAGACATAGAACTATGTAGGTAGTGATCAATTTTTATTGAGGTCAACTCGACTATCTCCATTCTTATTTTCATCTCTCTCATCACTTTTTACATTCTCATATGCTTGGTTTTATATGGATTTCTAATTCATTACACTATCACATGTACGTTTGCACCCACTTGCTTTAACTTATCTTTTGGGTTATATCCTTGAGCTATTTTTCTTGCCAATTGCCTTTGTTGGGGCACAACATCTGAACAATGTTTGAATCAAATCAACTCTATAGGGGTAAACCATTATTTATTATTTATCAATGGTCAAGATTCACCTTATTAAGGCAAAACTATTTTAGCGTGATCACATCTACTCTACTAGAGTACTTATTATATTCTCTTTGGAGACCATGTTCTAGTGGTGCTTCCCTTCCTAAAGTAGAATGTTATCTCTTTTCCTCTAATTCCAAGCTCTCCACATTATATCCCATGATGGAAATATTTTAGTGTGTAACTTGTCTCAGGATTGATCAATGTTGTAAGTGCACAACTTGTACTCTCAAATTGGGTATGTTTACAGTGTGTCCCTTAAATTTATAGATTGTATATTTCCCATTACCCCCATATTTGGGGCCTATTATACCTCTAATTATATTTTAATCATTGATGGTAATCACATGTGCAAGCATTAACTCATTTGGATGTGATCTATTCCATGGGTTAACCTCTCATTTTCTCTCTCTTTTTGAGATTCAATCCTTCTCTTTCATCTTAGTATGTCCTCTCGAGGGGGAATCATGGGTCTGTTCTAATTTATTATTGATAACTCTTTTCTTTAAAAAGGTGTTGCTTCACCTGAATGTCTTGCTACACCTTCTCAAATAGGGGCAAAATGTAGACATCTAATTTCTAACACTATTTGTGTTAAAATTTTCAATCTTACTCAAATTGCACTCAAATACACATTTTAGGTCAAAATCCATAAAACACCCTAAATGGTTTGAACTTGTCACTTACAAGTACAAGTTTAGGTCAAATTATCCATAAATAGGGAAATGCATTTTATGGGCCAGCTAACTTTGATCAGATCATTTTGAGTCAAAATGACCATTTCACCATTTAGTGCTCTAGATCACTCTTTTCTTCTAATTCATTGGTACACATCATATACCCTTGTTATTTGATGTTGGCAACATACTAAATGTGATTACAGTCCCAATGCATCTAACGTCACTTTCTAATTCCTCTTTAGTCAAATTATGACCCAATAATATGACTTTTTGACCATTTTGATTAACTGAGGGCCAATTTTCAAATAATTGCACAAATGTTGATTAACCTTGTTTAAGGCTAATTAATCCAAATCAAGAGCTTAAGTGGATTTTCCATGAGATTTTATGAATATTTCTTTTTGAAAATTGATTCTTATTATCTACATCACCTGGTGACATCATCTATGGGGTGGCATCCATCAAGCCATAAGTGCATAAAATATCCAGATTATGGGTCTCCCATGCCTAGTTAATGCCTCTCATGCCTCTTCAATGCCCCTTCTTCCAAGGTCATGATGAGGATATTTATGGATTTAATTCCAAATATTAGGATTATCCTTAACCGCACATCTTCATCTCAAGATGGATGGTTTAGGTTGATTTTGACCAATCTCAAAATCTATAAATAGAGAGGCTATAAACATCATTTCTAAGCTATTTTGGTGTAAGGTTATTATGCTCAAATATCTTCAAAGATTGAATATTGAAAAGTTATAATGCTAAATTATTTCCAAAAAACTTCATTGATAGGCTAGTTTATTGATTTACAATCAAGAGCCTAGGTTTTATAGCGTTTTCTTGAGGCATCAGAGGAGTTTACCACCATTTTTGACAAAGACAAGCGTGCTTTTGAGCCACATGGGTATGGTGAATCCATTTGGGAAGGTAATATGGTGTTGCTTTCTTTCATTTGTTTCTTGATATTTGTTTTAATTCCTATAGGAATGGATAGGCTTGGTTAGTTAGTTATTTATGCATGTTTCATTGTTTATGGCCTAATGCTTGACTAACTTGCTTTGTAATCCTCTCTACACTCTTGTCATCATTGGATTTATGGTTTTGGATTGTGAAGCTTGACTCAATAATTTGGCATAATAACACTATATCAAAATGAATTTTGAAATCATTTGAGCATAATAAATTTACACCAAGATAGCTTTTGAAATTATTTGTGCATAATAACTTTGTCTTGAGAGAGATTAAAGTTATGAGTGTGAGGCCTTCTATTTATAGATTATTATTAATGATCAGAATGAACTTGAACCTTCCATCTCAAGATGAATATGTGTCTAATAATCCATTAAATCTTGGAGGCTAAAGTCAATAAATACCCTCATAAATATTTGGGATAAACAGGCATGTGAGGGCTTAATCAAATATTTTTGGTACGTATGGCTTATGAATGCCACCCCATAGAATGATGTCACCTAATGATGTAGATATTCACAATCAGTTTCCAATAATGAAATAATCAATAACCTACATGGAAAATTCATTTAAGCTTTTGATTCAAATTAATTAGCCTTAAACATGATTAATCTATTTTGGTGCAAATCTTGACAATTGGTGCACAAATTAATCAAATTGGTCAAAATGTCATATTATTGGATCAAAATTTGACTAGATTAGAATTAGAAGGTAGTGTCATATATTTTAGAACATTTATCCCATTTAAGATGTTTCCAACACAAAATAACAAAGGAACGTGTCTTGTGAAAGAAAATTGGTAGAAAAGAGAAATCCAAAGCACCTAGGTGCAAAACCATCATTTTGATTCAAAATGAATTGGTCAAAGTTAGGTATCACATAAAATGGATTGCCTCATTTAGGGAACATCAACCTAAATTGGCACTTGTATATGACAAGATCAAACCATCTAGCGTGTTTAAGTGATTTTGGCCTAAATTATGGACTTTGATAAAAATTGGTCTAAAGCTTGGTTGGAGGTCATTGGTGGCTAGTTTTATCTATCTACACTCTTCATGTTAAAAACTTGACATATGCCTTTGAATAATGTTATACAGTTTTTGGGTGATGCGTAAGTTATATTTTTGATCAAATCTTTCAAAGTGGAGCACAAAAAGGATGTTTGATATGATTTTTCTTGACAACTAATCACATTCATGGTGGTGACAACCTAAAAGGTGTGATTTTATTATTTTTATATTAGATTCTTCCTTATTAAATTTGATATGTTGCATAGAGGAATTGGTAGGTTTATATTTTTCTAAAACCTAGACAAGTGAAAGGTCTAGAGTTCAAATCATCACTAATAGATGCCACTCTTTATTGTCAATTGATTGGGAGTCATCTACCTCACATAAATTAGGCCACATATCAGCTATGTTATTAACTATCTTTCTCACTTCATGCATGAGCCAAAGGTAAGCCACTAGAAGGTAGCTAAGTGGGCATTGTGATATATTCAAGGAAAAATGGATTATGGCATAGCATGAAATAATAATCATAAGTTATTATTGATAGGATACACAGATGTAGATCATGTAGGTTCAATTGATGACAAAAAATCCACTTCTATGTTTGTATTCTTCTTGGGATCTAGTGTGATCTCATGGGGAAGTAATACATATAAATTTGTTTTTTATTCTCCTACTAATTTAGAATATCACATTGTAGGAGGATCTGTATTCAAGGCAATATGGTTATGTCACATACTAGTAAGATTCAGAGTTTTATAGACTCAACCAATCATTTTGAATTGTGATAATTAGGGTGTTCTTAAACTTGTTCACAATCTATTTTGTAATGAACACATGAAGCATATTGAAGTTTAAGTCCATTTCATACACAAACATGTTTAAGAATAGAATATACAGAGCCATTATTTCCACACTCAAGATCAGTGTGTAGATGTATTCACAAAGTCACTTGCACATCATAAGTTTGAGGCATTCATAAGTTCTCTCTCTTATACTCTTAAATCTATGATAAATTAAGGGGGGAATGTTATAATAAATTTACCGTGGTAAGTTTGTTATTTAAGTGAGTTTTTTAATTAATAAAATAACCCACATAGTTTTTAGGTTATCATTTTTAGAGGTTAAACTAAGTTAGTAAAATAATTTTATTATGAAATTATTTCATAATATAGAAGATTACGGATTGTTATTTAGTTATATGCCCATTCTATTTTGTAAGACTAGTATGAGCATATGTAGGATTATTTGTATGGATCTATAATTTGAATTTTGTAAGCTCAATGAATCCTATCAGATTTATGCTTAGATTACTAAGATTAAAAAACACTAGTTTTTTTGGACTTAATTAGAGATGTCTAGCCATGATAGGATCGGTAAAAGGGATGAGATTAGTTTTTGGCATAGACATATAGTCAATTTTTTTGGGAAATTTTATTTATTAGACAATTTTTTAATCAATATTTATCTTTATTTACTTTTGTGATCCCTTGAACTTAGTCTCATGCAACTAGGAAGAACCATGGTTTCATCACCAAAGACTAAATGTAGGCATGTAAGGACATCTCCCCAAAGGCTAACCTAGCATAGCTAGCAAGATATGGGGGCTCATCACCAAGGATTAATGACGGGTGAGAGATGTGATATTTGATTTGATTTACACAACCTTGATTTTTTATTAGTTCCTTTCTTGTCTCTCTTTTTTTTAATGATTTTACCCTCAAATCTTGACCCCATGCAACTAGTAGGATTCAAGGGCTCCTCATTGAGGACCAAGATAGGAAAATTAGGTTATATTTTTTCCATGCTAGTATTTTTTTAGTAAACATAAATTTATAATGGGATATTTTTATGTGAAATATTCCATACTATGATATAGGCTTGAGTTACTAAGTTTACAAGAATTTATAGAGGAGTGAGGTGCACAATACTCATACGAACTAGAACAAGACTTTATGTCATGATAATTTTATGAATATATTGAAAGGGGAATAGGATGATATGAAAATGAGATAGGATGATATGTTCCATTTTAAAAGTCTCTACTACATAAACTTGTATCTAAATAATGACTAAAAAAATTAACTAAAAATGCAAAATAACACATGATTTTCTTATTATGTAAGAGGATAATGTGAAATGCAATGTATATATGTAGAAATGTTTGAAATGAAAAAAAATTAAAAATAAAAAACACAAAAATTCTTGCACTCTTAGGTGTATAACATATATATTTGTTATTAAAATTATTGGTAACCAGAAATGCGTATGGATATGAACTTATGAATTTATCCCTTTTTTTATCTATTGTACTGTCAAATCTCAGGACAAGGTCTCCTAATTGTATGGGATATTCACAAAAAATATTTTTAATTATAAACACATATGTTATGTGTAATAAATGTGGTTTTGTGATTTATAACTCATTTACCCATCCATTCCTATATTATTTATGATTAAGGTAACCGTAAAGAGAAACACAAAAGATAGGAATTTCTACCTTAAGGGGAAGAATTGCTTAAGCCCTAAAGATAAGGGAATATGGGGTTGCCCATGTGGGTGTATGAATATTTATCATGTAGGGTCATAATTAAGGATAGATGTGAAGGTGATAGTATATTTTAATATTTTTGGTGATTTTAACCAATATTAAATTGAATGTCTTTTTTGTGGCCTTATCTTGACTATTGGCCTATGGGTAATACAAATAGGTTACATGATGGGATATAGAAAATGTTTTACATAACTCATGCACCTTAGGATTTTAAAATGGAGACCCATTTTCTATTATAATGAGTTGGGGAATCCCAAATTTATAAATGATCTAATTTAATATCAACTTGGTGATTACAAATTGAGTAATTATCTTTAAAAGCATCACTTATGCCTAGTTTGACAAGTAG
Organism: Torreya grandis; assembly: GCA_037957365.1. NCBI lineage: Eukaryota > Viridiplantae > Streptophyta > Pinopsida > Cupressales > Taxaceae > Torreya > Torreya grandis. The sequence goes on from JARHVA010008305.1 coordinate 279,165, forward strand.
TATGTGGTCATAATAATGAACTGATGGCCATTATAATAAGTATGAAGAATATTTAAAAATAAATATATCCCCCAAGTAGAAAATTAATATGGGGTGATAATGTTTTGAAATCACCTAGTTAGAATATGAATATTGTGGGAAAAGTGTTAGCACTTCTCACATATCCTCACATACTTAATGTCATCATGATCAAGATTGGGTCATAAATATCCCATCCTATGGACCATTCAAGTATTTACATGGTCACCAAAGTTTACACCATAAATTTCATTGTGAAAATGAAAAAGGACCTATTATAACTCCACTTGATCAAAAAACTTGAGGATCATGCCATTAAAATAATTTTGATATAAAACCTCATCAAGGATAACATGCTTAACTACAATGATACAAATGTACCACCTCTACTATGAGTTGGCTCCTTTAGAGTAACTAAGATCAATTAAATAATTTATAATGGCATTATACCAAGAAGAAGAGATGGTCATTGGTTTCTCTATGTAACATATCACTTCATTAGGGAAATCAATATTATTGAGATAACTAACATCTAAAGGGGACTCTACCAACAAATCAAAAATGACTTATTTTTGATAGAATTTTTGTTGATGTATCTAAGATTGAATTTTCTAAAAATCATAATGAAATGATTAGCATTTTGTGAGGGATGATTAGGTCAATAATTTCCATATGGCTTGGGACCTCATTATGACCCACATTTCTTGGTTGAGCATATAATGCCTTAATCATTTGGTTGAAAATATAATGGCCAATCATTGTTTTTTTTCTATGTATAATGAATCTCATAATCAATGATAGTAAGGATGATAAAATATATGACCCATTCCCTACCATAATCATATTCTTGGACCAACATACATGATAGGTATACCTAAATTTACCTTATGTAAAGTATGAGGGAATTTTTAGATGTAGGTGCCATAATTATTGGTGGAGACATAAGGAAGAATTTACTATTTATAATTCATATTGGTAATCCCCTACCCAATTAAATCCACTCTAGTTTGTAATTATAAAATTAATGGGATGAACTACATAAGTTATATTGATTATGAATCTAAAAATTACATGAAACATCTCAAGGAATGACCTGACTCTTTACTCATTGGTAGAGACCATTTATAATATCATATGAATCTTAGTAGGGTTGATGTCAATTACTTACTTGGAGATGATGTAACCTAGGATTTTTATGCTTATGATTCTGATCACACATTTATCGATAAATATCATAACAACATAATCATTTAATCATGTGAGGATGGTACGTAAGACCCCAAGATGGTAAACTCTTCTAATTTCATTTCCAATAATATTACTAATAAAAACCTCTGATATCTTATGAATGGGGTAATAAAAGATATGGGTTATACCCCTTCGATAAATTTATTAGCCTTTTTGAGGCCAAAATGCATGAGTACAAAATATAAGGTTCCCCATGGTGTAGTGAAATAGGTTTTTCTTTGATCTTCATCATAATTTTGAATTTGATTGTATCCCAAGAATCCATCCATAAGAGATAACAACTCATAGCCTATAATATAGATAAAATTACATCAATAAGAGGAAAACATATATAATCCTTTTGACATGCCTTGTTTATATCATTGAAATATATGTATTTTATAATTTTATTTCCTCTTGAGAAAGGGGATGATGTTGAACATCCACTTGGAATAATCTATAGGTTTTATGAACCTTACCTTTAACAGTTTGAATTAGCCTATTTTTTGAACATCAATTTAACCTTAGGTTTGGTGGAATAATTTTTTTATATTAAATTTAGGTTAGGCATGATAACCAAGTTGTGCATGACTAATTTAGGTTGGATATCTGTCATGTTTGTGTAAGAAAAGGCGAAGGCTTTGGATAATTATCTATGCAATTTTATATGGTCTACCACTTCTTGGGGGGAGAGTAAAAACCAAATATTGAAGATCGTAGGGATTTATTATATCCTATATTTATATATATGATATCCTCAAATAAGGATGCATTCCCTTCTTTAAATTTATTTGGGACAAGAGGAAGATTAGGATCTTCATCATTTACCTCAAATATGCCATGCTTCTCATCAAAACAATAATAATTATTGATCTATAAATATGAGTCACACTATTATAATCTAAGGGAAGACATGGGATAACAAGTGAGGATGAAACCCCTCTTATGATGTGTCAACAATACATGATCACATGCTTTTAATAAACCTAGCCTTATCATTTTCAATAAAATTAATAAAAATGGGATCTATGTCATCTTTAATGTAAGAAAGAATCTAATAATCATGCACCTTTTGGACAAGAGAGTAAGACCCAATGAATAAAAAAACCTAAAATATATTATATCCAAGTGAGGGTAAAATCAAGAAGAGTAGGCATCCATCAAGTCAGCAAGCTAGTTGCTTTCCCTAGGAATGATGTTGATAGAAATAAAATATAAATCCTTGGAAATATTATGTACAATGTTTTTATTAAGTTAAAGGTGTTCATATTTAGTATGTTATTTTTTTAAAACTTGGTTAGTCACCTTTAATTTTAAATTTTAAAATACCCAACCTCTTTATGATAAGAATACATGAATATAGGGCTCTCATACTCAACTCCATTATTAGTATATTTAATATAATATTTGAAGCCAAAGGGCATGATAATTTCTCTAGGGCATATCATGATTACCCCTATGCCTATACCAAAGTCAAAATTTTCTCCATCATAGGGGAACATTCATTGATTTATCATAGAGGAAGAGTCGTCATTTTTCTCAGGTATTGCCTCTTGGGTCTGTAAAATATTGACCATGCATATGTAAATTATGTTAGCTAACCTTATTTAGGTTACTAGTTCTTGAGATTCAAAAAGTCTATAAGTACATACCCCTTATGGATTGAAAGGGAGAAAAATGGGATTACATTTCTCTAAGATGTTAATAATATTACTTGTAGACTTAGTCAATACAACCAATAACACTATAGGATATTTATAAGTCACCTTTTCCATTGTATTGACTCCCTTTTCCTTTATATTTGATTTTGGTGAGGTTTTGGGAGTTTTAAAACTTGTATTTATGATTGTTGTGGTTTTTATGGCTTAATATCTTTGGCTAAATATGGGGACATCACCACACCATTTCTAAGATAATTTGTATGAAGTCATGGTCCATTTTTTAAGTTGGATTGGAGAGCATCAAAGGTTTTACGATCCCTTTGAGAAATGAATGCATTCCTTACATGAAGGAATATAATCCCTTAGAATGAGGTAGAAGGGATCACCTTCATCTTTTTGATCTAGGGTCTTCTCAAGATCATTTTATAGTTTTTATCACTATCAATCATGTAAAATTACAATAACATTGTTTATATCCCAAATATACTTGAATAATGATGGTTCTAATGGAGGAAGACATGAGGTCGTTGTATCATCTTAAGGTGTTTCTAGTGTTGGAGTAATTATTTTATCCATGACTTAGCTTTTATATAAATGAAAAGGGGACATTGTTAATAGGTACCCCATCATCAACCATCACTCTCTATACATAATTTTTATAAATCCAAACTTGTAAATACAAGGTGAGATCTCCCCTTCTCACCATCTCAACATCTGAGGGAAGACTCCTAAGTTCAAAAAATTAACCAACATCTCTTGAGTTACACCATGGTGGAAACATGCCTAAGTTAATATGATTAATTTAGGATTATGGTGAAGGCATGGCATTGGATAAGTGGCCTAATACTAAGGAATAAAGTAATTCCAAATTATTTGAAAGTTATTTTTTAAGTAGTTCCATAAAATAAATGTGGGGAAATGTCTTAGTGAGATCTGAAACTAAATCATAGTTTTACATATATCGATGATTGGTTTAGAAATCATCCTATAGAATGACCATGGTAAGAAGATTCATTATGTTTTACTCACTTTTATGAGTTATGACATTCACATATTCATATATTTATAGTTAATAAATGCCTATCTTCTTATTTTTGACCCATAGTCCCATTTAGGAAGTGACATCAAGATTACTAGGTGCAAAAGTGGAAGCTTTGGTGTCATTGATGCATGTTATCAAGGGCTGGTGAGTGAAGTTATCCTATGGATAGTTATGTCCATAATAGTATGAATATTTATGAAATGGGTCTTGGTATATGTGTAAAATATATAATTGGGGTTCTAAATGACCTATTGATGGGTTTTATGGGTATGCATTAGCATTCCATAGGAACATGTCCACAAAGATATGCCACTAGTATTCAATAAATATTTTAATAAATATGTTGTATTCCTTATGGGAATGAGTATCATTAACAATTAATATATTTAAAGGATAATAAATATTAGATCATGATTTTGAGGCCGTTGTTTTTTAGTTTTTTCACCAAACTTTTCCTAGTTATCACCTTGGTAAAAACATTGGTCTTGGTTTTAGTTCATAATTTTGGGGATTAATTTTTTTATGGTTATTTGAGTTTGAATTTTGATACCTTCCACTCACTTTTTTGGGGGAGGTTGATTATCCATTATATAAATAATTTATTTGACCACTATCAATGGTCACTTGATCTATCTTTAGAGTGCACTCAAACTCTTCTTCATATGACCTATAAAGGAATTTTTGAATATTTTCCCTCATCTCTTTATTGAGAGAGTGATAAAAGAGATCACACAACTATCATTGGTCCATTTGTGGGACATTAGCTAAGGAATATAAGGTTTTTCATCATCTAGTGATGAAATTGGTAGTAGATTAGTTAGATTCTTTCTTGGTATGAAAGAACTCTCATATGCCTTTTTTATAATCTTGTTCATATCAAAGGCCTTAACAAAGGCTACCATGGGGTGTTCAAAGGAGTGAATGGAGGCCTCAAGTAGGTGTTAGTACCAATATAAGGTAATTCTATATAAGGTACTTGTGAATATTTTGGTGATTAACCCATACCAAGGTAGAATCTCTCTAACAATAATTGTGTATGCCTTCATATGCACATTGGGATCTCCCTCCCCTTTATACTTGGGGATTTTAGATATGGGATGTGGTAAGAGGAATCCTCATATTTTTTTGTTGAGGGGTTCATTTATATACTCTGTGTAGGTCCACATGGCATTGAAATCCATTTAAGGCATGCTAAGATAGGTCTAGGGGTGAGGGGATGAGTAAGAAGTGAGTACAAAACCACCAGGAGGAAGATACATGGGTTTAGAAGATGGGGTATAACACGCTGGGAAATAGTTAATCAACTAATTAGATTTAGAAAAAATATGATATTATAGAGGTAAGGGGTTCGAGGATTATATGACATTTATCACTTGAAATAATATAGCATGTGTGAGTGGAACATTGGTGAACACATAGGTATGAGGAGTATTAAATGATGGTGTGTTGGACTCTACATTTATTGAAGTGATGTCAGGGAAAGACCCTCCTACATGAGCTTGAACAAGGTTTGGTAAGATAGAGGAATGTTTGAGTCTATAGGGTTTGGGAATCAATAGGTGAAGATATCCCCAAGGTTTTGGCTTGTTATATAACTAGTAGGAGGTGGGTTAAATGGGTATTGTGTTGATTGGTAGTTTTACACTAGGATAGGAATGGGGTAAAAATAACCATAGTTATAAATTTTAGATACAATCCTTTGATTTAGGGAGGCTTTGTTACTCTCTAAATCTTGAATGTGACCCACCAAGGTATAAATGATTTTTTTTGACGAAGAAGTGTTATTAGATTTGGGAATCTCCTTTGTGGCAGATTCAAGAGGGAAAGATTGATAAATAGTAATAAACTATTTCATGTTAGATTAATTAAGATGAGTCTTTATGGTTTTTTCATGTGACATGGATATGTTTTGGTTAGTGTTAAAAGGGTGTCAAGGAACTTATATTTTACTAAGACTATATTATAGATAGTGGATTCTAACATATATTGATAAAATATTCTTTTGTTATTCGTATTTGGGCTTTGAAATATAATATGTGGTATGGCTACAATCTTAGGATAGATCCACCCTCCAAATATTAAATTCATACTTTTAAAATCTAGATAGTTATTGGTTATTTCATAGGTGTGCTACACTTCTTAGATTACTACCTCAAAATTAATTTAGGAATATATTCTCTATGTTTTTAGTGGAATTATTATTATTCCAACTAAATAAGGAGCCTTCATCAATAATTTAGTGGTTAATTATATGTCTATATAGGTCAAAAGTTATCTCAAAATCTTATCTAAATATATTCATAGGGTATGTGAATACCTATAAAATAAATGGAAGAGAAGAGATAAGGTGGATAAGTCCATGTCGAGTTCACCAATTTTTTTACACTTGAAAATTGACACACTAATCTTTGTGCACTCAACCTCTTAAGGTATAGGAAAAAAACTAATGATTGGGTAGGAATATGGATTGTTTAGTGATAAATTTTTATAGGTTGATGTGGTTTTGGGATTTGAATGGGCAAGGATAGAAGAATGTGTTAGTTGAGCTGAGTATAGGTATAAGGTTTTAAATGACATGTAGTAAAGGATGCTCATGTTGATACCATAAGAGTTCACCTTTGAAAAAAATTTCATTGAGAGGGATGAGTTAAGAGGAAAAAAATCCAAATAACCCTTAATGTGGATGATGATGAGATATATAGTTTCTTAGTCAATATTTGGCTCAAAGAATTGAGCAAAATTGGGTTGAAATATCTTAGTGATTTGGTTGGCACAATCGGGTTGATTGTTACTTTCCAATTTCATCCATAAAGATAATGAAAATTGGATATGGATAGAACCAAGGTTAAAGGAAAGGAATGGTAGAGGGTCAATCTTGAAGGTTTTTAACCTAGTGGGCAAGGATGTGAATTGGTCTCACTATGACTAAAGGAGATATTGGGTGAGCTTGTTTATCTAAGGCATCATAGTCACTAATGATAAGGTTTAGGAGTGGGGTAGAATGCAATAACTCAAGTATAAGTTTAGAATCAATGTCACCTTTATAGGAATGGGAGCTGGAACCCTAGGAAACATGACTATCTTATGTAGTAGGGGCACTCAAGGAGCATCTTCCAATGGTGGGGCAAGGTTTAATTTTTTTAAAGTGTATAGCTTGTCTTAATTGTGTTTTTGAAAGTTTAATTATTTTTTTGGAAGGTTTATATAAATGTTTTGATGATAATTTTCATATTGATGAGGTTATGGCTCAAATTTATTTATTTTTTAATTTTTTTAAGGAAACAAAGATAGACCACTTACTAAAATAAATGTGCTTGAAATTATATATATATATATATATATATATATATATATATATATGTATGTATATATATATATATATATATATATATATATATATATATGTATATATATATATGTATATATATATATATATATATGTATATATATGTATATATATATATATATATGTGTGTGTGTGTGTATATATATGTATATATATATATATATGTATATATATGTATATATATATATATATGTATATATATGTATATATATATATATATATGTATATAAATATATATATATATGTATATATATGTATATGTATATATATATATATATGTATATGTATGTATATATACATATATATATATATATATATATATTGTGTTTTAAAATTCAAATTAAGTTCTTAATAATGAAATGCTAAAGTAGATTTTAAACAAAAGATACATTTGTTGATTTTAACTTTTCCTAGTTTTGAAAATGAGAGTTTTTTCCATATGAACTAAATGAGCATTATTTTTATTTTTAAAATGAAAATGAATGAAAAATAATCTTAGATCTATATTTAATATTTTAAAATGAGAAAAAAATTTAGACACTAGAAAACTATACTGGATGTTGAAATGCCTCAAGATACCTTAAGGACCACCTAACTCTTCTTGACCCACTAAACAACCCATCGGACTTTGCGTCTAGTTAACTACTTAGCTAACTTAACTCACCAACTTAATAACCTGACCTTAACCCAACCCTTTTAACTCACTTTGACCTATTTTCTATCAGACACTTAACTACTGATGGTTAGCTTAACCATCAACAATTATCTTGACCATTGAAAGTTAGGTCCTCACCCTTCTAACACATTACTAGTTGTGTCTAAGCTAATGAGGCATAATTAAATATGTTCACCTTATGTGGTAATAATGAACTCCCAAGCATCGAAATAAAAAATATAACCTACTAAGGAACCTTCTATCCTCCATCTCTCTTTGCCTATAAAATGAGGGGAGTAGGAGGTGAAAAATATCGATGATCACAAGCATTATTTTCCATAGGTATTCAAGCTCTCCAGCCACCTATTCTTCTTCCAATAATTCAAAAACAACAATAGAGATCCAAACCTCTATCAAAATTAATCTTGAAGTACCATTACTCTATTGAAATCGCTCTAGCTATTAACCATCAACCATTTAGAAAATAATAGGTATAATTTATGTTTTAGTTCTATTTAGTTTCTAACTTACAAGCCTGAATCAGATATACTACACCGATCTTATAATTTCTCTATCCTTGACTAGACCCTTACCTGATCAGCAAGCCATTCTACAACTTTTTTTAGTATCTTTAGACATCCATAGGTAATCACCGATGGTTACCATAACTACCAAAGGTCACTCCAACCATCGATAGTTACCCAACCACTGACGATCAGCTTAATCATCGATGGTTAGCGCAATTGCTAAAAATCACTTTGGCATGAAATAATAACAAGTTATTTTTGACCCCTTACCTCCAACCAAATATGAATTTCTATGTCCCTACTTTTTCATAGACTCCTACCTGATTTTATGAATCTAACCCCATTCACTTTAGCACTATTAGTGAACCACTTTTGCTATATTTAGTCATTTTCTCCATCAAGCATTCATCTACTTCTTATATTTCATTTTAGTACTTTCTATTATTTGATGCAAGTATATTTATTTTATTATTTCCAACTTAATTATTGTCAAAGAGTGAATTGATATCCTCCTAACAAGTTCACGCTTTTTGGATCTAGCACATGTTAGGTAGTCCATCTAACTATCTTTCGAACAACCCCTTTTGTTAGTGATTTCTTATCTATAGGTTTTTCCTTCCAAGATAAAGAGGAACTCTCCATACTCATCTGGATTATGCATGCATCAACAACTAGGTATTTATACCACACCCTTATTACTAGTTTCTTATCTTCTTCCAAAATTAAGGAATAAAAAAAAATTAAGAGAAACATTTTGGCATGCCTAGTGGGACCCTAACATCATCTAGGTGGACCTTTCTTCCTTTATTCTTTTCTCATATAAAAAAATCTAAAAAATTCTTTTGGGCTTAAAATAAACCTTGCATACATTGATTGATTGCTTATTTTAGTTCATTTAGTTAACTTAAAATCAAAGTAATTAATCATAGTTTCACTCTTGTTATCACACACTTTACCAAACCACATAATCGATCAAAACATCAAAACAAACTTGAGACAAGGCCTGACTAGGATTTCATTACCTATTAGTAACCTTACCCTTTCCTGAAAATCCCACTTGGAGGTCATTACCAAGGGGAAAACCAACTCAACTCTCTACTTGAGTATAAATTGTTGAATTCAATATATCTTGCCTAAATATCTGACACCCTTCTTATTGTGGTGTGTGAAGTGAGGGGGTAGGCCCCAATATCAAGCCATGTACTAACATTCAATATAGATTCTTTTTGAGAGACTTTAATACCTAAAACAAACCTTAGATCTCTTCTTTAGTACCTAATCTACAAACCAAATTTCCCCTTCACACTTTCTAAGGCATAATCCAAAAGTGATCTAAAAATAATCCTAAGTTTTTAAACACACTTTAGTGTATGTTTTGACTGCCTTCAGATTCTTTTCCTTTTTCTTGCTTTGTGTTTGAGTTGTGAGTTTTTCATCATTTATTTTCTATTCCTAACATGGTCTTTAATAGACAAAAATTGAGAAATCAAACCAACCAAGGACCACCATCTTCCTCTTCCTCTTATTCCATGGAGTATTTTTTAGATGTTGAGATTTATCCTCATCTTTCTTCCCCTCCTACCATGCCTCGAATAGTTGTTGAGGGTGATGCAAATTTTTATACCTTCCTTGATAATAAATCCATGGCCCTCAAAAATTAACTCAACACCTTAGCTCATCGCACCCCTATTACTTTGGCTCCTCCTATGGATCCACCCTATGGTGTGCCTCCCCATCTTATGGTGGGTGCTACCTCTACCCAACCTATGATCACCCAAGCATCTTCTTCCAAAAATATCCCATCCATAACCACCACCCAAACCCAATCAAACATCCTAACAAATAGCCAAACACCCCCTACACCAACTAACACCTCCAATATAGTAGCAATCTCACCTATTTTTACCCATACCTCATCCACTAGAGGGTATCTTCTACCCCTATTTACACCATTCCTCTTATCACCACCAACCCATCAATTTCTACCCCCTTAAAATTTGGGTGCTTTTTATACCTCCTACCCTTCCACCTATTAGTATAAGAGTTGCCACTCAACCCTAACAATCTACAAATACATACATACCTCCAAATTAACCCATATCAATCCCTCAACAAATACCCATGATATCCTACCAATATGTTCCCAATCCACAAGGATACATATCACCTTCTACCCAGCCTTTTGTGCCCATCAACCCTTATGTGGCACCATCCCAAACTTCAATGACCACATACCAATATGTGGTATCTTCTCAACCCTCTACCTCTTATCCATATTTTATTTCCATCCAACCTCAACCAAACTTACCATCCAATTATGGAGCTTCCTAACCTCAAACAGATTTGGTCAAAATGTTAATGGACACAATGACCAAACTAGAATCATCTATTTCTAGGGCTCATAACCTTTTATCTTATGATCACATATGAAATGAACCTATCCATGCATCCATCCCTATCCTCCTCAATGGGAACTACCCAAGTTTTCCAAGTTCTAAAGCAAGAAGGACCCCCAACAACACTTGAGAGCATTTCACCATTATTTATATTTGATTGCATATGATGATGCTCTTCTCCTTCATACCTTTCTCATGTATTTATTAGGACTATCCATATATTGGTATAATTCTCTCACTAATAACTCCATTCTTTCCTTTTCTCAACTTTCCCATATCTTTTTAGATCATTTCTCAGTCAACATATCTAAAAATGTCTCTATTACTGACCTCTATTCCATTAAGAAATTTGATGACAAATCAATTACAGATTTCATAGCTAGATAGAGAGGTCTTATCAACCAAATTTATTTTTCCTTACCCCAACATGAATTGATTAAAATCTTCTCTCAGGGTTGTGCCAAACATATTTACCCTACTCTTCAAGTTCAAACTTTCAGGACTTTTGATGAGGATTTCACCATGGCATGTAAATTAGAAATTCAAGACATTGATGTGGGAAAACTAAAATTGAGGAACAAAAATTCTAGATTTAAATCCAATGACCCTTCCTCAACCAAAACCACCAATCAACATAACCATCCTAGATACAAAATCAAAGACATCTGCAAATTCAGTTGTCCTTAAAACCACTCCACCTCCAACTGTCAACCAAGCCAACCCAACCAATACTTCTAATTCTTCTAACTAACAAAACCAAAAACAAAACCAAGTTACCCCAAAAAAATATACTCAAATAGGGAAGTATTATGATTCAATTTTGGATAAATTAATCAAATCAAACATTATACAACTTCCCCCCATAAAACCTCCCCAACAATTTGATGCTTCTCATCCTCCACCTAGATGGTACAATGAGAATGATCTATGTGCTTTCCTTCAATATATTGGACATGATGTTAGTAAGTGAAATACCTTTAAAACTATTGTATAAAACATGATTGATAATGGAAAAATTATATTTCATAATCCCAATGCACATTCAAATTAGTCCCTTGACATCTTTTATAAACATTTTCCCAACCATGCCCCTTTTACCAACTATGGTGATAATAAACTAGAATCATCTCACACTCATGAGGTCCATCTAGTTAATGTCATTATTATTAAACCTATTATTTAGGATACCATTACCTAAAATATCTCTTCCTCCCTTCCACTCATTCAAGTGATAAACTCACCCTATATTCCTTTGGACACCTAAATAGAGGAAGCAACCACCCTTCTCTCTTTACTTGATGAGACCATATACTTATCCACATCTCCTTTAATATAAATAATGAAAGAGGAAACCATTGCTTCAACCACCTCTTCACCCACTCCACTCATAGAAGTGGTGGAATTACCCACCATTCCTTTGGACATCCAACAAAGAAAATAACCATCTCTATTCCTTCACTTGAGGCCATCAAACCTTCCTCCCCTATCCTAGAACCACTTATTCTCTCTTTTAGAACCATATTGAAAGAAGAGATGAGCTTACCTACACCTTCCATGGAGGAGACATCCTTACAAATATTTGAACCTTCCATCAAGAACATATATGAAGAAACCATTCCCTCACCTCAACTTATAGGCTTAACCTTTTAAACAAATGACCAAGGAATTAATCCTGTTTAAAAACATTTCTCTAGGTTGGTCCAAAGTCTAGAGTTTACTTCTCAACCTAACCTAGTTAGAGCCACATTTTGGCATTTCCTTGGGATACCTTACCAAAACAAACCTTAAACTTCAACCTCACTAACATCCACCATCAAACCTATCATTACCTCAATAACTTTATCAAACCCTTCTTCCTCCAGAACCATAGGAGAACCATCCAACCCACCTCCATCTAGAATAATCAAATCACCTTACACATATCTAACCAAACCCATCAAGAATCTAGTAATACTTCATACACCTATCCTTGCTCACCCATATTTGAAGTTGGACTTAACCCATTCTATTCCACCAAAGAAAACCCCAACCAAACTATCTACGAAGGTGGAACCAACCAAAATACCACCTAGAACTAGACCTATACCACCTCCTTCCCTCTTACTATATATTTTAGGACCCCATCCTTCTACCATATTATGAGCTCATCCTTCTACCAGGAAGTTGAACCCTATTGCAATTACCTATTCCTAATCTAGTAAACCTTCTCCTTTTAATCTACTTACACCTACCTCCACCAAATCATCAAACTCCCCATCTTTTTTAGCTAACCTATCTACCTCTACCTTCCCACCTCTCACCAAACCTTCACCCTCTACCTCTAAATCATCTACCTAAAAACAACAATCACCAAATAATCCAAACCAAAACCACCTACCAAAACCATTCCACCACAAATAATTACCTTGGTGAAGCCTACTCTTAAGAAGGCTCCCCCTCTTAAAACCAAAAACCCAACACCCTCAATACCTTTGCTTGAATCTAATTAGACTGATCTATAAAGGTTGTTGCAAAACTCTTACTTAACCCTACCACCTATCAAACCTTTCAACACTTCACATCCTAAAACATCATGTTTCAATGACAATTTGATTTGTTCATACCATAGGACTCCTGAACATGACATGGAGAACTCAAAATCTCTCCAAACACTTGTCCATAGCCTATAGGATGAGGATGATATATTATTAGATGAACCTCCTTTGAGCCCATTACCAACTTAACCAATCCAACATTTTCCTACTCTTCCACTCTCATTTGAAAGTGAAGATGAACAAAAGAAACCATCTATCCCAACACCTCCCTTAATCCATACTATCCTTATGGTTACCTAATCTAGGGCCCAATAAAAGGATAAGGGAAAAGTTAAAGTCTCTATACCATGGACATAACCTTATACCCCTAAACATACCAATCAAAACCAAACACCCTCACCTTTAACTTCACCTTATATAAAACCCAAAATATCCATTTTATGTGTCTCTCCCTTTAACTCTTTTGAATCTATCTAGTGATTAGTGTTAAAACAACTTCACTAGACACCAATGAAGATGAGCCTTTACAAACTAATCATCACTTCATTCCATCATCACCCAACATTTATAGAGGCCCTAAAATTAATAGAGGTTCAACTAGAAGACCCTCAACCTCTTACAGCCTTTGTCGGATCCCTTCAAATTTCTACATTTGTCACCTTTTAGGATTGAAAGATACCATTTATTCATTTTAAATATTCAGATCCTTCCCTCTTCCTCACTATATACATCAATCAAATCCACATCAAAAGGGTGATGATTGATGGAGGAGAAATCATTAACATTATCTCCTCCCATGAGTATGACCAACTCCAATTGCCTAATGATATCATGTAAAAAATTACAATGGTCCTCTATTCCTTTAATGATATTATGGCCATTACTTTGGGGACAGTCATCTTCCACATCTGCTTGGGACCTCATATAATTCTATAACTATTTTACATTTTAGAAGGTGAGTTTCAATACAACATCTTACTTGGATGCCCTTGGATCTATACCATGAGTTATGTCTCATCTACCTTACATCGATGTGTTAAATTTGAAAATGAAGGTCAAGTTTTTACCATAAGAGCTAACCCTAGTCCTTTTGCATCTACAACATAACATATCAACCCAATGACATTATTCTTATTCCCTTGTCCACCTCACCACCAACCGACAACAACTCCACCCTACCAATGTTGAATCTTTAACTAGATCATCTATCCCTTCTTCTTAGATCCTCATAGAAGACCCCTTGGAACCTATGTTCCAACATCTCTCACTGGGGGAGTATCATATTTTAGCCTTAGATGTTTTCCCTATTAAAGAGTATGAGAACCTTGAACATGATCCTAGTTATGACCCCAACATTAGAACCATCATCCCTTTTAGGCCTCCTAACCATCAAACCAACTTAATCTATGGGGGACTTAATCATCTACTTCTTGCTTCCACTGATACCTCTACCACTTGACCATTTACCTCTAACTTATCCTATCTTGATAAAATAACATTTGCCAAATTATACCTTCACAAGTTAGACTATAAGGAATTTGGCCTCAATTATTATGAGCATGGACCTCATGAGTTACCTTCCATCAAGACCCAAAAACCTCATGAGTTATTTGGCCTTGGGTTCATACCACTAAAAGAAACAACTGATTTACCATAACCCATCACCACCATTGAGGAAAAACATCCCATCCTCACCAACCCAATCTACATTGAAGTCTAAGGATTTTGATATTATCCCTCATAATTTTTTTAAACATACCATTATTTTAGGTCCCCTAACTTATCCAAGAGGTGGCCGAACTAAAAATCTGCCTCTCATTCATCCTAAAATGGTAGAAAATGATTCTCCTACCATCAACACCATACAACATTAGAACAACAATTCCATTCTCACCTACCTCAACATAAATCCTTTCCTTATAATAACTAAACCATGTTTAATTAATCCACTATAAATATCAACTTAGTTATTCAAGATAACCCTCACATTATCAAAATTGGTCAATCTTTAGATTCTATAGAGCAACAAGATTGCCCTTTTTCATATTGTGACTAAAGCATAGAATTTTATTGGTCCTATCAGGATATGCTTGGAATTGACCCTTCGATAGCCCTTCACAACATTTTCACCCATCCTAACATTAAGCCTATTTGGCAAAATCTTCAAAGGATGTACCCTTGCATCGCCCTTCTAGTCAAAGAAGAGCTTCAATGTATCTTGTTTCTCATCTTCATTCAACCCATTGATTATCCTCAATGGGTTTATAACATCATTCAAATTACCAAGACCATAGGGGTACTTTACCTTTGTCTCAACTTTATTGACTTCAATCTTACTTTCCTAAAGGATGGCTTCCCTTAGCCTAGCATTGACCAACTTGTTGATCTTACAGCTAACCATGAGATGTTTTCTCTCATGGTTGGTTTATCAAGATATGATAAAATATTAATTTCCCTAAAGGATCAATATAAAAATTCTTTCATCATCCCACGGGGAACCTTTTACTATAGGGTCATGCTATTTGATCTAAAGAATGTTAGAACAAGCTACCAATGTGCGATGGCTAAAACATCTTTCATGATATCATCCATAAAATCATAGATGATTATGTAGATGATATCTTTAGCAAATCTAAACATTAGAAGGATCATATAGCCATTCTCACAATAATATTCAAACACCTAATACATTTACACATTAGACTCAACCCCAAGAAATGCATTTTTTAGGGTCTATTTGGAAATATTCTTAGATTTATCGTCTCTCATTGAAGAATCGAAGTAGACCCTACCAAAGTTAGAGAAATTTTGGAGATGCCACCTCTAACCTACCTCAAACAACTCTGCAACCTTCATGAGAAGCTCCAATCCATCCATCACTTCATCTCTCTGTTATCAGATATATGTCAACCATTTAACCATCTTTTTAAGGAAGATACATATTTTAAGTGGACCAAGGACTACCAAAAACCCTTTGATTCACTCAAAAAATACCTTCTTTCTCCAACAGTTCTTACCCCAACAAAAGAGGACCAACCTTTCTACCTTTAAATTTTCACCACTGACCATTCTTTAGGGGCAACACTCACTCCCTATAATGAAAAAAATAAAGAGAAAGTTGTCTACTACGTAAGTCAAATTCTTATAGACTATGAGACTCAATACACCCATTCTAATAAAATTTACCTCTCCTTAGTCTCTGTGGCTTCCAAACTTCATCATTACCTTCTCAATCACAAAACTTTCATTATGACTAACACTGATCCACTCAAGTACATACACTCTAAACCATACCAGAACTAGGGTATGGCTAAATGGCTCATGCTCCTAGTTGAGTTTGACCTTGAGTTCCTCTAGTAGAAGTCAATTAAAGGGTAACTCATTACTAACCAATTGGTTGAAGCCCCTCTACTAGACAAACAACTTCTTCCTCTTGTATTTCTAGATGAGTCCATCATGACTCTTTCATAGGATGACCCCACCTATGAAATGACCATGTTCTTTGATGGCTTGAAATTCCAACATGGTGTGGGTTCCATAGTTATTCTCATTCCCCTCAATGGTGAACCTCTTCCCCTTTCCTTTAAACTTGATTTTGAGTGCACCAACAATGTGGCTGAGTATGAAGCCCTAGTAATAAGTCTCCAAACCACTTTAGCCTTGGGAATTAAGACTATTAGTGTCTTTGGTGATTCCTAACTTATGGTCAACTAGGTCAATGGATCTTACCAATGTAATAATGATGTCTTATAAAATTACAAATAACTAATAGACATACTCTTAACATCATTTGATTATTACCTTAACTAATCTATTCCATGATCTACCAATAAGTTTGTGGATACAATGGCTTCCCTTACTTCACAAATCCCATCTCAACATGTTGATTCTAAACTCTATGTTACCATCCACCACTTTATCACATCTTCTTATATCCATTCTGACCTTCCTACCATTTGTAGTGTGGAAGTATCTCCATCAGACATATGGTATGAGCAAACCTTTAACTACCTCAACCTCAACAGCATCCCTCCTATCCTCTCTAGGAATGCCTGATTAGCCTTTCTTCAAAGTACCTATCATTATACCATTCTAGGGGGAATCCTTTGCAAGCATGTATTCAATGGCCTCCTTCTCCATTGACTACATAGTCATGAATCTTCCCATGCTATTAGGGAAAAACATGATGAAATATATAGGGGAAACTTTAGTGGTTTAGCTATCACTAAATGTATCCTTAACCTTGGTTAATATTAGCCCACCCTTAACCAAGATTATTGTGATTATATAAAGAAGTGTGTTAAATGTCAACAATACGCTAATTTACATCATGTGCCTACCCATGGCCTACAAATATCTAAATAATATTGGCCCTTATCACAATGGGGACTTGATATTATTGGGGAAATCAACCCTCATTCTTCATAATGACACTAATCCATCATCACTTCCACTAAGTATTTTACTAAGTGGTTGGAAGCTATTCCTCTCATCTCAATCAAAGCCGATAAGATAGTCAACTTCATCAACCATCATATCATCTATCATTTCAATGTTCCTCATAAGATCATCATCGATAATGGCAAACCTTTCAAAAATAAGAAAATATAAGGTCTTTTTGATGCATTTGACATCAAGTTAAGCTTTTCCTCACCTTATCATCCACAAGCAAATGGATAGGTGGAAGCCTCTAACAAAACCCTTACCAAAATGTTGACTAAAATAGTCAGTGCTTTAGGTTAGGGTTGGCACTTGCACATCCCTTTTGATTTATAAGCCTATCACACTATCATTCAAACCTCCATGGGTGATACCCCTTAATCTTTAGAGTAGAGGTAGTCTTGCCTCTTGAAGTCTAGACTCCTCTTTGCATATCCTTGAAAGAGATCATTTTGAGAGTGACTATCATTAAGAACATATAGCATGACTTGAGCTACTTGATGATAATCACCTTATAATGCTTAACCATATTCATGTCCACCAAGAGTGAATCAAGCATGCCTATAAAAAACACCTGAAAGAAAGATAATTCAATATCAGAGACCTCATCCTAAAGGAAAACCAACATGTGACCAATATTGAGAAAAGCTAAAGAGGCAAGTTTGCTTTTAATTGTATTGAAACCTACATCATAACTCATAAATATGGATTATGATCTTACCCTTTGTCCTCTCTCAAAGGTAAACCAAAACCTAAACCTCTCAATGTTTTGCATCTATGTCCTTTTTGTTGTTAAACAGGGATCAAACTCACCTTCTTGTCTAACTTAAGCTCATCCTTTGATTTATGAGATTTTTACCCTCACGCCTTCCTTTTATCCCTTTGAGGGAAACAGATTACAACATAGAACCATGTGATTTACCATAAAAATTATAGCCTAATCATAAATATGGGTACCACAGCTCTCCCATAGCATGGTTTTCATGGATACTTTTTATCTCTAACAAGATGAAATCCCATGGTCATTATCTCTCAAAACCACCCCCTTCACCTACCAGTAACCTTTTGTGAAACTTTTTTTTACCTTCATAAAGGTAAACCTCTAAGCCTCTATAAACAAGTCTATTTCTAACCCTATCATTAAAATACTTTGGAATACCAAAATACCACTTGGGTCACATGTCTCTAGCATAACAGACTACTCCCTTAAAGGACAGCTACCCAAAAACTAAATTGCTTAAAATATAAACTTCTCCCTTAAAGGATAGCTACCAAATAAACAAACCCAAACTTAGACCACTCCTTTTAAGGATGGCTAAGTCAAATGGGGTCAAAAGTAATCATTTGAAGCTTCTTAAATCGATCAGCTTCACAAACCTATCAAAACAAAAACAACAAAAGACCCTATATCAAACTTAGAATAAGTTATCCTAAGAAAGATGCAATCATATTTCATAACTAGAATTAGTAGAATTCCTACATTGATCAGTCTACTCCTTGCATAAATACATGGATCAGTCTAAAATAGTTTTTAGGTCACGTATAAAAGGGGCAACCTAACCCACATAAGGTTACATTACATATCACCCATTTAACTTTCACCTACCATCTACCTCCCCTTTATACCATCTATAAATAAAGGTATTATGATCTTACTTGACACAATGTGATCAAGACACCTTTTTATCAATCAAAGCATGCTAATGGAAAACATTTGAAAGGTTTATGTTCTTTAAAGCCAGTCTTACTTCAATTTTATTTTATCCTTACCAATGAAGAAGCATCATGTTTTTTCCTTATACTATTATCATTGGTTCATGTATATATATGTCTCATGATCATTATATCTTTTCCCACATCTAGTTTATTATGTAACTTACTTTATGTGCCTTCATCAACATCATAACAATAAATAAAACATCACATCCATAATCAATGAAACATCATCATCATAAACATCATATCCTAAATCACATCAATAACCATAATCAAAACATCATCTATAATAATAAACATCATATCCATGAACAAAACAAAACATTATCCATAAATCATCACATTCCTAAGCTATTGAGTCCACATCTCATAAGCATAAAGCATAAAACATCAAATCATGTAAATCATGAATCATAAACCACATCTATATAGAATCATGAACATCATAAACAACATCATATAAATCATGTCATAAAAATAATAATATATGTAATAATGTATAAATCTCTCTCAAAGAATGTACATCTTGCTACATCAACATGCATGATGGTATCACAATCATGTACATCATATCATATCATATCATATCATGCCTTTAGGGTACCACTACCATTGGCCCCTCATACTCCTACACCTATAATACCACTTCCATCTAGTGTTAGTCCTCTTAAGATGCCTATTTTTACACTCATCGATGTGGCCCACTAAACTAGAGTCACCAAAGTTGTTCCACCTACTAAACTAGATCTATTCTCACCCTATAAGGGCTACTCAAGACACCAAGCTAGCATTATGGCCTTGTAATACCTCAACTCCTCCACTGTGGCCAAGTATTATGCCATCAAGAGAGTATTTGGTGGTCCTATTGGTGTTACTTCTACTCCTACCCTTTATCTCAAGGCATCCCTCTCCTATGTCACCAAACCTAGGGAGGTCTTTGCTTGATCTCTCTCAATAGTAAAAATGGCAATCTAGCCCTGTAAATTCATAATTTAGCCTTGTAATGTGCCCACCTATCCATGTAACACTATAATCTATGCTTATATAGTAGCTAATGTCATTACTCCTTCATATCCACCTTATACATATACCTATGGACCTCCACCAATTGGATCCACATCCATGAACTGTCAGCCTCCATCATCCCATCCAAACTTGACCACTTCATAAATGGCCTAGTATCACACTGCATATCCCTAAACAAAACTGACATCATCAAACCCTACTCTAATTTATATCTCCTTATGATCTATGAATACCTCTTTTAGTTGTGTCTTGAGTAATAAAAACTTAGCATCCTCCCTCTTATACCTCAAGAATGTACCTAAAATCCATTGCACTAGGCCAAACTACCTCTAAACTCTCTCAAATAGTATGAGCTTAGTCTCACCCTCTCTCTTCCTATAGATCCATCTCTAGCTTTATAAGGATAATGTATAATGGCTATATAATGCCCAACTAGGAAAGCTAACATAGGGCCTCCACACCACATCACCCACAACTAATCCATCCAAGGCATCCTTGAACTAATAAATATCTCTCACCCCTCCTCCAGCTCTTGTCAATACATAATCTCCCCTCTATCACATGAAACCAACTATGAAATCCATTTGGGCATATCCCTCCCAAGGTAACCCCAATGGTATCAAAACTCTAATATGATCATATGTCCAATAATGGAGCATAAATCCAAAATTGATCCCATACCTCTTGTGAGCCTATAATACTTAGAGCTCCCTGTATATCTAAACTAACAAAATTAGTGCCCACCCAAACACTATCCTCCCAAGAAAATCTCCTTAAAAACTCCTAATAATAGATAAGGAAACTAACCACTGATCAAATAAGGCAATGTAAAATAGGACACTACCATCATCATCATAGTCATCAAATGTTTCTCATTTAGATCCCTCTTGTATAAAGGATATTAACTAAAACTATTGACATGCCACTTGGCAAGGTCCTGATCCTAATCATATAAGCACTTCATCTACTCATCCCTATCCTCACTCTCTATATGTTAAATAATATCCCCTTAAATAGGTATCCATTTAATCCTATAAACATCCTCTAATTAGATGGTCATCTCTTCTATCGGTAGTAGGAAGGTGTTTATTGTTGGATCCCATCTCTCGATGAGGGACATGATCATCATCACATCTCATGGTAAGCATTGATAATATATCATAGCATCGAGATTGACCTCCCCCATCTGTGTCCAATAGTCCTCAATCATCCTTTCATTAACCTCTATAAAGATTCTAGGAACCTGATCCCTCATCTAGATTTACTCTCATGCCTATAAAAATCAAAGTTAGCATGCACACTTAGTTTTCCATTGCCATTGTTCATTTCCATTCATTTCAATCATTCTACACAAATCCACCTCTTTATCAACCTAAAACCAACCTACATCCACCTACATCAATCTATTTATAAACTAGCACATAACCATTACCTCTACAACATTACCTCTAGCACTTAAAAGTGACCCTCACCCATAAATATTTTAACATCTACCCCTAACACTTATATCAAAAACATCTACCCTACCCCACAAAATTTCAACAACCTTCCCTTAACCTATCAAAACAATACCTAAATCTATCCTACAATGATCTCAACTACTCTAACCTCTTACTCCTACTTGAAGATCACGTATCCTAACTTACATTTGACCTTTTAACTACCCCACATCCCCTTACAACATTTTTCCTATATCTTTATATTAAAATCCACCTTCCCTAATCACTCGATCACTGATGATCTTAATAAATATTGATGATTGAGTAAGCTTCTTTATTCAGTGTTTAACCATCGATGGTCAAGTATGACCATCAATGGTCAATCTAACTATCGACAATCACTATATAGGTTCATTGGTGGTAAATCACCTAGCCTAACTTATTAAAAACCCATAAAAACAACTAAAAACAATAATAAAACTACCTAATTCTATTCTAGATCTTATCCCCAACCCAAATCCTCCCTTAATTTTGAATTTTACTAGCTAAATTTCCAAATCATAAGCAAAACCTAAATCTAGGTCAAAACCCTAATATCCTACCAAAATAAACCACAACTACACAAATTCAACTTCACAATAACAAAATCAACTAAACTAATAATTTTAAAACACCCCTACCTCATTCCTTGAACATTGTCAAGGATGAAGCTCAATTTCATCTGCTTGACTCCATCTTCATCCACCTTGCATCTTAGTCCAAGATCAATCACCTCAAACATACACTCAACCAATCAACAATCACCACCTCAACTAAACACTCAGTCAATCCTCTCACAACTAAACACCAAATCACCAAATCATCAAAATACATAGAAAGATCAGAGTTCAAATTATAAAAAGTGAAAATGAAATTTCATTTTCACTTTTTATCCTCCAACCTTTTAGGGTTTCACCCTGACCGTCAATGGTCAAGGTGACCATCAATGGTCAACCTTAGGACCCCTAACCATCAACGATTAGGAGAGCCCACATTTTAAATTTGTTTAAGGCACTCACACTTAGGTGTCAAATTCTTGGGAGATAACCTTTCTCCCCCAAACCAAAACCTAAACTTTTGGAGATTAACCTTTTCTAACTAACCATTAGACCATGCCCACCTCAATGTTGGCCATTTTTTGACCTAAAATATCACATATTTTGTGACAACCTTGCTTGGTATTTTTGACCACACCAACCAACCTTGCCATGTTAAAAATTTGAATTTTCACTACTTCATGCACAATTAGACCATTTGTTTGTTTCAAGGGAGCACTTCTTACCTGGGATACCTATGAAAACACCAACCCTATCTAGGAGACTTATAGAGTAACCTGATCAACTATGACTAAAATTGTAGATTGATTACCCTATCACTTGTCCTTCTAAAATTGACCTTATTTTCAGCAACATTGGCAACCTTAGTTTGTGTGTGATTTTGGCTATCACACATAGTCACATTTTTTATGTATGTTTACATTTAAAATACCCAACCACCCTTTTTTCACCTACCTTGTGATACCATAATTGTTTATCAAACCTTGACTCAATTTTGGTCTCACCTCATCAACTCCCAGTTTGAGGGGGGGACACCTCTTCCCATACTCGGGGTAACCAAACCTTTGACCAACAATCCATTTTTGTGTTGTTGCTTGTTAATTCAAATTTTCTTAAGAAAAAGGGGTAAAATGTAGACACTATAAACCCATACTAGATGTTTAAATTCCTTGAGATACCTTAGGGACCACTTAACCCTTCTTGACCCACTAACCAACCCATCAAACCTTGGGTCTAGTTAGATATTTAGCTAACTATACTAACTAACTTACTAACCTAACCTTAACCCAACTCTTTTAACTTACTTTTAACTCTTTTCCATTAGACACTCAACTACTGATGGTCAGCTTAATTATCAATAGTTAGCCTAACCATTGATATTCAAGTCCTCACCCTTCTAACACATCACCATCTGTATGCAAGTTAATTAGGCATAATTAAATATGTTTGCCTTATGCAGTGCTAATGAACTCCCAAGAATCAAAATCAACAATCCAACCTACTATGGAACCTTCTATCCTCTATCTCTCTTTTCTTATAAAAGGAGGGGAGTAGGAGGTGAAAAGGATAGATGATCACAAGCATTCTTGCACACAGGTATTCAAGCTCTCTAGCCACCTAGTCTTCTTCTAATAATTTAGAAAAAAAACAAAGATCCAAACCTCTACCAAAATTGGTCTCAAGCCAAAGTACCATTACTCTACTAAAATTGCTATAGATATTAACCATAACCCATTTATCAAATAATCGGTATAATTTATGTTTCAATTCTATTTATTTTCTAACTCCTAGGCCTGAATCAGATCTACTGCACCTATATTCTAACTTCCCTATCCTGGACCAGACCCTTACCTAATCAACAAGCCATTTTAGAACTATTTTTTGAGTATCTTCAAAAATCCATAAGAAACCATCGATGGTTAACATAACCACCGATGGTCACTCCAACCATTAATGGTTACCCAACCAATGATGGTCGGCCCAGTCATCAATGGTCAGCTCAATTGCCAATGGTTTTTATGGCATGAAATAACTATAAGTTATTTTTTACCCCTTACCTCCAACCAAATCTAACTTTCTATGTTCCTACCTATTCATAGATTCCTACCTAATTTTTTGAATCTGACCTGATCCACTTTAGCACTAGTATTGACCTAATTTTGCTATATTTAGTCATTTTCTCTATCAAGCATTCATCTACTTCTTGTATTTCATTTTAGTACTTTTTTATAATTTGAAACAAGTATCTTTATTTTATCATTTACAACTTAATTATTATCAAAGACTGGATTGACAACCTCCTAGTAAGCTCACACTTCTTGGATCTAGCTCACACTAGGTAGTCCACCTAACTATCTTGCTAACAACCCTTTTTTTTAGTGTTTTCTTACCTACAGGTTATTCCTTCCAAGATAAAGAGGAGCTTTCCGTACTCGTCTAGATTATATGTGCATCAACAACAAAGTATTTCTACCACACCCTTATTACTAGTTTCTTATCTTCTTCCAAACTTAAGAAATGAGAAAAAATTAAGAGAAACAACAATATCTAAAATATTTATTGAATTTCTTAAAAACAATTTTTATGTTTTTAGAAATTAATTCACATATGTAAGCAAAAATGCTAGTTTTGAGACTTTTGAATTGTTGTTTTTGAAACTAGATAATCTGAGATGAAATAAATGAAAACTTACATTTATAAATTTTTTATTTTGGATATCGTTATTTTGTTATGATAATGGATGAATTAAATCTAAAATGCAAGTTTCCCTTTGTTTAAGTTTCTAACTTTTGTAGTGTGTGTGCACATATTTTTTTGTGAATGAAATTTTTTGATAACAACTAAAAATGAAATGGTTTTTTACTATCTATACCTAATATTTTTATTCAACTAATATTTCATATATCCAATTCAAGTGTTACCATTCTTTTAAGTTTTGAGATGTGGATGTAACAAAGGAAAATAAAACTATTCTTATTTATGTAAGAGAATGAGAAAGAAGATAGATTGTTTATGTTTTTGGATTTTGTAAATATTTTATAAATAATAGTATACTCTAATACTAAGAATACTAATATAATAAAATAAATAAATAAATAAATAAATAACCCAACTTGATCAATTTTGAGAAGAACTAAAGGTGAAGAAGTAATTATCGACGAATCTTTTGGTCCTTAGGTAGCAAGATATTTTTTATCTTTTAGGAAATTATAAAATATATAACACGAGGAGTGATAAATAAATAGAATACAATGAACACAAATATGAATAATAAAATTCACTAACTCTAGGTAGACTGATTCATTAACAACAAAAGAATAAGTTGAAAGTTCAATGAATTTCCTTATCCAATTCTCATGAAAAATTACTAGAAGATGATTTTAGATTGAGGTAAAGCTTATTATAAAACACAAATAGGTGGGATATGGACCTAATATGTTATAATATTTAATCACACACATAAAATTTAGATGTAAAAATCTTGTAAAATTGAAATACTTGTAATGAGGAAGGAGTTGTGACAAGAAGCTAACTAAAAAATTACTAGGCGTTTGGGAAAGATAACTTAGGGATAAAAAAGATTGAAAAAAATAAAACAAATTGAAATGAGTATTAAATGAATATAAATCAATAATAATTTTTAAAAAAATGTAATTGAAACCTAAAAAAATTGAAATCTCAAGTACTAAATTTTAAAAGCACTATATAGTCGATGAAACCACCACCTTATGTAGGTTGGGAAAATGGAACCACCGAGATAGTTTGTAACCACTGATAAGTTTTACCAAAATACCATTGTGATTAATATAAATGACATAGTAATTAAATTTTCACCATAGACATTTGACTTTCACTATGGTGGTTTCACAACAAAGACAAATTTTTTAAAATGTAAAGCAAAAGACTTAATAAAGGAACATTATGAGGTTTTTAAAGACCCAAGAAAGTGTAAATGAACTAAAAATAAGAGAAACTTATGTTTAATAATTTTTTTATGGATATAATTTCATAATCATTGGATTTTTCACAAAAAAAATTCACCTTGCAAAATTTGGGTTCTTATAGGGACAGAGTACCCATTCTGACCTCAAGAATGTCCTATATATGAAAATTTTGATTTTTTAAGGAGAAATTTAGATATGCATAAAAATAAGTTTAAAAAAAAATGAACTAGAATAACATTCATGTGAATGTTAAATCCCTTTGATTTAACTCCATATCATTTTGATCAAACATGAGATAAAAATACATGGCAAACAATATAATGATCAGTCCTGAAATGCTATTTTTATGCAGTCAAGAGACAAATTAATTTATTAAAATTAAAATTTTATTCCAACATATCATGATAGGAAAATTACATATGTTCCCAGGACCATGACCTCTAAATCCAACTGAATATGCATTTTTATAACTATTCTAGCACACAAAAATAATGACAAAAATGTTATCAATGTTCAAGCCATAATTGTTGATCTCCACCTGTGATTATTCATGGCTAGATAATGGAACCAAAACCACATTTTTGGTGGATAATAATGTCTATAAAAACATTTTTATCCTCTTCTCACACCTAGTTAGGAGACAAAGTACTCATTTCAAGCTCAAGAATGTCCTTCCCTGTATAAATTTTTTACATATTTAAGCAAAATTTCAGACACACATAAAATGGAAACCATAACTCATTTACACAAAAAATAACTTTCATGTGAATTAAAAATGTATCTAATTTCATCCTAGATCATGTTTATTGAATATAATAGATGAATATATGGCATAAAATATAGTGATAGTCTTGAAATGCTATTTTATGTGGTCAAGAGATAAGTTCATTTCCTCCAATTAAAATTACTCTTGTGGGACCTCCCATTGAAAATACATCACTTAAAACATGTTAAAAATTAAATTTCCATATGTTCCTAGGACCACAACCTTTAAATCCACCTAGATATTTATTTTTTAACTACTTCGACACACAAAAACATTCACAACAAATGTTGTCAATGTTCAATCCATAGTTGGTGTTCTCCACATCCGATGTTTCTTAGCTAAAAAATGACATTAATACCACGTTGGGGGTGGTTAATAAGTTTTAGGATCATTTTATTTCCCTTTAGATTACACCCTGTTACAAGATGGAGTACCCATTCTAGCCTCAAGAATATCCTTCCCTATACAAAAAAATTATAGTATTTTAGGTGAAATTTAGACACGTAAAAAAAACCATAAGTTATTTTCATAAAAAAATTAACTATAATGTGTGTATCATATATATATATATATATATATATATATAATTTTACCCTATATAAAATCAATAAAAATAAGGGAAAATTAGGGGTAGATGATATAGTGATCAGTCCAAAAATGTTATTTGTATGTAGTCAATAGACATGTTCTTTTCCTCTAGCTAGCATTTATGTTTCCAGGACACCCCCTTAAAAATTCATCAATTTGAACATTTTGGGATAGGAAAATTACATATGTTCCTAGTACCATGGCCTTTGAATGTACTAGGATACACATTTTTCAACTACTCTGACATACAAAAACATTGAAAAAATGTTGGCAATGTTCAATACACAATTGGAGATCTCCACTATTGTTATTTTAAGTCTAAAAACTAGCATCTCCACCATGTCAATGATAGTATATAATGTATAGAATAATTTTCTTAGCCTTGTATTATATCTAGTTATGAAACAGAGTACCCATTCCACATCAAGAGAATATATAAATATGTACTAATAGTACCAACCTTCTCTTAATATTTTATTAAGCTTATATTAAATTCCACAATATGGAATTTTATGCTAATGTTGTCAAACACATTTATGTGGAAAATTATTTGGCACCACTAACCTAAAATAAATATTTTAATTAGTAATTAAATTGAAATTTATATGCACTATCTACAAAATCATTAAAATTTAATATATTTAAACACATTTTCATTTGACAACTCAAAATACAATGGAAATTAAATCCAAAAAAATACTAGGATCTACTTAAATCTTAAAATTAGAAAGAATTGCTTCATGATTAGACTCATGAACCATTCATATATTCTTATTTAATTGCCTCCCTTGATATTTGAGCTCTTGAAAATTAGTTACAAGAACCAAATTTGAATATTGCAATATCTTCCTATGTATTTCATAGTCTTCAAACAACCATACATCTAAAATTTTGATAGGATATTGTCAAATCTAGGTTCTAGTAACAATCAAAGACCTAGTGGGATAGTAAATTATCTACCCATCTATGACTGGGAAGATAATTTTTTACTTATATGCACTAACATAAGTAATAATGTATTACCTCATCATTATCCTCATCTAAAATAACTACAAAAATAATAATGCATCATAAAATGAAACATTTTTTAATAACAATGTCAATAAATATGATAATTTAGTACATATTGTTTGATATTGTAATTGGCTTCAAATTCATCTCATACTTGGTTGTACTAGATTAGATACATGGTTAAATTCATGTGATGATTTCATATCTATAAGTTATAATGTTGGTGAAACTTGATATTTATTAGTTATATGTAGAAATATATAGCTCTATTCATCCATCCACTCTTATGACTCACACTCATTCCAAACAACATCTCTGCATGTAGAAAAAAAACATGTAAGATGCTTAGTATGAAATGTCCAAGACCCTTAATTTGAGATATAAAATGAGTGGAACTCACTTGATCCTATTAAAGTCATACAATACTCATACCTTGACAATTGTTCTTCCTCCATTAACCTAAAATATCTATGAAAATTATATTTATCCTAAGCACCATGAGCCATTTTTTTCATTACACCATTCAAAAATGGAATTAGTATTAGTAAAATTAATCCCATCTTAGAACTTCAACTCCTATCTTGGAAGGGATATTTTCACATGTGCTCCAACACTATTATGATCCACTTTTCCATGACAAGGCTTAGTGAAAATACAAATAAATTTTACCTTGGTATTCACATACATCTTTCTCAACCATTAGAATAGTTTTTGCATTATTAAAATATGATGTGTAATTATTTGACCAAATATAATATTGACTAAAAGAATTGTTCATCTCAATAAAATTTCCATATAACATCTCTAAACAACCATGTACATAATATTTATAATGTGATAAATCATCAATGACATATAATTGGTACTCCCTTAATTTTTTTTATCTTTATTAGTAATATCAGTTGCATGCATGAATCCTATATGCATGAAAATAAATTATACTAAGTCATAGTACTATGACTTAAAATCCATTTGTTGTTGCAATGTGTAACTCTTAGAAGAGTTAAATATTTAAAAAATAGAACTAAGTGGAAATGTTTTCTTTATTAAATATAATTTTCATCCAACCATTAAACTCTTTGTGTGTTCCTTTGCATACTTGTAAATAATTTATTCCCCGAATTCGACCATAAATTATGAAACAAGTATTTTCTTATAAGAAACTCACATATTTTAGATTCATTTACATATTTTAGTTGATATGACATGGATTTTTATTTACCAAAAACAACTAATTCTTGTCCAATTCCACTTGTAATCTCCTCATGGATACAATTTTTCAATTTTGACAATCCACCACAAGTGTTGCAAGTTTCATCCAAATATGTTTTGTTATTAAAAATGTCCATATAGTCTTTCATAAATACAGTTGGAATAAATTACCCTAATTATTTTTTAGGAAATTACATACCACACTCCTAAAAAATGTTGTGAATATTAAAATTACAATATACATAATGAAAAACATCATAATGCATTGAAAATTCAACATGTTTCCTACAACAAAAAGTGTTGCATGTGTGATATATTTTAAAATAGATGGGCTTTTTTCCATCTCAAAATATATTTGACTAATATAAATTTAAGGATATTTACCTAAAAACATAGAGTATATTTGTATTCAGGTCATATTTAAGAAATATTTTGGATGTGGTTCATGGTTATAAGAAACAACTCTTATTTTCACTACATCTCTTATATTGGGTGAAACCCTTATGTTGTCTTTCCATAATTGTGAAATTAAATCCTTAAGAGAATCAAATACATCCTTTTATTTACATGAGAGTCTTCTATATAATGCCCATAATTTATTTTTAGTTACATCAACAAGTATTTTATGTATACCAATTGATATCATTAATGTTTTTGTCTATGTTAAATGATGTTATTGTTTGTATAATCAATCATTTTATCCATATTTGACCAGTTAATATATAAGTTATAATTACACTTTGGGTAGTGTTACTATTATATTTTCAACTCACACCCTTGAGAGAAGTGGTTTTAAGGATTCCCCCAGTTGAGCCATAAAATGGGAACAACCCCAGGCTGTGGGTATCTTGTGATGGGGCTGAACCTTTAGAGTAGGCCATTTCCTCTTTGATGCTAAATTAAACTAAAAATAAGCCTAGAAATTCATGGTGAAAATGGTTATAAAGAGGTAAGGGTTCCTAATAAAGTTAACTAGGTGATGCACTAAAAGTATAGGTTAATCCTCTCTACTTGACTCAAAGAACACTTATGAAATAAGTAAAAGAATGGGCTCAAAATCCAACTATCTACTATGCATCCAAGTTTAGATTAACCAAGTGGCCTAGGATAAGGGAAATGAAGGAGAGGTCTAAAATAAGACACTAACTAGTCATAGTATCCACATGTGGGCTTTCAACCAAAAGATGCAGAACACTAAACACAACATACATGAGCATATGAACTAGTAACTAGGTGAGATAAGTACACACTATACTAAAATAATGAAATAAAATCAAAACATTATATTTACTTCAAGAGGTTACAATTTAATTCTTGGCATATTCTAGTCTAACCAAGGGAGGGAACCGAGGGAAAGATAGAGAGAGATCTAATGATCTATCAAAAAGGTGAGAGATATATTTTCTTGGCCTTAAGGCATCTATTTATAGTAAAGAAAGAGAGAGGGGGGGGGAAGTTAGAAATATCATTGATTTTGATGACTGATAATCTATAATTTTCAAAGATGTTCTATCATTCTCTTGTTTCAATTGAGATAAGTCATTAAGAATGGGATTTTCATAATTTGCTATGATAGCCCCAGAACATTCTAATTTTAGAAAATTACACTAGAAGACAAGATTTTTATAAAGGTGACAAATCATATCCCAATTGGAATTGAATGTTCCAACTAATTTATAAATCTACAAACTCTGATCTATTTGTCTTCCACTAGATCTTATCATGAAGGCAAGATTTTTGGGTCTTTGAATGCTAAGGAGATGTCATATATGCTCTGAATTGGTGAGTTGTCAAGGCATGGCTTAAAATGATCATTTTTTGGCCACGTATATGCTTTTGTCTTATATCCTAGATTAAATTATTTATAGAGGAAAACCAATATAAGAATAATGGTTTTCTTATAGATATATCACTTTGCCTAATAAATGGTCCAATCTGAGTCTGTACAGAGATTTCTCCTTTTACTAACTGGGGTCAGGCTTGAGTTTGGGTTCCTTATATTATCACATCAAGCTCATAATACTTTATCATCCCTTGCATAAATATCTTGGATCATTTCTCTGACACTTCAACCATCGTGCACCATCAGATCTTGAGACTTGGTTAATCATGGACCGTGGATCTTTGGGACCTATTACCTCAAGTTCTGCTTCTTATTGGTCATTTGGATTTTTTTACGTTTTGACTTGATTTAAGCTACTATGGACTTGAAAATTGTTGACCATGTTCTTCTTCTCATGTTCCCCAATAATATTTTTAAAACCCCAATGGCTAGTTTACAGAGTTTAAACTCAACACTCACGTGAACATAATTTGAAATCTATGAGGATGTTTTTGACATCCCATAGACCTTCAAAATTTAAAATAATATGGATTTTTTGCTTGGGTATAAGGCTGACACTTGATAGATGTCCTTCATATTTTGGCTAACTTTTAGACTTATGATTTGAAGTGCAAGACTCTTGAAGTAACCAAACTTTCAAGAGATGTTCTTAATGTTATAAGGAGAAAACCCATTTGATATACTGGTCTAGAAGGCTTCCTGAGTGGAGATATTGATGTGAAAGTTGGATGGCATACTCAATATTCATTATGTGATATTTTCCTACTACTGGGACCAAATGTGTAAGCAAAACTTTGATGTAGTGAGCAGAGAAAAATGAGTTACACATGTTCCCTAGTTTATCCCAAATATTTCATAAGGTTTTATATAATTTTGTGAGCTTTATGATCTCTTCACTTTACCCAAACCATCTAGAGCTTGTCCAAATAATTTAATTTAGTGCTTAATCAGGAACTCTAAAACTAGGCAAAATTTGGTATGTGGGACAAACATGGCCAACATTTCTAGCAATTCACAAGGAAACATACCTATTATGCTTGAGAACCCAGACTATTTGCTAGTCTGATCCATTGGGCATAAAGTCACCTCTCTACAACTGAGTTGATCTAGAAACTCTCTTGAAATATAAGGATAGAAGGAAAAAAATAAGGAAACTAACCTACTAATAAATGTGTAGTAAGGCACTTGGATGAAATCATGAAATCTAACCCATCCTAAACTAACCAAATACAAGAGAGCTATACAAAACCATGAACTAGTTATACAAGGTAGCTACCTTTTCTCAATAATACATGATATTCACATGATTGAGGGATACAAAATAAACATGTAGAAGAAATATATTTTCAAAAAATTGATGGTATGCTTCTCCTATAATAATAACTAAAAATAACTCACCTTTCTAGTTTGATTGCTTGGTTGTGCAAGCTTCATGGAGTAATCAAGCAAGTTGATCTTATTCTTGTTAAAGATCAAATTTATGATTTAAATTGAGCACAAATTATGGTGGATCCTCCTTGACATCTTCTAATAGATCCAGGTACCTGATAGGGCATCCTCTTAATAACACACACATTGAACAATCAGATTTTGCCTTGCTTTTATGCTTTGCCACTTCACCATCATGCTTCTTAAGCATAATCAGATCATAATCTCCTTAAAGAGGAATATTACCTATTTATTAGATCTTGAATAGGCCTCCCAACCCTTATTCCTGATGTTCATGCTCATGTTTAAAGATCTATCCATCTTCAAGGTCCCTCTTTATCACACAAGGTGGTGGTCCCTCAAGTTACATCTCTTGAGTGCATAAGATGTCTTGCTCATCAACCTCTCTTAGAGTCTTGACTTGATGATTAAATTCATCAATATTTAGCTCATTAGTGTCAAAAACATGCCAAGAGGGTTGGTTTAAACTTGATCCTCTTTCCTCCATATTTTATATAACAATATTCTACCCCTAAAGGGAGATGGCAGGAGGGTGAAGAAGTTCTCCTTGCTCACAACTTATGAGGGTATCCTCCCAGTCTAGGGTTCTACAGGATCTCTTGAATGGCCCTTAAGGAAAGGAAAAAGAGTATTTAAACTCTTGAACACTAATATCATTGAGATAATTTGTATTTGTTTGATCCATTCCTCATGTGATTGACTCTTCTTCCATCAGAACTGACTTGGTTCTTGATGAAGATGGGATTTGAATAGTTAGACTAGGGGGATATTTTAAGACCTTGAAGAATTGGGTCTAAGTCTCTACATAAGGCTGATTTAATTGGTATTTATAGCCTTCAAATGATACTAATATACTACCCACATCTTGAATCAAACTCCCTTTTACTATTATATCTTCATTCTCTCCAACTACCCATTGTCAACCTTTGAGAACAGACCACCCATATTTGATCAACTGGAAAGCACTCTTTTCTTTCTATAGGACATGGGTAGTGATAACTAGAAAAAATATAAACCTCTACCAATATCTCTTATTAACTCCATATAGACTGATAATGCTTGGTTGACCCATGATAAGGATGTAATAGGGTAAGCCTAGTTTTGATAAGTGGTAAGAGGAGGACAAAGGTCATGATAGAACTAGTATGATTTTTTAGGGATGTTTGGGGAGGATAGATGAATATTATACATCTGATAGGAAGGATATAAAGAGATAGAATAATCATACTAACTAAAATATGGTTTATTGTACATGCTAAATGATGAGGGTCATGTATTTGGACTTCTTAAACTAGATGATAGATGTTTATAGTCACCATTGATGTTTGTTGAATTCCTCAAAAGGCCAATATGCAAAAGGATAACACCAAATAATTATTTTGTTGCTTTAGACTTGAGTCTCACTAAGCATGCTATATATTATTATAAATTCAACTTGCACCCTTGGGATAAGTAGGTTTAAGGCTTCCCCTAGTCAATTTATAAAATAGGAACAACCCTAGGCTATGGGTATCCTATGATGGGGATGAACCTCTATAGTAGGAAAATTCATCTTTGATTCTCACCTAAACTAAAACTTAGCCTAGTGCTTCACAAGGAAAATTTTTAGAAAGAGGTAATGGATCCTAATAAAGTTAACCAAGTGATGCACCAAAATTACATGTTGATCCTCTCTACTCGACTCGAAGAACACTAATGAAACAAGTAAAAGAATGGGCTTAGAATCCAACTATCTACTGTGCATCTGAGTGGAGGTTTACCAAGTGGCCTAGGATAAAAGAAATGAAGGAGAGATATAAAATAAGAAACTAACAAGTCATAGTATCCATATGTGGGATTTTAACCAAAAGATGTAAAACACGAAAAATGACATACATGAGTCAATAAAATAGTAACTAGGTGAGATAAGTACACACTATACCGAAATAATGAAATCAAATCACAACCTTATCTTTAATTTGATAGGTTAAAAATTCCTTCTTAGCAAAGTCTAGTCTAACCAAGGGAGGGAGTTGAGAGAAAGACAAAGAGAGATCTAATGATATATCAAAAAGGTGAGAGATGAGAGATATCTATTCTTATCCGTAAGGCCTCTATTTATAGTAGATAAAGAGAGAGGGGGGAAAGTTAGAAAGCTCATTGCTTTTGATGACTAATGATCTATCAATTTTTAAGATGTTCTATCATGCTCTTGGTCCAATAAAGATAAGTCATTATGAATAGGATTTTCATAATTTTCTTTGATAGCCTTGAACCATTCTAATTCTAGAAAAATACACTATAAGATGAGTTTTACAAAGGTGGTAAATCATGGCTTGGCTGGAAGTGAATGTTCCAATTACTTTTTGAATCCCCAAGATTTAATCCATTGAAGTTCTACCAAATCTTATCATGAAGGCAAGATTTTTGGGTCTTTGAATGCCAAGGAATGTCATGTCAATTCTAAATTAGTGGATTATCGAGGCATGGCTCAAAATGATCATTTATTGGCCACATATCTACTTCTATCCTAGATCCTAGACCAAATTATCTATAGAGGAAAACCAATCTAAGAATATTAGTTTTCTTATAGATATAGCATTTTGCTCGATAAATGGTCCAATTTGAATCCTTAAAGAGATTTCTCCTTCTACTAACTAGGTTTAGGCTTGATTTTGAGTTCCTTATCTTGACGAGTCAGGATCATCATGATTGATCATCCCTTGTATAAATATCTTGGCTCATTTCTCTAACAATTCGACTATCATGCACCATCAGATCTTGAGACTTGGTTAATCATGGATCATGTATCTTTGGGACCTGTTACCTTGATCTCTACTTCTTATTGGTCATCAGGATATACTAACCTTTTGACTTTATTTAAGTTCCCATGGACTTGACACTTGTCAACTGCATGCTTCTTCTCATGTTCCCTACCAATGTTTTTAAAACCCCAATAACTAGTTTATAGAGTTTAAACTTAACACTCGTGTGAACATCATTTTATGTCTATGAGGATGTTTTTGACATCGCATAGAATGTCAAATTTTAAAATCATATGGATTTTTTTTAGGCATAAGGTTGACACTTATGTGAACATCCTTCATATTTTGGCTAAATTTTCATACTTGTGACTTGAAGCACATGACTCATGAAGGTGCCAAACTTTTAGGAGACATTCTTAATTCTACAAGGAGTAAACCTATTTGATCCACTAGCCTGGAAGGATTCTTGAGTGGATCTATTGATGTTCAATTTGGTTGGCTTACTCGATCTTCATCATGTGATCTTTTCTTGTTATTGGGACCAAATATGTGAATAAAATTTGGATGGAGTGAGCGGAGCAAAATGAGTTCCATGCACTCCCCAATATGTCCCAAGTATTCTATAAGGTTTTCTATAGTTTTGTGAGCTCTATGATCTCTTTTCTCTACCCACACCATCTAGAGCTTGTCTAGACAATTGAATTGAGTGCTTAATCAAGAACTCTGTAATTAGGCATAGTTTGGTATGTGGGCCAAACATGGCCAACAATTACTATCTTTGGTTATTTTTCAAACCTATAATATGGTATGAATTATATAAATATTTAAAATTTGCCTTGTTTTGACCATAAATATTATATTTTATTAGCCCCAGGGAATTCATTACAAGTCTCATCTTAAATAATTTCATCAGGTAAACAAACAATTGACATTTTCAAGTATCATTTAAATTTTCAAAGTAATTATCCCAAATTGTATCTTATTTCATTCTTGAATGATAGTGAGACATTTTATTAGGCATTGGTTTCAAAATAATTTCATCAACTCCATTAAAGTACATGGTGTATACATCCAATTCCTAACACTATTTGTGTTGACATTATCAATCTTACTTGATTTGTACTCAAATGCACATTTTAGCTCAAAATACATAAAATGCACTAAATGGTTTGAGCTTGTCATTTACAAGTGTCAATTTAGGCTAATATATCCCTAAATAGTTAAATGCATTTTATGTGATTCCTAACTTTGATCAATTCATTTCGACTCAAAATGATGATTTGGCCTTTTTGTGCTCTGGATCACTCTTTTCTTCTAATTCATTAGTACACATCACACACCTTTGTTATTTTGTGTTTGCAACATCCTAAATAGGAATATGGTTCCAATGCAACTAACATCACCTTGTAATTCCTCTTGATTCAAATTAAGACCTAGTAATATGAATTTATGACCATTCTGATTAATTGAGGGTGAATTTCCAAAGAATCATATAAATGTTGATTAATCTTGTTTAAGGCTAATTAATCCAAATCAAGAACTTAAGTGGATTTTACATGGAGGTTATTTAAAATTTCCTTTTGTAAATTTATTTATATTAACTACATCACCTAATTACATGATCAATGGGGTGGCATCCACAAGCCATAAATGCATAAAATATCTGAATCATGGCCTCCCATGCCTCATTAATGCCCCTTCTTCCCAAATCATTATGAAGGCATTTATTGAGCATGGCCTCAAAAAGTGAATGGATCTTTAGCCACACATCTTGATCTCAATTTGGATGGTCATAATTCATTCTAATCAATCTCAAAATTATATAAATAGAGAGGCCATGAACATCATTTTTAAGCTCAGATTATGTAAACTTATAATTCTAAAATCTCTCCACAATTCATTTATGTTTCGATTTTTGTGTTATTTGCATTTGGATTAGCTTAGTTGATAGTTAAATTAGATAGTTAAAATATCATAAGCCTAGGTTTTGTGGAGTGTTTTTGAGACATTGGAGGAGTTTGACACCGCTATTGATGAAGACAAGAATGCTTGATCAAGGGGAGAACATGTTTTTGAGAAATTTTTGAGAAATGGAGTCAGTTGGGAAGGTAATGGTTAACTTTATTTCATTTATATCTTATTTTTATTAGCAAACCCCACACAAATAGATTATCTTGATTTAGTTAGCTCTATTCATTTTTTTTGATTTTTTGGACTAGTGCTTGACTAATCATCTCTTGTGATCCACTTTACATTTTGGCATGCCCTTAGAAATTAAAATTCTTTATAACATACTCCTTGGTTGTCATTGGATCTATAAATTATAGGAAGTTCCTTCCACCCTCTATTAGTGCCTTAAGTTTCCCCATGATGGGATCAAGGTTACTATTCCTATTGATCAATAGCCATATCAGTACTACAAACATCTTGAGGTTGAATTCCATAAATATAACTATTTCCCAAGTTTTGAGTTCATTGAGAAAAAGAATAAAACCATAGTTTCACATCCATATCCATCTAATTATATTGACCTTAGTGATCTAGCTTCCACTTTGGCTGATTCATTTCCCATAGCTCTTGTGAAGTAGGTTGTTATTGAAGACATGGGCATTTCCACCTACCATCTAAAGGACACCTTCCATGTTGTAAAGTTTCCTAAATCACCTAAAACATATGATAAACCTAAAACTTCAAAGACTCCTAATAGACTTAGTTATATTTTGTAACAGAAGAAACACCAATAGAAAACACCACCGGTGTTTATTCTTGTTATCGTGATAAAGAAAGATTACAAGGATTTTACTGAGGGAGATTGGTTATATTCTGATGGCCTTGATAATTTATTTAAAAATCTAAAGTATCCAATCCATAATCAAATCATGGATCATCTTGATTATATAGGAAAAGTCCTTGGATCATGAGCATAAGGAATCCTAGAACCCATATCAGTAGGAGTAGTTAATTATAATCATGGTTTTGGATATATACCACTTGGGGGTGACCTTATGACTTTTGATAGTGACTCTTCTAAAGTGATTAGTGATGAGACTCTTGGTAGTGATACATAATCCCATTATATCATTTTTGATGAGCTTGTTAACATGGAACTATTTAATTCCAATACCATTTTAACCATATTGCTTATTGGAGCTTCCTGTCCTAAAGCAAGAACCTATTTTGTTGGTGCTTCCCTTCCTAAACTAGAAAACTATATTTTTACCATTGGATCTTCCCATCCTAAATAAAACCCTCATTGTCCCTTATGACTTTGACATCCAAAACACATTGGTTGGGACCAACAAGATTTAGTTATAGACTTTGATGAGTTTTAGAATGAAGAATCAATTTCAGAATATATGGGCCTAAGAGATGGATTGCCCATTGGCAATCATAAATAAGGATTTAATTTTTCATGGGATCTTTCTACCTACTTTAAAGATTAGGAAAACTTTTTTCATCATAATAAATATAAAACATTGATATTTTTATGTGAAAACCTCTTTGAGGCACTCATCAATCAGGGAAAAAGTAAATAAAAAGACAAGCCTTTGAGTGAAAACTTGTTTCAAGCACTTTTAGGCGGTAAAGTTTGCTCATCCCCTCAACACAGAGAAGATCCAACTAGCCCATTTTATATAACCACTACAATCATCTCTTCAAAATAACAATAAATATTTGAGTGTATTTATCTAGATTTTCTAGAGGTTTTTGCTACTTGGCCTTTACTTGAGATGGCACATTCTGATTCATCACACTAGCTAGAACTTTGGAGGAACAACAAGAAGATGTGGAATAATAAGTTGATCATGATCATATTGTTGACCAAATTTGACCTTTGTTCAAATTTGAGTTAACCCCTACATTTATAAACTTTTAAGAAGTTTTTATATGTCCTATAGGGTCTCATATTGATCTAAATGTTTTACTTATCCCTAGTCTAGCCTTGGTCTAAGTCTAGCCTCCTTCTACTAATCAAGTCAACCAAGTCAACCTTGGTAAAATAGGGTCAAAGTTGGTAAAAGGTCCAAATTATGTTGCATATGTCCTAATATGGTTTTTGATATGTTTTAAGATGTCTCTAAGTCATTTATTTATCTTTACCATGTTTCATATGTACAGAAAGCCTTTGGGCCACCTTTCCAGTAAAATAAATTACTTATACCGATGGGTTAAGGGGGTAAACTTGTCATCAAGCTATATTTAAACATGGGGAAGATTAGAGGATGTCAAAAATGGTCATTTGATAGTCTAATAATCATTTATGTATAAAGAAAGGTAGTTTCCCCTTATTTTTAGGGACTTTTGGGCACTTGTACGAAACCGATGATCTCACTTTCCAGTGAAAACATGAGTTATGTGCCTCTTCACTCCCCATATTAATTTACAGATTTGGTATGTATATAATGCATTAAAAATCTCAATTTTTGTTTCTTTTTCTTTGTTCTGTGTTTACAAGCTAAAAGGGGTCAATTTCAAACACTTGGTATGGGTCATACAATTGGAATTGGGAGGAATGATTTTAGGGGGAAGAAAGGTCTGTAAGTGTAATTAAAATTCATAGAAAGAGATTCCATTTTGGTGACTCCTCTTTTATGAACAATTAGTTAGACTCCATGCAATTTTTTATGCATTCACATCTAGAGGGGGTCATTATTTTCACTTGTTTCAAAAAAATTAGCTTTAGTTTGATGAGTCTAATGATTTCACATGTTTTTTAATGCCTTCCCACTACTTTTCCTATCATTCTATGGGTTTTAGAGTTACCTATTAGTGTAGGTTTTTATTTTTCCCTATTTATTAATTAGGGAATATCATATATTTGTGCATACATGGAGTTTTCCTACATTCGTGGGATAGGCTAGCTTATGTGGAGATTGTGTGACATATTTATGTCATAAGGTGTCATAAGAATGGCATAAGATACTCCTATTCCGGGTATGGGAGTTATTTCTCTGTTCTTAGCACCTTGTCACCACCTTTTTTGGAAGAATCTATTCTTGGGGTGCTTTGACCACCTTTTGTGGAGGAGTCTATTCTTGGGGTGCTTTGACCACCATTTGTGGAGGAGTTACTTACTAGCTCTCCTATATGTATTCTTCATTTTGGCCATTTCATGTTGAATAATCAGATTTTGGTTTTCTCCATTTTTGTCTTGTGCAATTTATCTTCTTGTTATTTTCAAATTGCTTTAGCATCTTGTAGTGTGCACTTGTTTCAACTTGTGTGATCACATCTCCATTGCACTTGCATTATCCGAATTCTGGCAACAACTCCGATATGGTATCAGAGCTTTCCCAGTAATCTTGTGTGTGTTTATGCTTTTAGCTTATTTTGGAATCAAGAGGAGTGGAGTTCATTTTTTATTTTTAGATTTGATCCCAAAAAAAAAATTATGTCAATATCTGGTTAGTTTTCTTGGAAATCTTTGGTCTTTGGGTGTCTTGGCTGTCTTCACTTCAGGGGCTAGTTAAGCAGTTAGCCTGGGCACCATTGCTGTGTGCAAGAAGCAGAGGGAGGAGCAGCTCTAAGCAACTTCAGTTCCAGTAGTAGAAGCCCTTCCTCCCAGCCACGCCATCAGCTGTACGGTGTCTAAAACAGGGTATTTTTTTTGTGAATATGGTGTTTTTTTCTTGTATTCTTCTACCCAGACCTGCTGTGCATTGAAGTCAGCAGATTCTAGCTTATTTACTTTCCCAACAAGGTGCCAAATAGGCCGTACGGCGTCCAGCACAGGTTTGTAATTATTTTTTTGTCTTTTCTAAGTCAAAATTCTGGACTGTGCATTTTTGGACGCCCCTCCCTACTTGGCATCCTATTTGGCACCCTAGGACACTTGTCATTCCTTCAATTCTATCTATGCTTCAATTATCTTAGTTAAAATTGACTTGATAAAACAAAAATCAGTCAATTTGACTGAATATTAAGGATTTTAGACAGTTTTGTAATTTGGGGATTTTCAAGTAAAACTTGTATTTTCGCCTGTCGAAGACGAAGGGTGAGGCCCGGGTTGGTAGGAGGCCAATTCTCCCTCACAAATACCTCATTTAGATTCTTCATTCCGTGCCGAATCTAACGAGTGGTTGGAAGGCCACTTTCTCTCCCCATAACAGGCATCTTTTTAATGTTTTAGTGTTTTTTTTTGAAAAAACACTAGTTTACGGGAAAATTGTAACTTTAAAATATTGCAAATGGTAGCTCAATTTTGGGTGTCATTTTTTGCCAAAGTGTTTGTAATTTAATTTTCCACAGCATAGACTTATTATTTGTCAAAAATGCACTAGTTTATAAAGTGCCAAAATTTGTGTCTCCCGAGACGCATTTTCCGCTGAGTCCGACGTCCTGTTTGCTTAAGTCTTGCACTGATTGCTCTAAGACACATTTTCAGCTGAGTCCGACGTCTTTTGAGCATGCACTTGCATATTTGGGGGGGGTTTTAACATTTTGGGGGGGGGTGTGATTGCTTTTCACAACTTCACTTTCATTCTTCTTTCTGCATACATTCACAACTTGCAATCAACTCAATTTCACCTAAATTCAGCTAAAAATAGATTCTTTTCAACTTAAACCCTTAACACCCTTCAACTATTATGAATGGAAAGTCAAAATGTCAATCATTCTTAGAAGCAAAGGGTTGTATAGGATCACCATGGGTACAGAAGTAGAACCCAAAACAGATGCTGAAAAGGTTAAGTGGTACAATCG
Source organism: Torreya grandis (assembly GCA_037957365.1). Lineage (NCBI taxonomy): Eukaryota > Viridiplantae > Streptophyta > Pinopsida > Cupressales > Taxaceae > Torreya > Torreya grandis. Next base: position 322,047 of record JARHVA010008305.1, read on the forward strand.
TAGTGATGAAGCCTTTAAATTACTGAGCTTGTCTGTGTCTCCAAAACTTCTCTTCCACTTAGAATCCTCCCAAACTCCTAATGACATATGGGACACCTTAGAAAAGTTATTTGGGAAGCTTGATGAGATGAGAGGTCATGAGCTCGAAAACGAACTCATAAGTCTAAGTCCTAGCAACTTTGACACCCTACAGGACTTCTTCACTAAGTTTAAGGCCCTTAGATTGCAATTGAAAGAATGTGAGATAGAGAATAAAGATGATCAACTCATAATTTCTATTCTTGTAAAGTTAGGTCCAAGCTATTCAGTCTTTGTCTCCACTTTTCATGCCACTAAAAGTGCCCTTGGCACTGCATGGAAAATGCCTTCTTTGGATTCATTCATTGCTGACTTGACTAGGGAGCAAGATAAGCTAATTCATATGGGCACAATGAAGTCTACTCAACCCCAAGCTTTGATAGCTGAAAATGGTAAGGATAAGACTTCAACAAAGGAAAAAAAGAAAAAGAATAAGGACCAAGAGAAGAAGAAAGAAAACACCAATCTTGCCAAAAACAACACTGAGTCTTCATCCTCCAATGTTAAACCTAAGAAGGAGAAGGTTAAGTGTGCCTATTGTAAAAATACAGGGCATGATGAACACAAATGCATGAAGAAACAAATAGATCACCTTACTCATCTTCTAGAGAAGAACAACATAGGTGTTCCTGAGTCCATCAAGCAGAATTCATCTACCCAAGATTCTACTAATGCAAAAGGCAAGGGTAAGGAGAAAGAAAAGGGCAAGGCCCTTGTAGCAACTACAGCTTCTACATCATCATGGGTCATTGATTCAGGTGCTTCTCACCACATGGGCTCTTCACTAGTTGAGTTTTCATCTTTAGAGCCTTGTAACATGACTTCAATTAGTTTGGGTGATGACACATCAGTTTTCGTTGCAGGGAGAGGGTCAGTTGAAATGGAAGGAGGAACATTCAATAATGTTCTAATTATTCCTTCTCTTTCAACCAATCTCCTATTAGTGTACCAAATCACTCACATTGGTCGAGGCATGAGAGTTGAGTTTTCACCAGACTCAGTGTCTATCAAGGAGTTGCATAGTGATACTACAGTGGCAGTGGGTAGGGCAAATCACCAAGCTAGGTTATACACCTTCTCACATTTTGCATTAGATTCTTCTCTGACAGCATTGCTAACTCATTCAGATGGAGTTAGGAAATTATGGCATGAGTGGTTTGGCCACCTTAACTACCACTACCTTGAGCACCTTAGAGTTTTCAGATCCCCAGCCATGGCCCGCATTTAGAAGAAGAAATGCAAAGCTATGGAACGTCAGTCCAAGCCTTGCATTTTTGTAGGATATCTGGATGGTATTAAGGGATATCGCCTTCTAGATCCAGTCACTCATGAGTTGTTCATCAAGAGAATTTTCCATTTTTAGGAGAGTCTTAGAGACTCAACACTTGACACTTCTTCTCCCTCATCAGATCTACTTCTTCATGATGATTCCTCATCAGATTCAGATCAGTGACAACAGGTTCTTGAGCCAAAGTCATCTTCTTTTCTTCGAGTTCAGACAGTGAGGACAGTGATGCAGTGTCATCCACCTCTAGTCAATTAGAGGATGAGGAGTTAGCACCTGACTCACCTGCTTCTGGACCACTTTGGGCCATACAGACACTTGAGAGTGCTAGCACATGGGCAGGAGACTCCGCAGATGACAGACGTACTAGGGGCGATTTTTAGAGAGATCCACATGCCTTCTTTGCTTCAGTTTCGGATCCATAGTCTTTTTGAGAGGCATCAGGGGTACCTGAGTGGGATAATGCTATGGAGGAAGAATATTCTTCCTTAATCAAAAATCACACTTGGGATTTGACATCACTTCCTAAGGGAAGAAAGATGGTTCAATGTAGGTGGATATATTAGACCAAGTTTGCAGTAGATGGGTTGGTTGATAAGTACAAGGCACGATTGGTCGCCAAAGGTTTCTCATAGGTGGCAGGCATTGACTACTCAGAGACCTTTGCACCCGTTGCAAAGATTACTTCTATCTGACTCACCTTGGCTATTGCCATAACATATGGTTGGGATGTGCATCACATGGATGTGAAGAGTGCCTTTCTTCACGGAGACCTAGAGGAGGAGATCTACATGGAGCAACCGCTAGGATTTGTTCAGGATTCTTCCTTAGTATGTAGACTTAGGAAATCTATCTATGGCCTCAAACAGGCCCCTTGGGCTTGGTATGCCAAGATGGATTCCTTCCTTCTCACAGCAGGTTTCACTACATGCCATTCTGATCCCAATGTCTACTTCTTATGGTAGGATGATTTGATTTTGATTTTGGTTCTATATGTTGATGACCTTTTGATCACTGGGAGTTCTTCATCAACTATTGCAGGGGTGAAGGCATCTCTCCAGGATAGATTTGACATGACAGACTTAGGTTTGTTGCACTACTTCCTTGGCATCGAGATCTCATAGTCAGATTCAGGGATTTCTCTTGCACAGCCTAAGTATGCTCTTGACTTATTGGCTCGGTTTCACATGGCTGATTGCAAGCCATCTCCAACTCCCTTTCTATTAGGAGTCAAGTTTGAGGCTGATTGTTCTTCACCATTGGTTGATGCCAGTCGGTATCGATAACTTGTTGGCAGTCTCATCTACTTGACTCACACCAGGCCTAACATATCATATGCAGTGGGACTTGTCTCCAGATTCATGCAGGAACCCCATGAGCTGCATTGGAAAGCAGCTAAGAGGATCTTGCATTACATACAGGGTTCACATAGATATGGGATTTATTACAGATTTGGCATAGAGGTTGACTTGGTTGGATATATAGATTCAGACTAGGCTGGCGATTCACAGACTCGCAAGTCCACTTTTGGTTACAGTTTCTCTCTAGGATTAGGTCTTGTCAGTTGGTCTAGCAAGAAACATAATGCTATTGCTATATCATCCACAGAGGCAGAGTACAGGGGAGATGTTAATGTAGCTACTGAAGCTATTTGGCTTCAGGGGATTCTTTCTGAGTTTGGCATTCCTATCAGGCAGCCCACCATCATCTATTGTGACAACCAGAGTACCATACAGATTTGTAGGAATCCAGTTCAGCACCAGTGGACCAAGCACATAGAGATTCACATGCATTTCATTTGGGAGCTTATTCATAGTTAGGTCATTGACTTGATATTTTTCTAGTCTTCAGAGCAGGTTGCAGACATCTTCACCAAACCTTTCACTGAGAGTAAGTTCATTCATCTACGAGCTCTTCTTGGAGTGCGATCTACATCTGTAGCAGCATCATCTTCAGGGGGGGCCTTTTAGCCTCTTCTTTCTTTTATGTCTCTCTTTTAGGGGGAGTTTTTTCCTACAGGTTTTCTCCTTTTCTCTATCTTATGGGAGATTGCATTTGTACATGGGTACCTCATCAGGCCTAGTTGCCGGGACCCATTTTTTATTTCCACACTACCCACCTAAGCTACGCTTATAGGGGGTATTAGTGTAGGTTTTTATTTTTCCCTATTTATTAATTAGGGAATATCATATATTTGTGCATACATGGATTTTTCCTACATTCATGGGATAGGCTAGCTTATGTGGAGATTGTGTGTCATATTTATGTCATGAGGTGTCATAAGAATGGCATAAGATACTCCTATTCTGGGTATGGGAGTTATTTCTCTATTCTTATCACCTTGTCACCACCTTTTTTGGAGGAGTCTATTCTTGGGGTGCTTTGACCACCTTATGTGGAGGAGTCTATTCTTGGGGTGCTTTGACCACAATTTATGGAGGAGTTACTTACTAGCTCTCCTATATGTATTCTTCATTTTGGCCATTTCATGTTGAATAATCAGATTTTGGTTTTCTCCATTTTTTGTCTTGTGCAATTTATCTTCTTGTTATTTTCAAATTGCTTTAGCATCTTGTGGTGTGCACTTGCTTCAACTTGTGTGATCACGTCTCCATTGCACTCGCATTATCCAAATTTTGGCAACAACTCTAATATTATCAAATGCTTTACAAGCCTCTTTTAGGCTTGTTTTTGGCCATAGAGTAACCTCACTATTCTATACTTAGAAAATGACAAATCTACAAGTGCTTTGAACAAGGATTAAGGTTGTTACAGAGTGATTTTGAGGAAATATTATCATTTTTTAGGTTGAAATATGTATTTGAAGTGATAGGAGACTATTAAAAAGCTTTTCTTGCTCAATTTCCATATTTTGCTTATATTTTATGTCAATATATCCACCTACGAGTAGTAATAACAATATAGAGGTCCCCTTTTTGAGGCATGGGATCAAGTTTGAATCCTTCCCATAAATATTGACAAGATAAAAGAATCAAGATAGTTCATAAAATGTGTTAAGGTGGAAAGGAAAAGTTTGGAACCAGTCAAGGAGATAAAGATTGTGTAGGAAAATATATGTGAAAAGTTTGAAGACACGGTGAAAATTGGATGTGGGATTTTTCAAGGCTCAAAGTTTCCCTAGAATGCAAATAAACTAGGTAGTGAAGTCTACAGGATTTGGCATAAAAGAGTATCTTATTCAACCAATTTGGAATTACTTGAACAATAATCATGAATAAATGGTGAAAATACAAATTCATGAACATAGGGATCATGGTGAAGGAGGTGTACCTTGTTTTTGGCCCCTAAGCACTCTCCCTATTCGTACACAGGGCACAAAGTACACCTACAATAGGGTTATTAGGTAGTGATCAAAAATTGATGTTTTGACATTGACTTTAAGATTTCAAGATGAATGATAAGTATAATAGTTATTTTTTGACTCTAGGAACTCACGGGAGGATCAAATAGAAGGATCTAATTCCTTTACAAAGTTCCAAAGAGCCATTTTCACCTATAGGTAGGACAAAATGCCTCAGTCCAAATAGTGACCCAGTTGCAGGTTTGAAAGGTGTTTAAGGTCATTAAAGGTATGAAATAGATATAACCACTTTTTTACACCTTATTAATCTCAATTATAATATTCTAAGCACTAAAATCAAATTCAAAGCCTAAGTAACCTATAAGCAATGATCAAAAGGGCATTGTCCCAGTCAAAAGGAGCATAATCAGTTTCCAAGGTTAAGAAGACCTTTAGAGTTAGAAAGAAACATGTTTGACTAAGAATAAAAAGTTTCCAAGGATATAAGACTTATAAATCCATATAAAATATTGATAACCAACTCCACACCCCCTCTCATTCCTAAAATCTCACCTATAGGTAGGATTATCACAGTCAAGGCAAGGCTTGAGGAAAGTAGAGGGCTAAGTGATCTAAACCCTATAAGTGTGAAAGTGAGAGTATAAATGGTTTATATGGGATTAATTATGATAAAATAGATGAAAAAACATACCCTAGACATTTCTAAAATGTTCAAATTCTTTCCTCATTTGGTAAATGGGCTACAATCCATACAATAGGCTTGGAAACCCCTTGTTTCAATAGACAAGTATAGGAATGATGTTGGAAAAGGTGTTTTAGATACTTAAAAAATATCCATGATAAAAAACTAAAGGTGAGAATCATGTATAGGCTACTTGGAAACATGAAATGGGCCTGGAGGGACAACCCCTAGTTGTATTTGAAGGAAAACATGCAAAAAATAGGGTTTTGAGGCCTTTTTTGGTCATATTAAGATGGTTAGACCCATAACCATGGAATCAGGTAAAACCCTTTGGTATAGTTTGTATTTATGACTTATTAAAGATGAAAAAATATTAATTTTTCATAGTGGACTAGGGATATATCTCTCTATTTTGTCTCAGAGGTCAGCCACTCAAGAATATCAAAACTTTGGTTTACCAAAGCAAAAGATGAAAAATGAGTGGATGATAAAATATGGGGCCTTTATATATTTAATAAAAATTATGTAATGTATATTTAAGGTTTAATGCTATTTATAGACACTCACACAAGTTCCAATCCCTCAGAATGACCTGGTTGTGCATGCATACATTGCATTTTGGTATGGTTTCACTAGGTTGAGCTGACAAAAGAAAAGAAAAGTGATGAAAGGGATGTTGGAGAGGTTGTATCATGGTTTTTTAATCATAAATGGAGTGTTATAATTCACAAGAGACAATTATAATCATGTTAGATCAACTCAAGTAGATCAGACTAGTAGAGAATGTGTTAAACCCATTAGGCTTCAAAGAGACCTAGAACCATGTTGAGGTCTATCTTCACTTCTACCCCTTGGGATGATATGTAGTTTTTTGGAGCATGATAATAATATGTAATTAGACATTTTTTTATCTCTTGGAGTGAATTTAAACCTATAAGAGATCCATTTATATCCTTGACATCAGTCAAAACATACAAAATGAGAAGAAATCAAGCTCGATGGGTGTTTTCAAATACTCATATCTTTTCTATGGCTATGCTTGAGAACCAGAGGAATTGAGTAAAGTTAATAAGGTACCTTGGTATCAATCTTTTGGAATTTTGAGGAAATTTCAATGTCCAAATTTTATGAACAATTACTAACACTTAAAATTGCCCAAAACCCTACTAAAACCCTGGTTATGACTCGATGAGGAAAATGAGCTTGGAGAACCATTATAATGAAATATTTTGGAAAGGAAAAATATTGGATAATGGAGAGGACTAACTCAATCTCTATCACATGTAAGTAGGTATATATAACTATATAAATAGTATGCAAAATAGGGTTTTTCTCACCATTTTTTATATTTTATAGGGTTTATGATTTTTTAGAAGGTGAAATCAAGGTTGATGGGAATATTAAAGACATATTATAACTCCATATTGTAATTTAATCCTATTTAAAAATTTATAAGTGTCCAAAATAAAGATCTAATTTTAGCTAGTCAAAATTGGCATGATGCACACAAGGGTGAAAAGTGTGGAAACCTCAATTAGGTACCCTTTTAAGGTGATTTTGAGAGGTATAAGGCCATGGATAATATTTCCAAGTGTAATTGACTCCATCCCATGTATTTTCATGGGAAAATAAATATTGTTTTAAGGCCAAGTGTAAGGGATGACTAAAATAGGGAGTTTCAAGACTATAGGCAGTGATTACTTTTTTTTAGGAGTTTTCAAATGAGTAGGATCAGAACCAATGCATGAAATTAAATTAATAAATTAAATACCTCTCATCCTTATCCCCCATCATCTCACTGGCTGACCCTTATCCCTTTTATTTAAGGGATCCTATCTAGTATTCAGAGTTTGCCTCCATTTGGTACCGCTCACGCAGCCCACACAGAAACAGTGCTTTACCCCTAGACGATCCAGTCAATCGCTGCACCTCAACGCATTTCGGGGAGAACTAGCTAGCTTTGGGTTCGAGTGGCATTTCACCCCTAACCACGACTCATCCGCTGACTTTTCAACATTAGTCAATTCGGACCTCTACTTAGTTTCACCCAAGCTTCATCCTGGTCATGGATAGATCACCCAGGTTCAGGTCCATAAGCAGTGACAATTGAATTTCCCTATGAAGACTTGCTCTCACTATGGCTCTAGTGGGTTCCCTTAACCAAGCCACTGCCTATAAGTCGCCAACTCATTCTTCAATAGGCACGCGGTCAGAGACCCAATTCTCCTCCGTTAGGAGAGAGACCCGCGGTTCTCCTCCCACTACTTGGGAGCTTATGGTTTCATATTCTATTTCAATCCCCGTTGGGGGTTCTTTTCACCTTTCCCTCATGGTACTAATTTTCTATCAGTCACCTAGGAGTATTTAGCCTTGCAAGGTGGTCCTTGCTGATTCACAAGGGATTCCACGTGCCCCATGCTACTCGGGTTAGAGCGTAAGCTGTCACTGGTTAATGAAGATTTTGGCTACTGGACTCTCACCATCTAGCGAGCAGTATTCTACCACTTCGCCTAGCAGCATGATGCTTAGATTTCTCTCCCACAACCCCATTTTAATAGTTTAGGTTGATCCCATTTTGCTCGCCGCTACTACGAGAATCGCTTTTGCTTTCTCTTCCTCTGGCTACTAAGATGTTTAAGTTCGCCAGGTTGTCCCTTGTCTGCCCATGGATTTGGTAGCAGTTAAAAAGGTTAACCTATTTGGGAATCTCTGGATCTATGCTCAATTTCCACTCCTCGAAGCATTTCGTCGCTTACCACACCCTTCTTCGTCTCTAGGTGCCTAGGTATCCACCGTAAGCCCTTTATTTTTTGAACCTTGCTGTTCAAGGCTATGCCATCTTAAGGTACTATGAAAGCAATGAGAGCATTTTATCAACGTCCATGGATAAATCATGATGAATCATATATCAAACTACCTAGTCTAACTACACTCAGCATATAATTCTTATATATAATTCATATATAATAACATTGATGATACGATCAGGAGCCGGATGGAGATAAGCGGACTCGAACTACTGACATCCGCCATAGGGTCAACCAATGTCTATTGGGCCTCCCCGATAGATTCTAAGAATCTATCATGTCGGCCAACAATCGACAATAGCTTACCCCCTGAACACAGCTAACCATTTTCATCATACTGTGCTCTCCAAAGAGCAACTCCTCCCAAAAGGAGTTGGGCTAGAATCCCCATTCCAGGGATTCTTGAAGTTATGGAGCATCCATCTCCATAAGAACCAAGAACGGAGAGCTCTCCTTTTTTCCACCCGACACTTTGGTCTTTAAAAAGATTGCCCTTCTCCAACCTTTCCTGTCCAACTGAAAGTAACAGCTAATGCGTTCTACTCCACGAATTAGGAAGTATGGTCGGTCTGTGACCCCTGGATGTTTATATCATCCTTGGGATGATCTCGTAGTTCTTACGGGGTGGAGACGATGGGGTCAGCCCATGGCATGGGCTTTTCCTTGTATTACATTTTGATCAAAGGGTTGAAGGGAGATAGTACATCAAGCTATTCGCAAGGGCAACTTGATCCTCTTCCCCGAGGATCCTAGAGGAAAGGATCCTCAGAGAGCCTCCGACTCCAAATATTAGTTGCCATGTATGATCCATACTAGATATAACTAACTACCCACCCTACCTTCTCTACGTTCTTGAGATGAGAGTCTATCTTCATCTCAATAGAGTTAATGGCATGTTGAGGTCCTTTTACCCATTACTGAAAAAAAGTGAGCCACCGATTCAGGTAAAAAATACTATCAATTACCATCTAGACAATCAGACATCCAACCCATAATCGCAATGACCCAATTGCAAGAGCGGAGCTCTACCAATTGAGCTATATCCCCATAGCCAGGCCAAATGGAGCAGGCTACAAATCAACATGTTACATAGTGCATGTAGCGTGGGCTATCCTGGACTTGAACCAGAGACCTCACCCGTGAAGTAAATCATCGCACCTATGATTGAAATTATAATTATAAAAAGAATTCTTTATCTTTTCATTCATAAATAGATTTATCCTTCCTGAACACAGCATACAACTCTCTATTGTACTGCACTCTCCAAGTGTGTTTGGTCCCCTTCCTGCTTCTTCGCCAACGGCAAGGAAGAAGTAAATTTTTTTTATGAGAATAGAAAAGGAGGCATTAAAGAGGTGTTAAAATATCCTCTTAATCCTAATCCCAGACACTCCAAGATCCTTTTTCGATCTTGCTACCTGCGTTTATTTTCTCATTATTCCTTTCATGAAGGAAAGGATAGAAAAGGAAATCCTATGGATTTACCGCATCCTCCGAAAAAAGTAGGAAAAGGCTCGAATGGTATGATCTCTCTGTCACCCTGTAATGGGTGATCTCGTAGTTCTTGGTCTATGAAGATGCATTGTTAGGTGCTTTTTTTACACATTTAGGTTGAATCTTAACTTCAGCCTATGCTCGAGAGATAGGCTTCCATACATTGATAAGATATGTATGAATTCTCAAAAAGAAAATAGCTATGAATACTTTGGCTACCCCGGGACCACCCAGATCCCACGAATGAATAGAAATTTTGATTTACATTCTATCTCACCTGAATCACCCCATCTATCCTCCTGATAATAAAGTCAGTTTCAAACTCTAGTTCAAACAGAAGGAGTATGCCATGCTATTGTGCCTTAGATGATCCACATCTCTGGGTCAGGCGTTGATGAGCACATTAAACTATCCAATGTGGCTAGTAGCCTTCACAGCCCAGGCACAACGATGCAATTATCAGGGGCGTGCTCTACCACTGAGCTAATAGCCCAGTAGGGCTCCCCTCCCTAGTAGGGAGGGCCCTCCCAAAAGCAAGAGAAAACATCTTGCTCGCTTGCCTCTTTTCTACAACATGTTGGCACCCATTTTTTATTCTTTGGGGGGTGCAATTAGGGGGTGCACCCCATTTTTTTTCTTTATTTGTTAAGACATTAACATCATTTTCATCTAATTTAAATTTATTGTATTTGATTTAAATTTAGTTAGTTTAGTTAGTTAATCAGAAACTAAGTTAACTAATTAATAATTAAATTATTGAATTAATTAGCTTTAAAAATGCTTTTGAGTTCATTTCTTATTTTTCTTGAAACATTTAATATTTATTGGGGGCAAGGCTTTTTAGTTGTTGCCTTCTTTCTTTGTTAATTAAGGCATTATTTAACAATAATGAGTTATTAATATTACTCACTCATAACTAATCATAGCATAATTTATGCTCTACATTACTGAAAAAATAAGTAACCAAGCCATAAACTCTTATCTTATTTAAGATAGTTTCTTATTATAGTATAGTTTGCTAAGTTTTAATTTATACTAAATAAAATTAAAACAAATATTCTATAATAATAGAATATTTGTTTTAATTAATAGAGACTAAAACAAACTTAACTTAAAATAATGCAATTATTTAATAAATTGAAAAATAAAAGTATGACTAAAGAATACAAAAAAGTATGACTAAAGAATACAAAAAAGTATGACTATATGACTAAAGAATACAAAAAAGTATGACTAAAGAATACAAAAAAGTATGACTAAAGAATACAAAAAAGTATGACTAAAGAATACTGTAATATAAACTCCTTTAATATAAGGAGGTAAACAGTAAAAATAGGATTCTATCAACTTGTTCTGACCTGAGATAATGAGCTTACTTATGAACTTCATTCTTACTTACTTACTTCATTACCGAAGTAACGAACTTATACTACCTAGAAGCGACAAAAAACTCCATTTCTTTTCTTGTTGCTTGCATTTTTGATGATGCAAGATGCATCTCGGCCGATGAAAATAATAATTATCATCATGTCGATTGCTCTCTTTCGAGCTCGTAAGCAGTGTATGAGCCCAACAAGTAATTAGCTCTCCCTGAAAAGGAGGTGATCCAGCTGCACCTTCCAGTATGGCTACCTTGTTATGACTTCACTCCAGTCACTAGCTGTGCCTTGGGAATTCCCCTCCTTATGGTTAAGGTAATGACTTCGAGCATGGCTTACTTCCCTAGTGTAACGAGCGGTATGTACAAGGCCCGAGAACGAATTCACCGCCGTATGGCTGACTGGTGATTACTAGCGATTCCTACTTCATGCAGGCGAGTTGTAGCCTGTAATCTGAATTGAGGCCAGGTTTTTGAGGTTAGCTTGCCCTCGTGGGGTCACGACCCTTTGTCCCGGCCATTGTAGCACGTGTGTCACCCAGGGCATAAGGGGCATGATGACTTGACATCATCCTCACCTTCCTTCGGCTTAACACCGATAGTCTGTTCAGGGTGCCAAACTATTATGGCAACTAAACACGAGGGTTGCACTCATTGTGGGACTTAACCCAACACCTTGCGGCATGAACTAACGATAGCCATGCACCACCTGTGTCTGCATTCCCGAAGGCACTCCTCTTTTTCAAAAGGATTCGCGACATGTCAATCCCTGGTAAGGTTCTTCACTTTGCATCGAATTAAACCACATGTTCCACCGCTTATGCGGGTCGCCATCAATTCCTTTGAGTTTCATTCTTGTGAATGTACTTCCCAGGTGGGATACTTAACGTGTTAGCTGCAGCACTATACGGGTTGATACGTACAACACTCAATATCCATCGTTTACGGCTAGGACTAGTGGGGTCTCTAATCCCATTTGCTCCCCTAGCTTTTGTCTCTAAGTGTCAGTAATGGCCCAGTAGAGTGCTTTCACCCATTGGTGTTCTTCTCGATCTCAGTGCATTTCACCATTCCACTAGAAATTCCCTCTACATCTATCATACTCCAGCTTGGTAGTTTCCACTGCCTATCCAGGGTTGAGCCCTGGGATTTGACGAAGGACTTGAAAAGCCACCTATAGACACTTTATGCCCAATAATTTTGGATAACGCTTGGATCCTCTAATTTACCACGATTGCTAGCACAAAGTTAGCCGATGCTTATTCCTCAGATACCATCATTCCTTCTTCTTTGAGAAAAGAAGTTTACGACCCGTGAGCCTTCTTCCTTCTCATGGCATTACTCCGTCAGGCTTTTTCCCATTGCAAAAAATTCCTCACTGGTACCTCCCGTAGGAGTCTGGGCCGTGTCTTAGTCCCAGTGTGGCTGATCATCCTCTCAGACCAACTACTGATCAGAGCCTTGGTAAGCCATTGCCTCACCAACTAGCTAATCAGACATGAGCCCCTCCTTGGGTGGATTCCTCCCTTTTGCTCCTCAGCCTACCTCTATGAGGTACTAACTCTATAGGGTATTATCAGCCATTTCCAGCTGTTGTTCCCTTCCCAAGGGCAGATTCTTACGCATTACTCACCCGTTCGCCACTAGAAACACCACTTCCCGTCCGACTTGCATTTTTTATTTATTGGGGCCAAAGTTATGGAAATTGAGAATGCCATAATTGGTATAAGGCTGGATATTACTAAATATATCCAAAAAGTATCATATTTGGAAAATATAAACATAAATAGACTCCTGTGAAATAGATAAAATTTCTCTATTTTATTGTCAATTTAGACATCGCTCCTCTACCCCCCCAAAAAAAAATAATTGATTCTCATCGAAACATTATAATTCCTGTTTCATTCGTGACTTATCATGAAATTTACGTAAGAATATTAATTTATGTTTCCTCTTTTGTATCGATTCTTTCTATACTTACATTCATCATCGCCAAATGATAACAATCTTTCCTTTTTAGGAAAGGATTGTAATAGAACCCTTGCAGTTCGACAGACCCCCATGTTGATTCGAATTGTAATGTGTCATCAACATGAGTTGATGTAAGGGAATTTACAGGTCTTTTTTTAGTTATATGTTCTATCTTGATATAACAATTTTGTCCATCTAAATCAGATGGGTCTTTCAGGTTCATTGTTTCTAATTATGTGGGATGGGTCAACAAGCTTCCTTTGTTCTAGACTCAAATTGAGTGAGTCTAGTAATCTGTCATTTGACTTCGATAAACCTATGATCTCTCAGAGTAATAGAAAAAAGGGGATTATGTATCCCTTAATGTATCCATAAGCCTAATTTTGCCTCCTTGGGTCTATCTCATAGGGATAAAAGATAATAAAGTCCTTTGTCCTATACTTGCATAAGCGACGATACAAATATTCAAATAAAATATTTTTCAGGCTCTCGCATCTATCAACCAAATAGTAAACATTCCACAGTATTGGGTTGAAGATGTTTAAGGGTGAATCCACTTCTGTTTTCAAAAACATTGAAATGAATCATCAAATAAACACATAATTTGATCGCATGTTGATGCATTCAGTTTATTATATGAATGGAATGGTTTGAGAAGTAGATTTTACTTAGTCAATTAACAGTATGCAAAGCTAATTTAATACTATTATAATAAAGGAGCAATAATCTTAGGGTAAGAAAAAGAAAGAACGAACCCTCTGTTCGTTCTTTAGCTATGTTTAGCTAAGACAAACATTTTCACCTTTCCGACCGGGTATTGAACATATTTATAATTAATAATGTATTACAAATTTACTTATAAGATCATCTTATACTTGCTAACTCCTTTATGGCATTCTCGATTTCCTTATTGGATGGGTTACTTTCTATTGGCATTGGGTTACTACGTGTTCAAGGTCTTTTATTATTTTTAGCATCTGTCGTTTTGGCACAGATATTTCTGGTTCTTAAGAAGAAACAATTTGAGAAAGTTCAATTAGTCGAGATTAATTTTTAGTTGCATATAATTAATGTGTGAACCCTTAAGTTGACTGAAAGATTTTAATTTATGTCTTGTCAATGACTAATGTAATCATATATGTAATAATTAAGTCATACCCCTTCGTAGATGGAGAGCTTTTCATTCGCCCTCTCCTTCTGGTCGAATTATTATATATCAAGGATGAAAAAATAGAGATATATGTATCTCTTGAATAAGGAATGAGACTTGTCGAACAGTCCCCTAGTAATATGTGACATAATGTAGTTAAATACATGTCATATTTAGATCATCTTAATCTATCATATCGAAGACAAATGATCAAAACATAAATATAAGGAGGAAAAGAATTAAGCAGTCTTGACTTAATACTCTCCCTCATTTTATTCCTTATCTTACTCCTTGAAAAGGTAAAAAATATATATAGCTTTTTTACATTGTCTCCTCAAAGTAAGAGGAGCTCATTCATTTTCTAATCCCATTCCTCCATGTTGTACTGAAATTTCTTAGAAAAAGAGCAGCAAAGGCAATATTGCTCATTGAGCAAATGGGGCCCGGCCTATTTAGCAAAGCAAACATTTGAATGAAACAGTTCGCTTCTTCTCTAATCCAATAGTCCTTGTTCTTTTCTTAGAACGAAAAAAATTTATATTCTTTATTTTACTTTTTTGAACTTTTGCAAATTTTGCGGAATCTCTTAGAAATGAACAAATAGTTGAGAATATTATGCAGAATAAACGTTAATTTTTGCTTTTTTTGTTTGAAAGATCGATCCAATTCTCTTTATTAAAAAAATAGTCATAGTATTTGACTAAATGTCCAATTGTGAATCTACAAAGAGATTTAATTTATTTTGAAAATAAAGAAAGATAAGACCTTGCCCTTCTTTGAGTTCAAAAAAGGGCAAGGTCTTATCTTTCTTTTTTAGTTTTCACTTTCATGTGTAAAGTATTACTTATAGATATGAAATATATTTCATTACTATAGGGATGATCCTAATCTGGAATAAGAACCGTAGAAAAAGATACCTATTAAACCAATCACAAGAATACCAGTTAAAGTACCTATCAACCAAAGAGGGATCCTTTCGGTGGTATCAGCCATTTCTATTACTCCCTTTCAAATTTTATTAAATAGTCATGCTCAAGACATAAACAATCCTATTATTATTATGAGTATTAGATCTCTCTGAATTGGGAGAGAAAGAAGATTTTCACTGTTCCTAATTGAAAAAGTAATTAGAGAATAGAACAACAAGTACAAAAATGAGTAACAACCCCCAATAAAGGCAGGTACGATTCAATTCAACATTTTGTTCATTTGGGTTTGATTGTGTCATAAATAGCTCCATTATTTAGTTTATATAGAGTTTATCTCTGTATGAACTGCATTGCTGATATTGATCCCAAGAAAAAAACTATCGGTACAGCTAGTCCGTGAACAGCCAACCATCTCACTGGAAAAATTGGATAAGTTCTATCTATAGTCATTATTACCTCCTAAAAAGATCTAGATCTAGTAAATTCATCTAGTTGCTCTAATGAATCGAAACGGCCAGTTACTAATGGAACCTCTTGGCGACTTTTTGTGAAATACTCATTCAGCCGGGGGCTCCCGAAGACATCATAAGCTAAATCCGTACTAAAAAATAACCAACCTACAATGAATAGGGAAGGTATAGTAATGCTATGAATAACCCAGTATCGAATATTGGTAATAATGTCAGCAAAAGTGCGTTCTCCCGTATTCCCAAACATGCTAAGCTCCATATTATTATTGCAAAGTCAAGGGGAAATTGATCCCATGAAAGAGAGAGATCATGAAATGGAAAACTACTGATATCTTCTACAATCCTTGTTTGATTGTCAATATTATACCAAGGGTATATTGGAAGTATACTGAATCAGTATAACTAGCCTTCTTCTAACATAGCAATACAATTGTGGTTAATATCGAAAGGGAGCGGGATAGAAGGATCTTGCTACTGCCAGTTATTCTAGCTCTATTTGTTCAATTGAATCCATCTCTTTGCTTTCTTTTCACTGGATAGAAACGATAGAATCCCATATGTTTCGTTATAGGTCCGATAGTAACCCTCCATATTGTAACAATTGTAGATATGTATCATGGAGAATTTAAGCAGTAATCATTGTAATGGCTTTCACACGGGTGGCTCTATATAACTAGAATACATTCATGTCACTTTAAGAAGTCAATCATTTGTTATACTGTATGGTGTATTTCCAAGAGTATCGTGAGTGAAATTATGCCATGAACTTAATGACTCAATAACATAGCACTTTGGGTGTGGATGACCGAATTTCATGAATAAACTGGTGAATAGTGGAATATTATCTTGATCGAATTGTAGATATGTTAAATCTAATACGAGCTATTCCTATTTTATTTTCCAAAATATACAGGATGGAATATCAAGCTTTGCTTGCATTACTGGCCTTAAGAAATAATATGGAAAAAAGTGAATCCATCTATAAATTAGATGCGTACGAATGAGTGAATTCTTACTATACTTAGTTTTAGTAGAGGTTTCTTTCGTTCAAACAGACCGGGCCTGAAATAATGTAAGGTAATCTAATTAGAATCATTGTCAAATTCATTCATTTCGTATTTATTAGAAATAATATCACATTAGATAATTTGTTGAGTAGTTACATAATTGGTATTGGTTTTATTCATGGGCTGCTCAATATATTGGGAGATTGGATTTCTGCTTATTCAAATGAATAGAATATCTTTTTTCATCTATTCCTTCCATGTTTGTTGATAACATTCATACATATCGTTGGATATAAAATTAACGAATTGGTATCAATTCATACATGTACCATTGAATTTTTTAACTCTGACGATGATATTATCTCCCATAAAGGGAGAATTTTTAGGTAATTGCCTGATAAAGATATGTATCAATCATATTTTTATCCATTGAGTCCTTCTATGCCTACTACAATTAGTTATTTCGGGTTTTTATTCACTTTGCTTATTTTCACCTTAGTTCTATTCATCGGTTTAAGTAATATATGACTTATTTGAAATTAAATGAAAATAAAAAAACATCTTCGTTCACTTCAGAATTTTCTAACTTCTCTAATTTCTTGATATTCCTAGTAAATTCGAGGTACTATCCAGGGTAGCTATTAGTCTTTACTTTATTTTTATTTGAATCAATATGATTGAAGTTTTATTATCTAGAATTGTGTTAGGTCTAATTCCTATTACTTTGGTTGGCTTATCCGTAACTGCATATTTACAGTACCGACGTGGTGATCAATTGGATATTTGATCACATTTTTCTCATAAATGGGTCTACTTATGATTTTAAGAATCAGAAACCATTTACCATTCTAGTTTAAATGAATGGTCAATCAAGAAGATTGGACCAATAAAAAGAAGGATCACGCTCTATAGGATTTGAACCTACGGCATCAGGTTTTGGAGACCTGCGTTCTATCGAACTGAACTAAGAGCGCTTTCTTAGAAAAAAAAAGAAAGGGCCTTTTTACTCTTAAAACTGACCCAATCATTGATTGTTGATGTTCCAGTGAATTGATATCACTAGAGCTCCTTTCTGTTTCTTTCCTTCTATAGGAAAAGGACTAGGTAGGGATGACAGGATTTGAACCTGTGACATTTTGTACCCAAAACAAACGCGCTACCAAGCTGTGCTACATCCCTTTCAATTATATTGTCTATATATAATAATAATAGATAGATAGATATTATTAATCTATATTTTATTTTCCACATTTATTTACATTTTCATTTGATCTCGTGAATAGATTCTATACATGGAAAACATCTAATAAGATGTCTATTCATTGACAGTATTTTATAAAACAAAAAATTTATCTTCCAGAAATATAGATATCGTCCCATTGTACAGATATCTATCTATTCAGAGTTCCCTGTACAAGACAAGGGATTCATCAACTATGGATGTAGTTGACCATATAATATAAGCATTAGGGTTGAGAAGGATAACTTATGAACAATGCAAGATATAAAGACATATCTTTCCACAACACCTATGCTAGCTACTTTATGGTTGGGATCTTTAGCCAGTTTATTAATTGAGATAAATCATTTTTTCCCAGATGCTCTGACTTTTCCCTTTTTTTCATTCTAATTCTCCTGCGAATCCGAAAGGATTAAAATGATGCTAGATCAATTGGACCCTTCTCTATTTATTGGATAAATAAAGTGGATTCAATCCCTATCTAAGTTCAAAACTCAAGGGGGGAGGTTAGATATAAATCTAGATCCGAAAGTTCCTCCCACAAATTAATTATAATAACTAGTTACTGAAAACTCCTAATTAAATATTTTATTATGAGAATGAATTAAGTAATAAAATCTTTAATAATTCTCTGACAACTTCTATCCCTTTCTCTTTCTTTTCCTTTTTCCAGAGAAAGAGAAGTAATTCCAATATCTTCATAGTAAGTTTATGGCCAAGGGTGGAAATGTAAGAGTAACAATTACTCTGGAATGTACTAGTTGTACCCAAGATAGTTTTGATAAAAAAATCTCCAGGTATCTCTCGATATACGACTCAAAAAAATCGCTGTAATACTCCTATTCGGTTGGAATTGAATAAATTTTGTCCTTATTGTTACAAGCATACCATTCACGGAGAAATAAAGAAATAGTATATTAAATATAATACTCCCACCTAGGGATATAAATAGATCAAAAATATAGAATAGATATTGTATATCATAACAAAATTTGTCACTGTCAATATTTCTTTTCGAAATATTTTGAATAAATATTATTTGAAAGGTTCATGAAACGAACTATGAATAAATTGAAACCATCCTTTCGGAATACATCTAAGTGAATTTCTAGGAATTCATCTACATCTAAACGAATTTCTAGGAATCTATCTACATCTAAACAAATTTCTAGGAATCCATCTACATCTAAACGAATTTATAGAAATACATCTACATCTAAACGAATTTATAGGAATACATCTAAGCCATCTTTTAGAAATAAATCTAAGCGACTTCCTCGGAATCATCGATCTTTTTGTAAACGTTTGTCACCGATTAGGTCTGGAGAACAAATTGATTATTAAAATATTAGCTTAATTAGTCGATTTATTAGCGAGCAAGGAAAAATATTATCTCGTCGAGTTAATCGATTAACTTTGAAACAACAACGCCTAATAGCCAAGGCTATTAAACAAGCTCGTATTCTATCTTTTATACCCTTTCTTTATAATGAAAAAGTAATCGGGACCTAAGAAATGAACTTACTCCTGGATTGAATCGGATCTGGGATATATGACAAAGATAGAACAGATCATAGTTTTTTAAGTGAAAAGGATTTAATTGTTTGTCCCGAACATGAATCACTTTGTCATTGTCTCTAGTTTCCCGAAGAATTTTCTCCGGGAGATTTGGTTCGAATATTTCATGATATGAGAATCTTTTCCAAGATCATATAGAAGCAATTACTATCTAATATAGCTAATTGCGCAAGTGTTTTACGATTTGTAAGCAACTGCCTTTTGTATAAAAATTGTATGAATTTGTTATAGGAGACTCCATTAGCATGAGATGCTGCATTAATCTGAGTAATCCATAAACGACAAAAATCTCTCTTTCATTTAATTCTATCTCGGTGAGCGGAAATTAAGGCTCTCATCTTCTATTGGTTAGCAATTCGAAAAAGTTTTGAATGGGCCCCCCGGGAGCCTGACACAAATGCAAGAATATTTTTTCGACGTTTTTGAGCTATATATCCACATTTCACTCTAGTCATTGAAGTTGATTCTCATGAATGACTAATCTATTTTTTGATTAGTCATTCTTTTCTTTAGATTTATTAAGAATCAAACTAATTTTTTTGATATATAAAATATAGATTCCAATGGATTTTGCTATTGCAACCTTCCTAACCATAATTCCCTTTAGTTCGACACCTTCTAGGTAAGCAAGGGATCGGACCTTGTACTAAGTAAGAAAAAAAATAAAAATAAAAATATATATATATATATATATATATATATATATGTATTATATTATGGGTTTCATCATTTCTATGGTTCTTTCTCTAACGGTAAGATCCTCTCTATACGCCGGAGCCCTAAATTAGACATGAGCTGAGTATTTGGTAACTTGTACAGTTTACCATCTCCAGCTCTACTCCCCCTGAATTAATTAAGAAATACTCCCACGATAGGATTTATCCGTACAGTGACGACATGTAATTATGAGAGTTGGCAAGGTAGCTAACCTTGTGTCCGTTTTCATAGCAATACAAGCATTATGCTTTTTAAATTTACATTATTTCCCCACTCAATGGATTGATAACCATTCGCTACCAATGAGGAACTACTTTTCATCCCACATTGAGATGATTGGCTTTGCACCAATGGAAACCATAAATTTCATCCCCGGTAAGAGTAGATGATAGATCTGTGCTTTTTCTATAGCAGGAAAGTTATTAATATAAAATTCTCCTGATCCATTTTAGCTTACGATCCAAACGAGTCACACATACACCCTAGCACGTACTCCTTTACGCTGAGGACATCCTCGAAGAGTAGGAGATTTTGTTCTATTTTGTATTGGCTGTCTCGCGTTTCTAATAAGTTGTTGAATAGTCGGCACTCTAAATTTTGTACTAAATTGAATGGTTCATATTGATCCTAACCACACTTATAATAGTTAATATTGTAACATAGTTATCAATACAAATTAAGTTTATAGACTAAAGTTTATAGAGTACCACTAATTAATGGCGTAAATGACAAGATAACATGTAATTAAATTAGTAATTCAATACTTAATTAACTTAATTCAATTACTAGCCAAGTAATAAACTTTATTTTGTTAATTCTTAACAAAATACTTTTCATAAAGTTTGAACTCTTCAATTTATCTAAGAAATTGATACTCATATGAAAATATGGCATATAAATTGCCAAGCAAGAAGCTTGGATATAAAGTTAAAAAGAGAATATATCCAATCAATTTAGATTATAAATTGAGAAATCATTTAAAGATAATGGCATATATGCCTGTATATCTTTTACAATTTTAATTTTGTCATCTTCGTTATCATATTTGAAGACGAACCTATACCTTAGATATTCTAAATTAGAGTACTTAATTTCATTAATAAATTTTTTTTTCTTTGGGGGGGAAAAGAAAAATATGATTATTTTTATAATTAATCCATAAATGTTGAACCATTTGTATCATCAAATTATTTGACATTTACATATTGTGACTCTAGCCAATTGAGGCCTTCTACACCGATTTGGTCGATAAGGCCAAATTCTATGGCGTCAGCTGGTCCCATATACATATCTCTCTCTAGTAGCTAATAGATTAGCCTAAAATTTTGCTTCGTTGTTTTTGCATAAATTCTTGCAACATAATGTTGCAAATTGCGCATATAAAATGCATCAAAACCAGATCCTAGTGGCCCGGGGGGGTTGTCATAAGGAGACATATGGGGTTGGTGGATCATAACTCTCGCATTTTCGGTTACTGTCCGTTTAGTAAGAGTTCCCCCGTGTAGGATGAAAGCTCCCATTAAAGCATTTAGACCAATGCCTATCGTAGATACCTCCCCTTCTATGTATTGCATAGCATCATAAACAGCGACTCCCAATGTCATTCCTCCACCCCGACATTGAAGAAAGAACAAAAAATCTTCTTCTTTATTCTCTTGATTTAAATAAATAAGACTTTTAGTTATTTGATCTGCAGCTTGCTTATCAAGTGGATTTCCTAAAAAAAGGTAGCTCCCTCGAAATAAACGATGGTATAATTCGACCCAATTTGGTTCTTCATCTCCGGGTCCTTGAAAAGGCACTTTTGGGACACTCGCTATATCCATATTTCTTACTTTTTTCTTCTTAGTAGTTTAGCCTTTTTTTTCTATTTAATTGAGCTATATCCAAATTCCTTTTGGCATATACCCATATCCAATTTTTACCATAAAATTAAAAATAATTATATAGTTATAGTTTGAGATAAGTTTTATTATAGGATAATTCTAATATAGAGAATTATAATTAGTCAATTAACTCTATAATATTTGAGTAGTCTGATATGAGGTCTATGCCTACATATCATAATATTTTGTGTTCTTAAAGGGGGATTTTTGTTTATATATTTTGTGTTCTTAAAAAAAAGTATACATTGTATTATTGTATTCTTCAAAAGCAAAATCTTTTATCGCAAGTTTCGACATTTGTCATTGAATCCGACAATTTTTTTTTTAATTTAAATTTGGGCGGAGATAGGACTCAATCATATAGATATACATCTAGATGTATATCTATATACATCTAAATGTATAATTAACACTTGTACCTTGTATATACTAAAAAACTTGATCAAATTTCGATCCCCAAAAAGTTCTTAAAGTATCAAGACTTGTTTTTGGGGATCTTAAAATCAAATGAAAATTTACAATTTCTGAATTTTATGAAAATAATTTATTTTTTTTTAATTTGAAAATGTAAATTTTCATTATCTCGCTCAGAACATCTTTTAAAATAGCTCGTGGAACCATGATATCAAACATTCCAAAATCAAATAAAGAATCAAATATTTGAGAATCCTCCTCTACTATCTGGTTTAATGTCTCCTCAATTACTCTTTTACCTGCAAATGCAATATATGCATTGGGTTCCACAATCGTGACGTTAGCCAACATGCCAAAACTAGCAGTCACTCCACTAGTTATGGGAGATGTACAGTTATGGGAGATGTAAGAATCAAAATATATAGCAATTTTTTTTCCTTTTGATGCGTATGCATCGCAGCAGCTATTTTATTCATTTCCATTAAATTGAAGCTTCCTTCTTGCATACGCGCTCTACCAAAAGCACATACGATAATTAATGGAAGATAATTATCAGTAGCATGCTGGATTAGATGGGTTATTTTTTCACCTACTACTGAGCCCATACTGCCTCCCATAAACTAAAAATCCATAACTCTGAGTGCGACATTAATACCATTTACTCGACCTATACCTATTTGAATAGAATCAGGTAAACCTATTTCTTCTTGATAGGAAGTGTTATAATCTTCATAAGATTCTTCTTCTATATCTTCTCTTTTTTTTATAGAAAGCTCTTCCTTCTTAGAAAGTTTTTTCACTCTATCTATTGCTAGTGCAGAAAACTCTTTCACTATCTCTAGTAAATACAGATAAATTTTTTCTGTATCCTCAGATTCAGATAAGTTATTCTCATAATATTTGAAAATTTCATTGAAAATTTCATACTCTATACGCTTTACCATAGGTTTTTTATAAGTATGAAAAGATTCAAAAGCAAGATTATCATTCTCAGCTTCCAATATGGTGTACTTCACCTCTGACTTATTACACCTAATTGTTTCATCTAATTTGCTTACTCCTAATTCTAAAAGTAGGGACATAAATTCTTCAAATACAAAATCATTCTTCTTGTGATGGAGGTAGAGTTTATCTATTTCGTGAAATAGCTCCTCACTATCTGAGCTATACAATGGATCATCATCCATATTTTTGTAAAACTCATGAGTTACTTGTTTTCTCATGTGTTCCACCATAACATCATAACTAAAACGATGTTCTTCTTTTTTTGGAAAACCATGACAGTTTTGGAACCAATATTTAAATTGGTCAGGGACCAGGTATCTTTCCATCAAACAGATTGCCATCTGCTCTCGCAACCAGAAAAGGTAATTTGGTTGTGGATAATTTACACAATATCCTGGATAATAATTAAATATTTGTTCTATTTTTTCTTTCAAAAAAAAAATCCTATTTTAAATAAATTTAGCGCCACTACTTTCACTAACTTCTCTTGTACCTGTAATTCATCCCCTAAGTCGGCTAACTTTTTATGTAATTCGTAAAGAATGTCTAGAGCTTTCTTTTCAGACTGTATTTTTTCACATATATATTTTTGAAGCAACTTCTTCCCTCTATCTTTCAAAGAAGTTGAGAAATGTTTCTCTATAGCATCTAAAAAAGAGAGATAAACTTGAGTTTTTACTTTCTTTGAAAAGGGAAAGAAATAAAATTCAAAAGATATTTTGTTACATATTTCAAATAGTAACAATTTAACCGTTTTCAACGTTGTACCAATAATGTCTTGCAATTTATTAATACTTTTTTTTGAATCTGAATTCAAATATTTTATTAAATTAATATCTAGCACAACCCTAAGGATATCAACAATAGTATTATTGTATGATAATAACGTTTTAATAGTCTTAGTGTAATTTGAGAAAAATTCATTGTATATGAAAAATTCTTTGTTAAAATATTTATGATAAATAACTTTGTACAATAAAATCGAGACCCTTTGAACCATTGTGACGTCAAATAAAGATGTATGTTTTTTATCTAGAAGATCTAGAGTATAGAAATCTATATCCATAGGGCACCAAGTACCATCATCAATTAAAAGCTCAATTCGCTCTGAACTAGTCATTTGCAGAGTTGCTCCACATGTTGTACAAACACTTTTGTCTTCTTTTACAAAAAATTCCCTAAAGTGAAGGGTATCACAATTTTCGTAGTGAATCCAAAAATGATTATACTTATTATAAACTTTGATACTTCCATCTTGTTTGATTTCTTCTCCGCTTTCTTGTTCTGAACTAGTCATTTTCAGAGTTGCTCCACATGTTGTACAAACAGTTCTATTTTCTTCTAGTAAAAATTCCTTAAAGTAAAATGTATAACACTTTTTGCAGTAAATCCACAACTTCTTATAATCAATATTTTTATCCTCTTCAATTTCTTGTTGGATTTCTTGGTCAATTTCGGTCGATTTCTTGGTTGATTGTTCGATTTCTGTTTCCTTTGATTTCTGGTTCAATTGTTTGATTTCTTCTGCTAAATATTCACGATCCTTGTTTTCTTCAAACATTTTCATGGTTTTTTTCCTTTTTAATGTACAACTCTTTTTATTCTATTCAAAAATATAAATTTTTATAAGAAAAAAATACAAATCTTTTTGATTCAACAGGTTACCTATTAGAACCTCGTGAATCGAGTGATATCTGTACATGCTTCTTATCTGCATATCTTGTTATAATATAAGCAGGCAATCTTGGAAAGACTTGAATAACTCGTTATTTCCGTTAACATAATGATGTTTCATGTTCTACTCTTCCGACCTGTCGGTCGGTAAAAAAATTAGGCGCAATGACAGAATAACAAATTTTGAAATTTCTTAGTTATTTCCATATCGGTTTTTTTTTGAGCGTTTCTAATATTGAATATTAGAAACTTCCCTTTTTTGGATATTTAGACAGATATAGGATACCTAGATATTTTTTGTATTCTTCGAATAAATCCAGCTTTCTGTTCTATATATTCTATGTAAAAAATAAAAAATAAAGAATATATTAATTTAGATCTACCATTTATGAATCAAATTATAAAATTGATATGGATCAGGTTATTTTTGATCCGTCAAACGAATTCACAATGATTCAAAAACATCCTAAATAGTGGACCTAATGAAATATTTATTAGGAATTATATGGGCACAATGTGCCATTGTCAACCCCGAATTGTTGGATTGACACTTTTTGTTTACATAAATTTTTTTTAAACTGATTTATTATTTTCTTATAGATCCCTTCTTCGTGGACAAAGCTGATTAAGAATTAGCTATCATCTAGCTAGCTAAAAATAGATTTGCTAAATCTGTTCAATCATGAGGAATTTGAACAAGATGGCATTTCTTTAGACCACTATGGTTGAAGGCTAGAAAAGATTGGATCGGAACCAATCCCATTTTTTGATCCATAAAATGGATTTATATTTATAAATAAATTAATTCTAGCCGAGGTATCTATTCTTATCCATTCAGTATTCGGCTCAATCTTAAAAGATTGGGCCGAGTTCGATTTTATTAAGGGACCAAATGGACAAAAGTCACTTGATTACAAATTAATTATCAATTTTTTTTTCAACCGGTGTATCAATTATATCAACCAGCTTAAATTCAAATTTGATTTGTTTCCATACTTCACAAGCAGTAGCTAGTTCAGGACTCCATTTAGCTGCTTCGCTAATCACTTCATTACCTTCACGAGCAAGATCACGTCCTTCATTACGTACTTGTACACAAGCATCTAAAGTGACCCGATTAGCTACTGCACCAGGTGCATTTCCCCAAGGGTGCCCCAAAGTCCCTCCACCAAAATGTAATACAAAATCATCCCCAAAGATCTCGGTCAGAGCAGGGATATGCCAAACATGAATGCCTCCTAAAGCTACAAGCAAGACACCTGGCATAGAGACCCAATCCTGAGTGAAATAAATACCATGACTTCGGTCTTTTTCAATAAAATCATCATGCAATAGATCAACAAAACCTAAAGTGATCTCTCGTTCTCCTTCAAGTTTACCTACTACAGTACCAGAGTGAATATGATCTCCACCAGACATATGTAGTGCTTTAGCTAGCACACGAAAGTGCATACCATGATTTTTTTATCTGTCAATAACTGCATGCATTGCGCGGTGAATGTGAAGAAGTAGGCCATTGTCTCGGCAATAATGAGCTAACGTAGTAATTACCATAAAACCTCTAGTCAAATAGTCATGCATGACTATAGGAACTCCCAATTCTCTGGCGAATACTGCTCTTTTTATCATTTCTTCACATGTACCTGTAGTAGAATTCAAGTAATGTCCCTTAATTTCACCCATCTCAGCCTGAGACTTATAAATTGCTTCTGCACAAAAATAGAAATGATCTCTCCAGTGCATGAATGGTTGGGAATTCATGTTTTATCATCCTTGGTAAAATCAAGTCCACCACGGAGACATTCGTAAATCACTCTACCATAATTCTTGGCAGATAGGCCCAATTTTGGTTTGATAGTACATCCCAACAATGGATGACCATATTTGTTTAATTTATCTCTTTCCACATTATTCCAATTGGTCATAACATAGTAATATTCTCATATACCCAATGGTAGAGTAGGAAGTATAAACTCATCCCATATTATCTATATACTTGTTTACATAAATTTTTTGTAAACTGATTTATTCTTTTCTTATAGATCCCTTCTTCGTGGACAAAGCTGATTAAGAATTAGCTATCATCTAGCTAGCTAAAAATAGATTTGCTAAATCTATTCAATCATGAGGAATTTGAACAAGATGGCATTTCTTTAGACCACTATGGTCGAAGGCTAGAAAAGATTGGATCGGAACCAATCCCATTTTTTGATCCATAAAATGGATTTATATTTATAAATAAATTAATTCTAGCCGAGGTATCTATTCTTATCCATTCAGTATTCGGCTCAATCTTAAAAGATTGGGCCGAGTTCGATTTGATTAAGGGACCAAATGGACAAAAGTCACTTGATTACAAATTAATTATCAATTTTTTTTTCAACCGGTGTATCAATTATATCAACCAGCTTAAATTCAAATTTGATTTGTTTCCATACTTCACAAGCAGTAGCTAGT
Organism: Torreya grandis; assembly: GCA_037957365.1. NCBI lineage: Eukaryota > Viridiplantae > Streptophyta > Pinopsida > Cupressales > Taxaceae > Torreya > Torreya grandis. The sequence continues at coordinate 349,591 of JARHVA010008305.1, forward strand.
TCAGGACTCCATTTAGCTGCTTCGCTAATCACTTCATTACTTTCACGAGCAAGATCACGTCCTTCATTACGTACTTGTACACAAGCTTCTAAAGTGACTGATTAGCTACTGCACCATGTGCATTTCCCCAAGGGTGCCCCAAAGTCCCTCCACCAAAATGTAATACAGAATCATCCCCAAAGATCTCGGTCAGAGCAGGGATATGCCAAACGTGAATGCCTCCTGAAGCTACAAGCAAGACACCTGGCATAGAGACCCAATCCTGAGTGAAATAAATACCATGACTTCGGTCTTTTTCAATAAAATCATCATGCAATAGATCAACAAAACCTAAAGTGATCTCTCGTTCTCCTTCAAGTTTACCTACTACAGTACCAGAGTGAATATGATCTCCACCAGACATACACAGTGCTTTAGCTAGCACACAGAAGTGCATACCATGATTTTTTTATTTGTCAATAACTGCATGCATTGTGCGGTGAATGTGAAGAAGTAGGCCATTGTCTCGGCAATAATGAGCTAACGTAGTAATTACCATAAAACCTCTAGTCAAATAGTCATGCATGACTATAGGAACTCCCAATTCTCTGGCGAATACTACTCTTTTTATCATTTCTTCACATGTACCTGCAGTAGAATTCAAGTAATGTCCCTTAATTTCACCCATCTCAGCCTGAGACTTATAAATTGCTTCTGCACAAAAATAGAAATGATCTCTCCAGTGCATGAATGGTTGGGAATTCATGTTTTCATCATCCTTGGTAAAATCAAGTCCACCACGGAGACATTCGTAAATCACTCTACCATAATTCTTGGCAGATAGGCCCAATTTTGGTTTGATAGTACATCCCAACAATGGATGACCATATTTGTTTAATTTATCTCTTTCCACTTGGATACCATGTGGTGGGCCTTGGAAAGTTTTTAAATAAGCAGGAGGAATTCGTAGATCTTCCAGACGTAGAGCTCGTAAGGCTTTGAATCCAAATAGAATGGAAGTGAACATGTTAGTAATAAAACCTTCTTCAAAAAGATCTAAAGGGTAAGCTACATAGGCAATAAATTGATTTTCCTCTCTAGGAACGGGCTCGATATCATAGCATCATCCCTTGTAACGATCAAGACTGGTAAGTCCATCAGTCTAAATAGTGGTCCATGTACCAGTGGAAGATTCAGTAGCTACTACTGCTCTCGCTTCCTCGGGGGCCACTCTGGGTTGAGGAGTGACTCGAAATGCTACCAAGATATCAGTATCTTTGGTATCATAGTCTGGAGTATAATAAGTTAATCTGTAATCTTTAACACCAGCTTTGAATCCAACACTTACGTTAGTCTCTATTTTTGGTGACATAAATAAGTCCCTCCCTATGATTTATTGGTTAATAACTTTTACAAGAATGAGGTCTACTCGACATGAGTGTTGAACGTAAAGACTTTTGCATCAATTTTCTACAAAATAATCATTTTGTCCTTTATTGTCAAAAAGACTTTTCAAGTAATATTGTATCATGTTGTGTATGTATGACGCAACCCAATTTATTATTTTGATTAACCCAAGGACCTTTCAGCTGTTAAACTAGCTCATGAATTCATCTTTTATATAATGTAAATATTTATTTTGGCAAAATAGCATCAACAGCCTCTAGTCGTGTTCTAGCCCTTTTGAGAGCTACATCAGCCTCGATTGCTTGTCTCTTACCTTCAGCTTGTGCAAGATCCACTTTAGCTAATCTATAACTTTCTTGAGCCTCTCGAGGATCGATATCCATACCTCTTTCTACATTATTTACTAATAATGTGATCTCATTATTGTCTATCTTGGCGAAACCGCCCATTAAAGCCATAGTCAACCGTTGCGCATTGAGACGTATTTTCATAACTCCTATATCTAAAGCTGTTACAATCACAATATGGTTGGGTAATACACCAATTTGACTGTTGTTGGTAGTTAGGATTATTTCTTGAACTTTTGAATCCCAAACAAATCGATTGGGAGTCAGTACACGAAGATTTAGGTTCATTTTTAAAATTAAATTTATTTGAAGTTCATAGCCTTTGTGGTAGCTTCATCAATGTTACCCACCAAATAAAAAGACTGTTTAGGTAGATCATCTAATTCTCTAGAAAGGATCATTTGAAAACCTCTAATTGTTTCTATTAGACTAACATATTTACCGGGGGAACCAGTGAATACCTCTACTACAAAAAAGGGTCGTGACAAAAACCATTCAATTTTTAGTGTTCTTGCTATGGTTAAATGATCTTCTTCTAATAATTCATCCAGTCCAAGAATAGCTATAATGTCTTGAAGTTCCTTATAACGTTGCAAAGTTTATTTAACTCCTTGTGTAGTTTCATAATGTTCTTCACCCACGATCGAAGGTTGGAGCATAGTTGACGTTGAATCTAATGGATCTACCGCTGGATAGATCCCCTTAGCAGCTAATCCTCTCGATAGTATAGTAGTAGCATCTAAATGTATGAATGTTGTAGCAGGAGCAAGATCGGTCAAGTCATCTGTAGGTACATAAAATGCTTGAATGGAGGTTATAGATCCATCTTTGGTAGAAGTGATTCTCTCTTGCAAAGATCCCATTTCTGTACTAAGAGTTGGCTGATAACCAACGGTAGAAGGCATTCTACCTAATAATGCGGATACCTCTGACCCTGCTTGGACAAAGCAGAATATATTATCAATAAATAATAGTACATTTTGCTTATTGACATCTCAAAAATATTTAGCCATGGTTAGAGCAGTTAAACCAACTCTCATACGAGCTCTTGGTGGTTCATTCATTTGACCATAGACCAGAGCTACTTTGGATTCTAAAATATTTTGTTCATTAATTACTCCCGATTCTTTCATTTCCTTGTAAAGATCATTTCCTTCATGGGTACGTTCTCCTACTCCACCAAATATGAAAACACCTCCATGAGCCTTAGCAATGTTGTTAATTAACTCCATAATCAACACTATTTTACCCACTCTAGCTCCTCTGAATAATCCAATTTTTCCCCCACGGTGGTAAGGAGCTAAAAGATCCACTACTTTAATCCCTATTTCAAAGATTGAAAATTTGGTATCCAATTGTGTAAAGGCGGGAGCAGATCTATGAATAGGAGATGTTGTGATAGCACCTATAGGACCTAAATCATCGACAAGTTCTCCAAGAACATTAAAAATTCTCTTGAGAGTAGTTTCACCAACTGGAACACTTAGTGGAGCTCCTGTATCAATTACTCTCATTCCTCTCATCAAACCATTTGTAGCACTCATAGCTATAGCTCTAACCTTATTATTTCCTAATAATTGTTGTACCTCACAAGTAACACAAATTAGTTTACTAGTTGTATCGTTATCCTTAACTATCAAGGAATTGTAAATATTAGGCATATTACCTGGAGGAAAAGATACATCTAGTACTGGGCCAATGATTTGAGCAACATATCCTGCCTTCTTTTCTGCAAGTGCAAAAATGCTAAAAAAAAGAGGATTGGTTCTCAAAGTGATGATTTGAGCAATATATCCTAATCACCAAACCTATCCATAGTTATTAGGGGGATATTAAAATAGGTGCAAATCATGAAGGCAATTTTCTATGCCAAGTTTGAAGGTTTTGTGCCACTTTTCACAATTGTTATGACTTGTTTTGGACAATTGGACCTCTTAAAATTACATGGATCACCTTACATATCTTATTAGTGAATTTTTAACTAATATTATCATGTTGACACATGTGCAAGTGACCTTTGATCTTATTTTTCTTGGTTCTTCTCTCAAAAGTTATTAATATGTATCCGTTTGACTCTTTTGGTAGCCTTCGTTGGTTAATGGGGAAGCTCTAGCCAAATTTGTATTTTAAAGACTCTTGAAGAAATAAAAATTTTATTTTTCTACTCACATATTGTACTATTGAGTATTGATCTGAATCTTGTTGGTATTGTCTAGTGAAAGATCTTTTCTAGCATGTCAATCTTGGTTGTCTACCAATTTGTAGAAAGTTATTGTTACAAGTCTTTGTTAGTATTCTTTTTTAAGTGTATAGGTGTATTAGAAGTGTTTAATAACTATATTCCATTCATGGAATCATCCATTACCATCTTAAGTATCAAATATCTTCTTAAATCTAACCTATGAAACACTAATGTGACAATGTATCCTATGTTGTGAATTTTGTGTGAGAGCGTCTTGTTTGTCTTTAAGTAGTGGATTTTTAGTCAAGTGGGAGGATATTACATATTGGTGAATCACCTTTTTGGGTTTTCTTATTTTTTTATTAATCCTTTTTCATCTATAAGTTGATAGGTAAAGAAGATATTCAAAGAGTGCATCAAGGGAACTAGCCCTTCTAGAGATTAATATCTCAACATTGCCACCCATAGCAAGAGGGATGTCTCCATGGTGCCACTTGGATGAGGAGAGTTAGGCATCTCCTCTAGGGTGAAAATACAAGTGTCAATAGTGTAGCTTCTTAAACACCAACTCTCTTTAATAAGGATGAGTATTCAGAAACCTAAACCTTTTGTCAGAATATAAATGTAATTGCACCAACTCAAAGGGTATACCTTTAGCAATAGACCTAGTGGTTACCTTTGGCATGGAAATTAGGAACTGATCATCAACCAAAGACTTGAAATCTTTAATGGAGGCACAAAGTATTGAATGTATATGCTTTTATAGTTTCAAATATATGAATAATCTACACATGGATATCTCATTATGGGACTATTTGATAATACTAGGGAAGAAAGATATACTCCAAAAAGAATTTCATGGATTGGGTAAGCAAGTTAGCCCATTTAGGAATGAAAATGTTGTCTTAGTTAATGTAACTCAACCTATATATGATAAAGTGAAAAATAATGAGAAAAATCCTCCTTTATACCTATATATAATCATTGGTGATTTCTTGGTTCCTAATTGCATCATAGATAGTGGGGTTAGTACTTTAGTTATGCCTAAATGTATAGCAGATAAACTAGGCCTCAAATATGAGCCAATGACTAAGGGAGTCTTATAATTGGATGGATCACTAGCCAATACTTTATGGGTAGTTAAATATTTGAATTTGATCCTTCATGTTTGTCCTACCATTTTTTTTCCTCATGACGTGGTGGTGGTGGATTTACCTCCATACTTTGGCCTTTGCTTGTCAATATATTTTACATCTAAAATAGGTGGATACGTAGCAGCCAATTGGTCCTACATAGTTTATAGGAAAAAGTATGGTACTAAGGTGAATATTGAGGTAGAACCTATTCATAATGATTAATTAGATCCATACTCACCTAAGGTGGAAAATGTTAACTATTCTATCATTCATGAAGAATAAATTCACATTGACCAATCTCCATCATCTTCCCTTGAAGGAATTTCTGATTTATTCTTAGATGAATGGGGAGATGAGCCTTATGAGCATGATCCTTACAATTTTATTGAATAATATAGTATTGGGGTGTATTATATGAATGATAAGGACTCTTTCATAACAAACATAGTGAAACAAAGTGAGGATGTGAATGGTTTATGACAACTCTTCTTTGATGGGTCAAGAAGTAAGATTGGGGTAGGTGGTGGAGCAATATTGGTTTCACCTTCTAAAGGAAGGTACTATGAAAACTTTATATGTAAATTCTCATGCACTTGTAATGTGGTATATTATGAGGACCTTATTCATGGCCTTGAATGAGATAGGAAAAGATGGATTAAAGAGTTACAAGTATATAGAGATAGTGAGCTTGTTGTGAACCAAGTTAGAGGGTAGAATATGACTAAAAACTCATTACTTAAGTCTTATAAGCATAGGGTTTAAGATCTTGTGGAATATTTCAAGACATTCAACATCATATATATTCCTATAGAGGACAATAAGAATGCTGATAGTTTGGCATCTATTCGAGTTCAATTTGATATTCCAAGAGGTATAAAAGAGGACAAAAACCAACCTCATCTAGAGGTAATTATTAGGCCATCCATACTAGATAATATCACTAATTGGTAGGTGTTTGATAGTGACCAAAAAATAGCTCTTTTTATATAAGAGGAGGCTAAGTTTTTTCCTAAAGTTCAGTCTAAACTACAACAACAAAATGGAGGGCAGATTGTCTAATTAAAGTCTAACAAGCTTCCCAAAAGCCTAGTGACTCTTGAAAGTATATTCAATGAGTATAACCAGATAAAGAAGGAGAAGGTAAAAATGTATACCAAGAAAGAGAACTATAATCTACCAAGAAATATTTAAAGATAATCTACTTGCAATTGGAAAAGTATGCACTAATCAAGAGAAGCATGATTTTATTGAGTTATGCAAGGAGTTTAGTGATGTTTTTTCATGAGAGTATAGTGACTTAAAGGGTTTTGATCTAGGCCTAGCTAAACACACCATAGATCTAGATGAAAATTACAAGCCTATCAAGCAAAGATAGAAGCCAATCAATCCTAAGATTGAACCCCTCATAAAGAAAGAGATCATCTAGTTGATTGAGTCTAGAATCATCTTTCTTATCAAGCATTCTTCTTGGTTGGCCAACTTAGTCCCTATTACAAAGAAGAATGGGGAGATTAGGTTGTGTGTGGACTTTAGGGACTTGAATATAGTCTCTTTGAGATATCATTATCCCATCCCTTATATGGATCAAATTATACAAGTTGTGGTAGGTAGTGAGAGGTTTTCTCTCCTAGATGGGTATTTTAGGTACAATCAGATTTTGGTAAAGGAAAGTGACCAATATAAGATAGCCTTAAATACCAAATGGGGTAGATATGCCTATAGGAAGATGAATTTTGGATTGTCAAATGCTGGGGCTAATTTTCAACATGTAATGGATATGGATTTTCAAGGACTAATTAATGACATTGTATTGGTATATCTTGATGATGTGACAATTTTCTCTAAGGATGCAAATGATCACTTGAATCACTTAAGGTAGATTTTTGAAAGATGTAGAGAGTTTAAGATATATATAAACAAAAATAAATGTGTGTTTCATATCCATGAAGGCAAAATCATAGTACATATTATCTCCAAGAAGGGCTTATCCATTGATCTAGAAAGGGTGAGTGCCATCTTGGTATTGTCTTTGCCTAAACATAAGAAACGTTTACAAAGTTTCTTTAGTAAAATAAATTGATAAGGAGATTAATTCCTATTTTTTATAAATTTTTCAAGACTCTAACCTATATGATAGGGAAGGATGAAGTGTTCACTTGGATAAGAAGGAAAAAAGAAAGTTTTGAAGAGATCAAACAAGCCATTGCCCAAGCTCCTACTCTTGCAAGTCCAATTTTTTCAAGGATTTCAATTTGTATAATTTTGGGAATGAAGAGGTATTATTTTACATGCTCACTCAAAAAAATTATGATAATTTAGAATAGCCTATTTCCTTCTTTAGCCAAGGTTTAGAAGGCTATGAGGTAAGATACACCTATGTTGAGAAGCAAGTACTTTCAGTTATAAGGAGTCTAAATAAGTTTAGGAATATGTTCTCTAATAACAAGATTCATATTTATGTACCTCATATTAGTGTCAAATAATTTATCTTGAGCACGGATTTGAACGAGAAGAGGGCAAGTTGGATCACAAAAGTGATGGAGTATGATGTGGAAATCAAAACAACTAAGTTAGTAAAGGGAAAAGGGTTATGTGAGCATCTTGATTTAGAATTGAAAGAACAAAAGGAGGTTGTTTTGGCACTTCATGATGACCCTATGATAAATTTACCTTCATCCATGATAAATTGAACACAAGACATGATCCATTTCTTTCAAACTGGTGAGTGTCCACAAGGCCTAGATAGAGATAAAATAAGGTACTTTAGATTGCAATCCATTCCTTATGTACCTATTGATGGAGTGATATTTAAGAATGATTTTTTAAGTGTGTTATTGAGGTGTATTTACTTATACAAGATTGACAAAGTACTATTTGAGTTTCAATATGGACCAGTAGTGGCGACTTTGCTATAAGAACCACAACTACTAGGATTATGAGGGATATATACTTTTGACCTAGCTTGTTCAATGACACTAATGATTGGATAAGGAAGTGTTGAAAATGTGATCTCTTTGATGGAAAACAAAATATTACTACCTTGCCTCTTCATCCAATCCAAGTTGATGCACCCTTTATGTAATGGGGTTTGGATTTCATAGGCTAATTAGTCTACCTTCTAGTGCTAGTCATAAGTGGGTGTTGACTTACTTCAGATTAATTCACTAGATTGGTGGAGGATATAAATTTCAAGGAGGCAAATGAAATCTTAGTTTTTGACTTATATGAAGGTATAATGGCAAGGTTTGGATCTCTTTCAACAATAATAATAGATAATGCATTAGCTTTTCATGGAATAAGGACAAGTGAATGGGATTTGTATCATGGCATCTATCTTAGCACCTCCTCTAACTATTATCCACAAAGGAATGGGTTATTTGAGTCCACAAACAAGAACCTAATCAGGATCATAAATAGAATAATGGAGGAGAATCAAAGGATTTGGCATTCCAATCTAAAGACAGTCCTTTGGGCTGATAGGATTACTCCAAAAAGAGCAATTGGAAACTTAGCATACACACTTGTTTATGGAAGACAAGATAGATTTAATATTTCACTTGAGTTAACAACCTTGGATCTCTCCTACCAGCTACAATTGATGGAGAATGAGAGCATGAAATTTAGGTTACGTGAGTTGATGGAGCTTGAAGAAATAAGAGATCAATCTATGCAAACTATGAACACTCATCAAGAAAAAACAAAGAGGCATTTTGACAAGAAATACATTCCAAGGAGTTTCAAGGAAGGAGACATTGTCCTAAAATGGGATGAAGATAGGGCCAAACATAAAAAACAAAAAAAGTTTGATGCTTTGTGGAGTGGCCCATATGTCATCACATAATGCAAGCAACACAATGCTTTCCAACTCTGAAGGTTGAATGGATAGGAGCTTAATATAATAGTCAATGGGATACATCTAAAACATTTATACTAAGGTTTTCCTCTCCCTTTGTACATAGTTTCTTGTTTTCCTTGTGTTCCCTAAGTGCTTATGCACAAGTGTGACTTTGTCTTATGTCTTGTCTTAAGTTGTTTTTGCTTGATATTTTTGTTGTTGGTGTGGTGTGTTTTATTGTGTTTTTATTTGGCATGTATTTTTTAGTCATATTCAAGAATCCATTGACTCCATTGGCCCTTGGTTGGATAAGGCTACTAGTCCCTAACATAGCCAAGCATGTTACCCCTAAGAGCTACCAAAAGTGTTGACCAAATTTGACCTTTGGTAAAATTTGAGTCAAACCATACATTTATAAACTTTTTATAAGTTTTTATATGTCCTATAGGGATCTCATATTGATCTAAATGTTTTACTTATCCCTAGTCTAGCCTTAGTCTAAGTCTAGCCTCCTTATACTAATCAAGTCAACCCTGGTCAAATAGGGTCAAACTTGGTCAAAGGTCCAAAATGTGTTGGATAGGTATTAATATGGTTTTGGTTATGTTTTAAGATGTATATAAGTCATTTATTTATCTTTACCATGTTTTATATGTCAAATATGCCTTTGGGCCACCTTTTTAGAAAAATAATTGACTTGTACGGAAGGGTTGAGGGGGTAAACTTGTCATTAAAATATATTTCAATGTGGGGAAGGTTAGAGGATTTTAAAAATGGTTAGATGATAGTCCAATAATCAGTTATGTATAGAGAAAGGTAGTTTCCCCTTGTTTTTAGGGCCTTTTGGGCACTTATATGGAACTGATGATCTCACTTTTAGGTAAAAAAATGAGTTATGTGCCTCTTCACCTCCTTATGGTTATTTACATGTTTGTTTTGTAGATAATACATTAAAATTTTCAATTCTTTCTTCTTTTCCTTCCTTCTTGTCTTTGCAAGCTAAAAAGGGTCAATTTCAAACACTTGATATGGGCCATACATCTAGAGTTAGGAGGAATAATTTTAGAGGATGAAAGGTCTCTAAGTGTAATTAAAATTAATAGAAAGATATTCCATTTTTTTGACTCCACCTTTATGAACAATCATATAGACTCTAGGTAGCTTTTTATGCATTCACATTTAGAAAGGGGTCATTGTTTACACTTGTTTCAAAAAAGTTGGCTTTGGTTTGATGAGTTTGATGATTTCACTTGTTTTATAATGCCTTGATATAGGTTTTCCTATCATTATATGGGTTTTGGAGTTATCAAATGCTTCGCAAGCCTCTTCTAGGCTTGTTCTTGGCCATAAAGTACCCTCACTATTCTATACTCAGAAAATGACAAATCTATAGGTGATTTGAACATGGCTTAATGTTGTTCTAGAGTGTTTTTAATAATAGAATATTAGTTTTTAGGTTGATATATGTATTTTAATTTATAGGAGACTATTAACAAGAATTTATTGCTCAATTTCCATGTTTTACTTATATTTTATGTCAGTATATCCACCTAAAGGTAGTAATAGTAGTATGGAGGTCCCCTTTTTGAGGTATGGGATCAAGTTTGAACCCTTCATAGAAATATTACCAAGCTAAAGGAATAAAGATAGTTCATATAAGGTGTTAAGGTGGCAAGGAAAGGTTTGGAACTAGTCAAGGAGATAAAGACACCATATTCAAAACTTTTGTCCCAAAAGGAGTCAAATAAAGGCTTAATAGGTTTTTGGTGACCTCAATAAACATGACCTTGAGGTATTCTCATGCACCTTAATGTTTTAATATTTTATTAATTTCATAGGAAAAAATATGTGCACATTTTTAAGACATGGTGACAATTAGAGGCGGGATTTTTCAAGGCTCAAAGTTACCCTAAAATGCATTAAAACTAGGTAGTGAAGCCGACATGATTTGGCCTAAAAGAGTATATTTTTTGACCAATTTGGCATGCCTTGACTAAGAATCATGACCAAATGACTCTAAAAAATCAAAATACACATTAATTAATATATGTATCATGGTGAAGTAGGTGTACCATATTTTTGATGCCTAAGCACTCTCCCTTATCCGTACACAAGGTAAAAAGTGCACCTACAATAGGGTTATCAGGTAGTGATCAACAATTGATGTTTTGGAATTACATTTGAGCTTCCAAGATGAATGCGAATTATCAAAATGTTTTTATGACTCTATAAATTCAAGGGAGGTTCAAAGAGAAGGATCTAATGCCTTTACCAAGTTTCGAAGAGCCATTTTCACCAATAGGTAGGGTAAAATACCTCATTCCAAATAGTGACCCAGTTGTAGGTTTAAAAGGTGTTTAATGTCATTTAATGTATGAAATAGTTATAACCACTTTGTTCCACCTAAATAAGTTCAAGTATAATATTATAATCACTACAATTAAATACAAAGGCAAAGTAACATACAAATAATAATCAAAAGGGCATTGTCCTTGTCAAAAGGAACACACTCAATTTTCAAGGTTAGGAGGTCCTTTAGAGTTAGGAAGAAACATGTTTGACTAAGAATAAAAAATTTCCAAGGAAATAAGACTTAAAAATACCCTAGATACTCTTGATAACCAATTCCACACCCTCTCTCATGCCTAGAAGCTCACCTATAGGTAGGACTATCATGATCAAGGCAAGGCTTGAGGAAAGTAGAGGGCTAAGTGATCTAAACCCTTTAAGTGTGAAAGTGAGAGTATAAATGGTTTAAATGGGATTAATTATGATCAAATATATTACAAAAAATACCATATAAATTTCTAAAATGTTCAAATTCTTTCCTCATTTAGTAAATGGGTTGCAGTCCGTATAATAGGCTTGGAAACCCCTTGTTTCAATAGACAAGTATAGGAATGCTATGGGAAAAGGTTATTTATATTATTTAAAAATATACATGAGAATAAATTCAAGGTGATAAGAATTAATATTCATCTTGAAAACATTATATGGGCTTGGAGGGACAACCCATAGGTGTATTTGAAGGAAAACATGCAAAAACAGTGTTTTTGAGGCCTTTTTTGGGCATATTGAGATGGTTAGACCCCATAAACATGGAATCAGGTCAAAAATTTGGTAAATTTGGTAAATAATACTTATTAAAGATCCAAAAATATTTATTTTTCATAGTGTGCTAGGGATATATCTCTCTATTTTGTCTTAGAGGTTAGCCACTCAGGAATATCAAAACTTTAGTTTGTCCAAGCAAAAGATGAAAAATGAGTGGATGATCAAATATGGGGCCTTGGGATATTCAATAAAAATTATTTAATGTATATTTAAGGTTTAATAATGTTTATATACACTAAAAAAAATCCAATCCCTCATAATGCCCTGGTCGTGCATGCATACAATGCATTATGGTATGGTTATACTAGGCCAAGCTAACAAAAGAAAAGAAAAGTGATGAAATGGATGTTAGAGAGGTTGTTTCATGTTTTTTTAATAATAAATGGAGTGTTATAATTAACATTATACCATTATAATAATGTTATATCAACTCATGTGGCTCAGACTAGTAGAGAATGTGTTAAACCCACTAGGGTTCAAAGAGACCTAGAACGATGTTGAGGTTTATCTTCACTTATACCCATTGGGATGATATTTAGTTGACTGTATAATGATAATAAGATTTAATTAGACATTTTTGAGATCTTGGAGTGAATATAAACCTACAAGAGAGCCATTTATAGCCTTGACATCAATCCAAACATGCAAAATGAGAAGAAATCAAACTCGATGTGTGTTTTCAAATACTCATATATTTTATATGGATATGCATGATAAATATAGTAATTTATGAAATTTAATAAGGTAAATTGGTATAAATATTGTGTATTTTGAGGAAATTTCAATATCTAGGTTTTAGGAACAAAGTTTAACACCTAAAACAACCCAAAACCCTACTAAAACCCTATTTATGACCCAATGAGGAAAATGAGCTTGGAGAACCATTATAATGGCATAGTTTGGAAATAAAACCTATTGGATCATGGAGAGGAATCACTCAGTATATCACACATGAAAGGAGGTGTATGGAACTATATGGCCAATATGCAAAATAAGGTTTTTCTCACCATTTTTTGTATTTTGTAGGGTCTATGATGTTTTAGAAGGTGAAATCAAGTTTTATGGTAAGATAGATACATATTATAACTAAATATGGTAATTTTATCCTATTTAAAAGTTTATAAGTGTAAAAAATAAATCTCTAATTTAAGCCAGTCAAAACTAGCATGATGCACACAAGGGTGAAAATTGTGGAAACCTCAATTAGGTTCCCTTTTAAGGAGATTTTGAGAGGTCTAAGGCTATGGATAATATTTATATGTGTCATTAACTCAATCCCATGGATTTTTATGGGAAAATAAATGTTTTTTAAGGCCAAGTGTAAGGGATGACTAAAAATAGGGAGTTTCAAGACTACAAGTAGTGATTACTCTTTTTTAGGAGTTTACAAATAAGTAAGATCATAACAAATGCATGAAATTGAATGATTGAAGGTATTCAATATAATACAAATCAATATAACTATCCATAGTAATTATGGGGATGTTCAAACATATGCAAATCATGAAGGCAATCACTAGACATATAATTTGGCTTCCATTAATGTTGGACTTGTTCATAGATCACATTCTACAACTTTGAATTTTCAACTATAGTTATAATACAATATGATTTATAAATCACACTATAAAAAAATACACAAACCTAAAAACAAAATAGGAAAAAAATGCATTAATAAATAATACTAAATTACATGGTGCTACTCAACACCTTCTCTCAAAATTTTGCAAGAACTGATAGAGATTATTGATGGTAATATTTAAGCCTACATTCATTTACACATCCTATTAGAATGGTTCCATAAATATATTTTAAGAAAATCATTCTTTGATGTGATATGTCATGAAGGATATAAGGTCCTTTACATCTAATGTGTAGCTTGCCAAAAAATTCTATAAATATGATATCATATAGTAAGACAATTTTTTTTGGAAAGAATTATTTAGATTTTATGTTACAATAATACCACACTTTTTGAATTAGATTATTATATTCATGTGTCCATTTTTACCTTCATATATTATCTTCCATTATTGTTAAATCCATAAATTATTCTTGTATTAAATCTTGATCTTGTAGTTTCATAATCATGGAAATGCACAAAATAGGAACTATTTATTTCATAAGAATCATTGCATCAAGACAATATATGAGTTGAAATGGTGTGAAAACTATGACTGCTTGTTAAATTTAATGTTTTCACATATGATTTTAGGATATTAATCCACATAATCATCTCTTTGTACATTGTGTATCTTGGTGAGCATCTTTCTATGAACATTTTTTGATGCCTTTGCTTGTCCATTTGTTTATGGATGATAAACTATGATTTTATGGTATGATATCATAAAATTTTTTATGAGAGAATTGATGGTTTTATTTATGAAATGTGTACTTATATCATTGAATAGTTTTATAGGATACCCAAATTTGGTTATAATTATTTCATACAGGAACTTGGTTTTGTCCTTAGCACTACAGCTTGGAGTCACAATAACTTCCACCCATTTCGTGAAGTGGTCCGTCATAGTGATGATGTATCTTGCATTATTTAAATTTCTAGGTGGATTTATTATCCATTAAAAATTGATTACCCATTTCTCAAATTGATACTCTACAATCATAACATTTAATGGTATCTCATCTCTCTTATTAGGATTGTGCATCTTTTAGTAGATATCATAGTGTTTTGTGACCTATTGTGCACCTTGAAATAGAGTAGGCTACCATATACCACTTTGAATTATATTCCTTTTAGTTTATTCTCCTATGAAATTTCCACCTATTATTCCTCGATGTGATTTAATAATTTTAGGTTTCTCATGGTCCAAAGCCACTCTATGCAGTACATTGTCTTTCCCCATTTTGTATAGAAACACATTAATGATGTTGAATGGGATGGCTCTAGTAATCAACTAAATTTTATCTCTTTCTACATAGTGATGGTAAATATCACTTACTCATAAAAATGTATGATGTCTTCCATGTTCTCATGAGTCAAAAAAACATGAAATAAATGTGTATTTGGTGATTCATCTTGTAGTTTTTATGGTTCTTCTCCATTATGTATTCAACTCAAATAATCTAGCCCCACATTTTTCACTCCTGGCTTCACATTAATCTTGAACTGAAACTCTTGAAATAGAATAAACTAGTGATATATCCTTCCCCATAATGTATGATTAAAATTTAAGTGTCACAAAGCTTGATGATCAATGAAAAAATAAAATAACATTTCTAGAAGTTAGTGTCTAAACTTTTGGAGTGAAAACACCATAACCAAATATTTTCATTCTGTATTCAAATATATTTTCTTTGTAGTTGATAGTTTTCAACTTGTAAAGTGGATTAAATGATCTAATTCTATGTCTTTGGTATGAGAAATAATAACTCATACTATATTTCCTAAAGTATCTATGTGAACATGGAAAGGTTTGCTCTAGTTAAGAAAGACCAAAATGGGCAATGTGACCAATCTCTATTTTAGATCCATAAATGTCATTTAGCATTCATTTGTTGACTCAAACCTTGTATATTTAATTAGTAACTTATACATTTGGGAAGATATAGATACATAGCCTTTTTTTTTTGTAGTATCATGTATGTCACAATAATGATCTCACCTCTTAGATCTTGTTGGAGGTGGCATTATCACAATTACTGTAATTTTGGCTTGGAAGATCCCATCCCTGCATACAATGTGTCCCAATAAAAAATTAGAAGGTGTGAATAAAAATAAATTATTAAAGCTTAATGAAATGCATATATCTTAGCATCATTAAAAAATAATCCATAACTTAGACAAGTGTTCCTTCAATGAGGAAAAAATAACCCAATATAGGTAGACTTCAAGAAAATCATGGATGAAATATTTAGAGGTAGTGACCACCACCATAGAGAAAACAATTGGAGCATTATTAAAACTAAAAAACACTATCTTATAATCAAAACAAACCCACTCTATTGTAAATGTTGTTTTAGATTGGTATTTTATTATGATCGAAATTTGGTGGTACCCATTGAACCCTTAGGTGAAAGAGTACACTTCATGTCCTAAAAATGAATCCAAGACGTCATCTATAAAAGGAATTGGAAAAGGATAATTTATATATAAGTAATTTAACACACAATAGTCCCTACACACTCAAATTTCATTGGCTTCTTAGGTTTTACTACCATTAAACTGACCCAATTTACTTTTTCTATTGAATAATGTCTGCATTTAACATGCGATCTAGTTCATCATTTACTTTAAAATTCATATTGGGGTTTAACCTATATGGTAAATTTTTCATAAGTAGTGTGAAATATTTTAATTATATGTGAATTTTTCTTAAATAAGAGTATACCCATTTTACTTCTATGAATTTCATTGGGAAAAAATCCTAGTAATCTCGTAGTAATTACAGTGCTTCTGAAGTCTCATTCTTCATATAGTAGTCACCCAAAGTCATAAGAATTGGTGTTGGTTTTGTCCTAATATTTAATATAAAATTATTTAGTGGATATTGATATATTTTATTGGAACCACTTGGAATGAAATATTGCACTATTATGTGCCTTTCTTACTCATTATTAATATTTTACTACTACCATTCCTTAGTTTGGTCTTCTTTTTTGGATTTCATCTCTTAAAATTATCTCTATTTTTGGAAAAATCCATTCAAATATAATTATTTATAGATATAGATATAATCTTTTAGTTTTTCATAATCTGTGATCATATTTCATGGTTTGATGAAAATCTCCTCCTTTTATTTATTTGTAATTTTGGATAGCCATATCTAAATCTCTAGCTCCCTCTTACTATGAAGTTGAGTCTATCATAGAACCTAAGTCTTATAATTTCCCATAGCATGTAAATATTTTCAAATTATGTAGACCATTCTAAAATAAGGGATTCTCATCCTCAAAAAAATGTCTAAATGAAATCCTGTTGGACCTATAGCTAGTGATTTATCTCTCATCTACATTCCTAGTGCATGTACCAGACTATTAGAAGTGATAATAGAGTATATCTAAAAATGTGCACCTATTATTTAGGTTATACACCCTATGCATTCCATACACCTATGAATTTTAATTCATGGGTACTATCCTTCCAAAAAAAGGGCCATTATTCCCTGATAGTAGGTGGCATTTAGATTCAAACACACAATAGTTCATAAACCTCATCTCATGGTAATAGATTTGTTTTTTGGACTACCCACCAAGTCACAATAGATAATTTTAGTGAATAATTTAGTTTATTCAATATGTGGTCTATATTTGGAACATGATTTTCAAGCCCTAGAATAAATTAATTCAAGTAATTAGTTGTAAAGTATTGAGGCAATTTATGTTCTATAGAAAGAAATGCACATTGGGCATACCTCATGATCTCCCCTTAACTAATTCAACATGCAAGTATTTGAGTCACCACTAATTGAATATGAAGTATCCCATGGTATAATACCTTCCTTTGTTAGATTCGTGTAGTTCATATATGTCACACCTACTTTATACATGAAACCCAGTTCCGACCTAGTTGGTGATTACACAAAAGGTGACCTACCTTTGTCCATTTGAAACTACAATACTAGTGCTTTTGTGATCATGGGTATATAGATATATTGTTCAATTATTTGGAACTTCTATTGAGGATGCATTTGTTATGCATCTCACACTGCATTCAACTTAGACTCTATACTCACCTTGTTCCATCTATTATCCCCATACATATATGGTGAATTTGGCTTCTTCAATATGATGTGTGGCTTTTAATATACTTTATTCAATGGTATAATGATGATTTTATCTCTTTGGTGTGATTCTAGTTGATTATGTAATGTATTAATGGTTATTTGAACATCGTAGCCTTCTTCTTAACAATTAACACATGGAAGTATATTTTAGTAGTCTTCATGTCAATCAATTTAAAATAAAATCATACGATTAGTTCAACCACTTTGATTTACACATATTCTAGTTAGACAATAGGATCTACCCTACCATAGTTTGTGAGTCTTAGAGTGACTAAACTGTAGTTGAGTGTTGGCCATCCAATAACTTCCTAGGTAGATTGAGTAATCATATTCACTATGATTATAAAATCAAATACAATGTTGGGTAATTCATATCCTGCTAGCTCAATATCCATGAAATAATCAACATCATAGTGCTTCTTAGTTTTTACATACCAAACTATCTTGTTAGTATCCTATTGATCTCACTATGCACACTCAAACAAGATATGCAAGAGATTTTTAATATTCTATGAGACATCTTAATTTCATGGGGTGATAAAAAATTTTAAAAGGTCCATCAAGATATTAATTACTCCATTTTACCTCATTATGTAAAAAATCTAACATACATCTATGCATTGATGACTACAACATCACCCTACAATGTAGCCTACTATTGAATATTCTAAATAACTTCAGTTACTTGGTACATTGATCCATTTTCCATCGTAGGGTTAGGTTACTTATCATATTTAACATTTATAATTATTTGATCATAAAGAGTTTATAAAGGAAGAAATCATTATGAGGTAATAATGAATGCATTATCCTTGGAGTGTGAATTTATCATGTTTACATTTCACACAAGTTTCTCTTTCCTCTACTTCTCCAAACTTAGACATTATTTAGTATGGTGTTTTCTATAACTCTATAATATATGTGGTACATCTACCTTTGAGGATTATTCATTTAATTTCATTAGAATTTATCATATTCACCACACTAAAGACACTAAATTTATTGATGAGGTTACTAGTTATCATTATTTTGATCTCCCTTGTATTGACTATAGTTCCCCCCTTTGTATCTTCCTCTATTTTTTGGAAAAACCAACCTTGATATGATTTTACATCAAATCCCCCTTACTTATATTGTGAACATCATATCTCCATATTCTCATTGAGGAGAAGATATAGCCCAATCTGATTGATAGGGTTGGGGAATCACAATGATCCATAATGATTGGTATTGATATTATGGAGATGATGTCATCCATTTGACTACACCTTTGGGTTGATATTGTGGTAATGAATATAAATAATAACACCTTGTTTCATATTGTACATTTATACCTCTAGGCCTAGAATTACCTACTGAATAGTAGGTATCTATTGTGTTGTGACTGAAAAGACATTTTTAGTGATTTCTTCTTTTAGTTCTTGTAGAGCATGGAAAATCTTCCCATCATGATTCAAATAAATTTCCATGTGTCAAAACATCTGCACTTTGATTTCTCTTTTTTGAAAATATAATGGGCTTAAGGTATGCGTAATCATGAAATGAATTCCCTATGTCTTCAACTTCTTATGTATGTGACTTGAACATTAGATAATCCTATGATTTTATATAACTTCCTCTAGAGAATATTCTTTCCCTAGTTTAAACTATATCCTTACTTGTAATTACAATCTACCACTTTCCTCTAACTACTCTACTACTAATCTACTTTATTATTTATCCTTACTTTGTTCCATATCCTCTTTATCCTAATCTTTATCCTCACCTTTGTCAAGCCCTTATATTCCTTACTCTCCATAATCTCCAAATTCTATAATTTATATAACTTATATAGACTCTTTCTAAGCTCCCTTCTCTTCCACATCCTCTATTTTACTCATGTTCATATTCATAGTTACATTTAATTTATCTTGTTTATTCCAACTTATTTGTTATGATAGTTCTCTTTCCAATCCTAGAATTTTCTTCTCATTCTATTTCTTTGTATCCTCTACATTCTAGGTTTAAATTCAAGTTCCTCTACTTAGGTCTTCATCACTCATTCATACATTACATGTACCCGCATAACACCAGACATGACAACTCCATTTTGGTAGGGGTAGGAACCATAGCCTTTTAAATTACCAATAACTTGATAAGAGTAGGTAGTCACTGAAGAAAAATTTCTTAGATGCTTCTCACAAATAGGTCCTCCATAACTTCAAAAGTTATATATCCTTGTATATAAAATTATATAATATATCCATTGATAATAATTTTTTTCTAGTTATTTATTGCATCAGTCTAGTTATTTTTTAATCTTCACATGTTTCCTAGTCTTTATTCTATCTAAGCTATAAATTCTATCCTCCTCAACTTAAAATAATAGTATTCCAATCTTGATAACCATGTAGCTAATAGTCTAGGAATTTTTACTTGGAAAAATTCATATAGTTCACCATTAATGTGCATGTGAATAAATTATTATAAAAAACTCACAATTATTTTTGCTTCCTCCTATATAAAATTATGAATAAATTTGTCAAGTCATCTCTCCAAATATTTTTGTTCTTATAGCCATTTCAGCCTATTTTAATACTTCATGCTCACCACACCATTATTAGCAGAGGTTACTAAAAAACCTATCATAGTATCCTAATACATGGATAGTTGTGAGGAGTGGGAACAAAATTATAGTAAAAAAATGAATTTAGAATGAACTAATCTATTCTAGATAATTATGGATTATTTATTTAAAATAACACAACCTTAATATATCCAAAACATACATAAATACTATACATGAATAAATAAATATAGGCAAACCAAGCATCCACTATGCCAATAACAATGATAAAATAATTTTTTAGAAAACCATTCCATAACTTTAAATTAATCTCTATTTCATTGAGATTTTTTATAATACCATTGAGCATTACATATAGAACTTTTATAAGATGCCATTTCATATTCCAACCTTTTGCTGCAAATAAGAGAAAGATGTTGCCTTCTAAATATTCTTGACATGCTTCCAAGTTCTAGATACATATAAAAAGTGATATAAAATACAAAATAGTGTGATTCACATGTGTCTATAAATTATATCCCTTGATTTTATATCCTTGTTTATTACCAACAATGACCAAAAACCAATAAATAAAAAACAAGATCTATCTAATAACTATTATTAGAAAACTTTCATAAGATGTAAACTAAGTCTAAAAAAATATAGCAAGGCCACCTACTAAATGTAAATTAATTAAATAAAAAAGTAACAAAATTAACAACTAAACAACAATAATGCCAAATATAATATTAATAAGAACTAAACTAAGACACTTAAGATAACAATACTTAAAATAAATAATTAACAACTAATAAACTCAAATAAGAAATAAATTGAAAATAAACAACAATTAAATATAAAAAACTTTAAAATCAAACCAAATTTAATATTAAAATGATTAATTTATAAAAACTAATTAATCAAGAAAAAAAATCCAACTACAAACTATTAAACTAAAATCTAATCAAGAATAAGAAATACCTCTAATTGAGGATATAAATGAAATACAAATCAAATGGATAAGTAAAATAAGTGTGAGACTTTATAAAATAATCATCTTATGGTATTAAAAAATTTATATTTTATTGATAAATAAATGGAATAATTATTATTACAAAGTATTCAATTGAAAATCATTGTACGGAGGTTTTCATCATTATTCAAGCAAAGTACATGAATTTTTTTGCATATGACTACATATTTTCAATCAAAAATGACATTAATACTTTATAATATTCAAATAATTAGTTATTAATAGATCAAGAAACATAGATTTACATGTATTATTCAAGTAGATTACTTCATTATCAGAGATTGTTTTGTTTGGTCTATCTAAAAATCATTGTTCAATCTTAGAGATGCTTGTACAAAAGAAGGCAAAGATGGAAAATTTGAAAACTAAAGAGATATTAATAAACATGTGTTTCTATTTTTGTTATGTGTCTTCAATCTCTTTATAAATATAATCTCCTTGATATATTTATGATTTGAAGCTATAAAGAACTTTAGCTATATATATTTATGAAGTTAATTGACTTTTAAAAGTAAATTAATTTATAATTAGTTTACTTTATAAGTTACATAATTTACTACTTAACTTTACATTTTCAACTTAAAAATAAATACACAAGATTAAATCAAATAATATAGACCAACTCTACAATTTCTAATAGTTAGGTCCACTTTGACTCATTAAACATTAATTATATAATCATCTAACTATGCATATAATAAATAATCAATAAATGGAAATGTTAACAGATCTAAAAAAACTTAAAATTATAATCTATAATAATAACATATATCTAAAAATGTCATATGGTCAATTATAGAACATATAAACCATATAATCAAATAATACTACACAAACATATTGAATTTCACTATCAAAACTGAAACTGATCCAAATAAAAACTAACATACCATCAAGGCTAAATTACTTTCAAAACTACTGCCATAAAAATAAGTTCAAAACTAAAAATATTCATGATAAAAATTATAAACCAAACAAACTATGAACAACTGAGTCAAACAGAAACAACATTGAATAACAACTTAGTTAGAATCATTGTCGAAGATAGGATCAATGAGAGGAGCTCCCTTATTTATCTTATATTTTGTTTATACTAATGGTACAATAGGTAATTTTTCTAAGTTTTTACCTCACATTCATCATCAATATCAAGTTTGACCTTCTTAAGCACACATGTTAACATAAGATGACTCATATGCCTATCAACACATTTTTCTAGAAGAAATAGATTTCTCAAGTACAAACAGAGTGGGTATAGGAATAACAGCCAAATATAGATTTTTATTGGTGAGATTTAGATTAATCTTAGGAAATAATTCAACATGATTTAACATAGGA
This sequence comes from Torreya grandis, assembly GCA_037957365.1. Lineage (NCBI taxonomy): Eukaryota > Viridiplantae > Streptophyta > Pinopsida > Cupressales > Taxaceae > Torreya > Torreya grandis. Next base: position 372,251 of record JARHVA010008305.1, read on the forward strand.
AGATTTTTAGGTATCAAATCAATAATAATATGTGTACATTGAAAATATTCACTTAGATTACCTCGTCTAAAAGGATGAGTTCTTTAAGTATATCACCTTAGAATTCTATGTGATACATTACCATGTAATTTAACATAGAAATATAATATATTATCAAATAATTTCCAATAATTAGGGTTATTCACATAAAAATGAATGGGTACATGAGTTCCATGGTGAACTGGCCTAAGTGTTGGTAACCCTATGGCCATGAAAAGGTATATCATGATGAATAATATGTGAATGAGTATTATTTCCCTATCATACACTATCTATACTCCAAAATTTATTCTATAATAGTGATAATTTGGGGTCCACCCTAACATTTCTAAATTTGAAATAAATTTGGATAAGAATTTATTGTAGTCACAAATATCAACTCCAAATGAAAACATTACTATATGTTTATACAAGAATAAAATGATAAAATTTATCATTTTTTTTCCATTACATGTTATCCAAAATGATAAAGATAATTTCCATGATATCCTAAAAATCTTAGAATAATTCTAAGATAGACACAGTTTGAAGAATTCCAAGCATTAATAGTTTATAATTTTTTCTAAATCAAATAAAAAAATTAATTTCATAAATTGTAGATTATCTACAATTAAACCATTATCATATAAATTTACATATTTTAAAAGAATATTTTGAACCATTTGATTAAATGAGCAACTAAATTCTATCAAATAAAAGCACTCATTTCTATAGATATTATCCCTGTCAATTCTCCCACTTTCAAGTATGCAAGCATATAATGCTATCAAATTTATTTCAAATATCAATTACCAAATGACAAAAAAAAATTGAGGAAAAAATAATAAAATATATTATTATTATTAAATCTAATAATCCTTCAAAACTTAAATGAAAGTAATAGGAAAAAAATTATGACTATGCTTACCAAGACATTCATGTAAACTTCATACAAAGAAATAACCAAGAAAATACACAAGAAACCCTAAATAACTTTCATATCATGTCATAATATATATATATAAACTCAAAATTACCTAATTCACCAAGTCACCAAATAAAATTTAAGCATATGTTCATTTATTGTATGCAAATTATAAATCATGTTGAATATTTTCAACCTTCATGTTATGTCCTACAAACTAAAAACAATATTTTGCTTGCCTTTTGAAATAAAAACTAGTATTTCATGCTAAATGAAAATGAACAACCTTAAATGTTTCTATATAAAAATTTCATGTAGTTGGGATTTTAAAAGGACAAGCCCAAAATATATAAGTTTCACCTTTGAGTATTTTAATTGAATAAACATAAATATTGCATGAAAATGGACAAGATGTTGTTACAAGGAAGAGCTTAAATATTTAATAAATAAATATAATACAAGGTTTGAAATGAAATATGCATACATGTTCATGTTTTGATTAGTATACATGAATTTATGTGACATGCAAATACTAAATAGAGTAATAACACAGTTAAAATGAAACCATTTATAAAAATTACAGCATCAACCATAACTTCAAGACTTAATGACTACAAAGAAGATGGTTACTTTATATGTTTATAGCTTGAGAGAAAAACCCAAGTGTAAAATAAATGAACATATGTAAATAAAGATACAATTAGAAGAGAATTTTCTTTGTAGACCAACCACAATAAAATATGCATGCAAAAACTTATCTAAAAAATCAACTTATTTTCATGAAAGATACTCATTTACTGCATATATTTGAAAAATATCTTCAACATCAACCAATTAAAATCATATATAATAACATGTTTTCATTCATAATATAATTACAAATTATAAACTCTACTTAATGAAAATATATTTTAATCAATAAACAACCAATGAAAAACTTATCTACACACCTACCACTATTATGTGCATAAATGAAATGCATTTCTAGAACCTATCTATCATAATGATCTTGAAAAAATGGATCTCTGATGATGAAAACCAAATGTTTTATGGTGGAGCAATTTCCCAAGAACAACCATCAATGTGGTTAGGTGACATGTCCACCAAACTAATGGATAATGGATTCTACTAGACTAGTTTCCAAAATCAAAACTACCACTAAATGTTTAGAAACATGTTTTAAAATCTACCAAATTACTATGAAAAATTCCTACCATTAAAACCATTGAGATGTCAAAATGAGGTAGAGACACAAAATTAAATACCAAGATTGTCATGTACGCTAGTGAAATCCCTTACAAACTTAGCATTTCAATTCAAACAACTCACAAACAACATATCTCTAAACCTCCAAGTGTCTATGAAATGTGTTTATGAAATGTTTATAAAATTTCCTTTCATGTCAGTGACACTTTAAAAAAAATTGAGCATACAATACTTAAGTTGAAAAGTTTAAAAATTAGGTGAAATAATATAGGAGATGTAATATATCATCATGAAAGGAACTTGTTGATAGAGAAAATCATGTTTGTAGATAATATGTATCAATCATTATTGAAACCGAGCATCATGATTTTTATCTACAAAATTATCAAAGCTTTTATGACAAATATCAAACACCATTATAATTTATGAATGCAAGAAAATGTCCTTCCAACTATTTTATCAAATTATGCTACACATAGTTCTTCCATAACGTTATGAGTATTCAAATAAATCAACATAACATAATATCATATTTAATCACATGCTCATAAAATAATTTCTAAATGAATGCAAACAACTTGGCCTCCACCTACAATTTTAAATGTCATGACTTAAGCCATCATATGTAAGAATAAGATGATTTCAAGATTTTTTAAAGAAAAGGGGATACTAAAATTAGTTATAACATTAGTGGCTTAGCTAGCCAAGTTTTCTTATGAAATTATGTTTAAAATAAATGTTATGAATTTGAAAAGACTTAGGAGTGTCATCCAGGTAAATTATTTCCTAAGAAACTATGAACTAACCCCTTTTAAAGGTTTGGGATCAAAGGATATTTTCAACTAGTGTATCATGAATAATATTAAAGATAAAATAAGAAAATTTAGGTTGGACAAAAAATCAATGAATTACCCTAGAATACCAATTTTAAAATCAAAGTAATTTAAAAAATAGAATATTAAGTATTTTATATTTAGAAAAGATTAATTCAATTTAACCAAGTATTCAAATATTTTATAAAATATAATTATAGTGATATGGAAAATAACTCTATCTTTCCATAAATAATGATGAAATTCTATAAATTTAACACATAGATAAATTAAATCTAAAAAAATAAGGAAATAAAAAGAAAATTGAAATAGGCCCATTTGTTTTGAAGTTATCTATCAAAGTACACAATAGAACATCAAAGGATCCCACTGCATAAATTAGTGCAATATAATATAACTTATCAACTCTACAGGAAGTGATAATAACTCACAACCAACATCCCAATTGTATCAAAAGGGTAAGGCTATAAACAACTAGATTGAAATTGAGCATACCCAACATTGTCTGGTTATCCCAATTGCTAAATAAATAAATAGGATAAGATAGAAGTGCAACAAAATCATGGAGGTCCAAATGGGTGAACATAAGGTCCACCTCACTAACTTGCTTAATCAGTCTTATCACATCATGAGATTAGCAAGAAAAGATATCTAGTCCACTACTAAAGCCAACATGGCATAAGCTAATGGATCTAAAACCCTTTTGGGAAAACACCCAAACAAGGACTACTCCAATCCCTACCCCATAGATCACCACACCATGATCTAAGATTATTTAGGAAAACATTATACCTTCATTCTTATAAATGATGAAGGCCCCATACATAGATTTTATAACTTATCTACTAATTGGGACACAATAAACTGAGCTTGAAGTGGATGACATCACACTTGAGAACATCCTAATGACTAAGGATACAATTGGAATTTGAAAATAAATTACTCCTCATGCTACAAGATCACTTATCATTCTATAGGATCACTATCTCATGAGCTAACCATAGGGGTCTCACACCTAAATGTTTCTTAATTATCCATTAGTTATCCTACCATGTTATTGAATAAACATAAGTATATATGCCATTCAATTAACATGTGTAGGTCCATGCAAGTTCATTATTTAAATAGTCTTAGGCAATGAATTATGTGTTCATTAAGGAAAAGTATTATTTCATAAATCATTTCCAAGGTAGATTATTAAATAATATAACCAAGTGTTAACATAAAGGTTTCCATAACCTACTAATTCTCATTCTCATTTCAATATTATTTAACAAACACATGGATTATTCACATCTTAATAGTCACAACACCAGATATATCATGAAGTTCATTGGAAAGGAGAAGCTTTAATTTTTAAACACATACATAACCAATATAACCAATGCCTATCGATTCTCATATAATAATTAATGAAATTTTAGCCAACTTCCCTTAATAATAGTTGCATTTTAACATCTGAATTAATGATTTTAAGAAAACCTATCATATATCTAAAACACTATGACACCATGAATAGAATAATCCATAATCCAAAATTAGGATCCATATACAAAGATTATTGAACTAGCTTACTTCATTGCTTAAGCAATGGAAGTAAGCTCACTAAAATTGACATTACGATGAATAAGCATTCATTGATATCACATAATAATGAGAACATATTTCTTGAATCACCATATTCTATATGCAAACTCTATTTGCCACAGCTTAATTTTAGCCAAGGTTATAAATAGGAAACCATGTTAAGACCATGTGTCTAGTAATAACGCTATGACTAAGGGTATCTTATATCATCACTTTGTGACATAAACAATTAGTAATTTCATATGCTAGATAAACATTCCATATTATGAGAATATCACCAAATAAAAGTTCATCATAAAACTAAGTGAAAATATACATAGTTCAACCAACGAGATTTACAATCTCTAATTGAATCTAGCATATCATAAGATAACACAATATTGTTCCATGTAATTCAAGGTTAAGGACATTATAGTTTTAGTTATTCCAATAATAGTAATTTCTAATTTCATGCCTATTTGAAATCAATAAGTAAATCACTAAGCCATGTACATATGATAGTATACAAAGATCAAATATAAACATAATGCATTATAGTCACGCTACCACTCATGTGGTAAATAGAGCTCAATATGAATGCATAACAAAGAGTAGATAAAACTGGTTCATTATATGAGAACCATAAAACCATCATCAAGAATGTCTCCAAGTCAACATCATATCTAATAATATATATATTCT
>JARHVA010008305.1:385000-445000 GCA_037957365.1 Torreya grandis
AATATTTATGTTATAGGTCACATTTTTATCCAAATTTTTATCTAAATCATTTCTCTTTATAGTTTTAAAATTTTCAAATTCAAGATCAAATTCTTGAATTTAAAAAAAAAACCACTTTGCTAACCTTCCATGAATATTTGGTTTCTTTAAAAGATAATAAATAACATGCATATTTGAATGAAAATTTAGTTATTTCAAATTAAAGATATCCAAATTTATTTAGAGATGAGATTAATGAAAAAAAATTGGTCAAAGGATACCTAGTTTCAACATCTTTCAATACTTGACTCATGTAGTCAATAGGTCTTTCATCATGATTATCATAATGATAAGTAATAACAATGCCTACGTATTTTTTATTGGTGTTTAAATATATAATGAAAGGTTTATTTGAATTTGATTTGGAAAGTACATGATTTCTTTCAGTGGCATATTTTATACTATTAAAAGTTGAATATGAACCTGTATCCTATAAGTAACTCTAACTTCTCTTTATAAAACATTGTAAGGGAATAGATTTATCACAAAAATATTTTACACAAATAATTATTTTTCCAAAAAAAAATTGAGACTATATTTATATTTAAGAGGTGGTAAATCCTTGATAGCCTTTACGTCTTCAAGATCAATTTATATACCATTATTAGAGATGATATGACCTAATAATTTTCCTTTAGTAACTCTAAAAACTGACTTCTTGGGATTAAAAGAGATACCATATTTTATATATTTAGTTAAAATTTCACATAAATAATCAATATGATACCTCTTATTTTTAGAATTCATGGCAATATCATCAAGGTAGACTTCAATAATAATGATAATCAATTCATCAAAATATACATATATAACTCTCTAAAAATTGGTTCTTGCATTCATTAAAATAAAAGACATGTTGATAAAAATAAGTGTTCCTCTTTGGATAGTAAACATTGTTTTGTGTCTATCATATAGATTCAAAAAATATGATTATAACTAAATAAGCTATCAAGAAGAGACATCATTTCAGACCCTACAACATGTGAAAAATTGTAATATATACTAGATATAGAAAATTTATCTTTAACGTGATCTATTTAAGTCTCTAACGTCTATACATGTATGGATATCATCATTCTTCTTTCTAACATGTACTAATTTAGCTACCTAATCTGAGTGTCATACAGGTAAAATGACACAATTTTCCAACATCTTATCAAGATCATTATTAATGGTGTCTTCTAACAAGAGGATTGTCCTTCTAACTTTATGAAAACTCCCCAAAGAGTCACCAAATATGTTTATGGTGAAAAATGTCACATCAATAAATAAACCCTTTCACCTATCATGAAGGTCAAGATAGAATCATACTAATTTATTCGTATGGGACATATGAAGTAAATGTTGATCCTAAAATGTGCATATACTTTTTTTAGTATTTATGGAAATAATTCAACATAATACATTATCGATTAAACATCATTATATTTAGAAATGAATCTACTTCCTTCAATGTAAAATTAGAATCAAATATAATAGATATAATATAGTGTATCAAATAAAGTGAAGCCTATGAAAGAGGTAGTCTCTTCAAAGAAAGATCACTGATCTATTGAAACTAATAATATATATATTATCAACATCAATGACACAAAAATAAAACAAACTAGAATAAAAATAACATAGAAAAACTAAAAAGAAATAAAATAAATGGAAACAAAAACCAAATAAAGAGATAGAAACATAAACTAACATGAGAAATAACTAATAAATAAAAAACAATATCTATATAATAGCTATTATATGAACACTTTAAATAAATGTAAACTAATTATAATAAAATCTAACAATACTACCTACTAAATATAAATGAATTAAATAACAAAGTAATGAAAGTAAGAACCAAACAACAATAATGACAAAATATAAGATTAATAAGAACCAAAATAAGACACTTAAAAAAAGTAATACTTAAAATAAATTACTATTAATTAATAAACCTAATTAATAAATAAAATGAAAAATAAACTTACATGAAACAATAATTAAATTTGGCAAAATTTAAAAAGAAATAAAAATTAATATTAAAATGATTAATTTAGAAAACTAACTAATAAAGAAAATAAATTTAATGACAAAAAATTAAACCAAAAGCCAATCAAGAACAATAAATAGCTCTATTTAATAATATAAAATAAATGGGTAAGTAAAATAAGTCATCAATTGAAAAATAAATAGCTCTAATTAACAATTTTGAATGAAAAAAGTACTACATGTTTATATAAGAATCAAATGATCATTTTTTCATTATTTTTCCATTCCATATTATTCAAAATTACAAAGATAAGTTATGTGACATCTCAAACATCTTAGAATAATTCTAAGATAAGCAGAGTTTGAATAATGCCAAGCATTCATAATTTCCAATTTTCTACTGAATCAAATGAAAAACTAATTGTAGAAAGTAAATATTATCTACAATTTAACTGTTTTCAGATCAATTTCCATATTTCAAATAATAATTGAACCATTTTATAAAATGAGCAACTAGATTATGTCAACTAAAATTAGTGATTTATATAGAGTTTACTTATGTCAACATTCCTAGCTTCAAGTATGAGAGCATCCAATACTGTCAACTTTATTTCAAATATCAATTACTGAGTGACAATTTTTTTTTGAGGTAAATGCCATATAATATATTGTTATTTTTATATTTGATAATCCTTCAAAACTTAAATGCAAACAATATGAAAAAATTCATGAATAGATTTACCAAAATTCTCATGGGAATTTCATGTGGATAAATAACCAAGAAACAACACAACAAACCTTAAAAATGCTTCATGTTATGTTGTACTTTATATAAACTTAGAATATGTAAATCCACCAAGTCACCAATAAAACTAAACCATATGCTAATCTATTGTAAGCAAAATATAAATTATGTTGAATCTTTTCAACCTTTCATGCTATGTTGTACAAACTAAAAACAATATTTTGCTTGCCTTTAAAATATTAAAATCATTGTTTCATGATAAATGAAAATTAACAACTTGTTTATTTCTATATAAAAATTTCATGTAGTAGGGATATTAAATGAATGAGCCCAAAATATACAACTTCCACCTTTGAATATTTAAAATAAGTAAATATATAGATTACATGCAAATATAAAAGGTGTTGTTATAAGGAAGGGCCCAAATATTTTGTGCATATATATAATACTAGATTTGAAAATAAAATAAACTTACATACTTATGGTTTGAATAATATAAATAAATTTATGTGACATGTAGATACTAAATAGAGCAGTAATAAGATTTAAATGAAATAATTTCTCAAAATTACATCATCAAACACAACAACAAGAATCATTGACTGTAAATAAGATGGTGACTTTATATGTTTACATTTTGCAATAATAACCCATATGAAACATAAAAGTGCATATGTAAATAAAGATACAAATATAATTCTATTTTATTTATAAACCAACCAAAAAAAAGTATGCATGCATAAACTTAACTACAAAATCAACTTCTTTGCATGAAAAATACTCATTTTACTACTTATATTTGGAAAAGCTTGTCAACTTCAACCAATACAACTCATATATAGGAAAGACATTTTCATTAATAGAAAAATGTCAAACCATGTCCTTTACTTACTGAAAATGTATTTTAATCAACAAAAACTTAATGAAAAACTTGTCTACATACCTACCACCACTGTGTCAAAAAATAAAACTCAATTTAAAAAAAAACTCTTCATTCCAATGAAAGACTAAATTTTCAAAGTTTATATTTTACAATAATATTTATATAATAGATATCAAATGATTAAAACTATTTTTTTATGGTGGAGTGGTTTCCAAAGAACAACCACAAATATGGTTATGTGACATGTCCACCAAGCTAGTGGATGGTGGATTCTATGAGTCCGATCTACCAAATTAAAAATACCACTAAATTTTTAGAGATATGTTTTAAACTTTACCAAATGACTACCAAATTTTCCACCATTGAAACCATCAAGAGCTCAAAATGAGGTAGGGACACATCATTAAATAGTAATATTGTCATGCATGCTATTAAAATATGTTACCACATTATCATTCAAATCAAACATCTCACAAAAAACATATATCAAAACCTCCAAGTGTCTATATAATGTCTCTCATGTGCCTCAATATTATGCAAAAGTGACTTCATGCAAAAATTACCATTACCACCTTTAATGCCATGTCAAAATAGTTCATCAATGTTCAACATTATATAACCATTTAATTTAAAAATGTTCACCTTTAATATCCATGATCAATGGTAAACAAATGAAATGGTAATGTTTTTATATTTAGGAAATAATCAAAACTTAGGTAATAACTAAGACTTGGATTATTTCACCAATTCTGTACGAGAAATGCTACCAACCTACCAAGAAATGTAACAAAATTACCATTTAACAAGTGAATATAATCATTCAAAAAATATTTGAAACTACTTCCAATGACCAATGTCATAGATTTATAGATTTAAGCATGCTTATGAAATGCCCTTTCACATTAATGACACTTTCAAAAAGATTGAGCATACAGTACTTGAGTCAAGAAGTTGTAAAATGAGGTGATAAAATACAATATATTCAAATCTATCACCAAGATAGGAAACCATTATCATAGAAAATCATGTTTGTAGACAAGATATATCAATCATTATGGAAACTAAGCATCATGATCTACAAATACAAATCGATCGAAACTTATGTGATAACTATCAAACAATTTATGATATATTAATGTGGTAAAATATCCTTCAAACTATTTGATCAAATTATGATACATATAGTTATTCCATAATGTTACGAGTATTAAAATAAATAAACATAACATAATATCATATTTAATCACATGCATAAAAAATAATTAATAAATTAATACAAATAAGTTGGCCTACACTTGATGTGTCAAATTTCATGACTTAAGCCATAATATGTGAGAATAAGATGATTTAAAGTTATTTTAAAAAAAGAGAGGGGGTATTAAGATTAGATATAATAGGTTCATCACCATTTTTAAGCATAATGGGAACCTGACTAAGCAGGTAATTAGAATGAAACTTGACACTCGCTAACCACCAAGCATACTTTTTCAAACACATTAGTAGGTAAGTGTGAGGATCCTCCCTAAAAAAGTTGGAAAATAATTACAAATACATAATAAAAGGATTTTTCCTAAACAAGTTAGGAGATAATTTAAAATACACAAAATAAACTACAAAAAACAACAATATATTAATTTAAATAAGTAAAACTGAATTATAATGTTTGAATTGTAGAATCATTGGCCTCTTCAAGGGGGAAACCTCCTTTGAGAAATCTCAATTCAATATTATTCATGGATGCCTTCATTGGGCCTTAACACTTAAATACTAATTTTATTCTAATAACTATTTCTTCTCATTTATGTGGGACAATACAAATGTGCTCTAAGGATGACTTACAAAGCATATGTGTCCATAGCAATTACTACATTAATAATGAAAATATAAAGGTAGTACATGGGTTCCTAACATCCCCTCCCTATTGGAAAAATATTTATCCTCAAAGATTCAAATTTGGGAAGTGTTTTTGAATTTGGAATAATGGTTCCCATGTGGCATCTTTAGGTTACCTAACATGCGACTATATTAAGAATTTTGTGATGGATCAGGAGAAAATTTGGTGGGTGTGATGGGCTAAGACTGCTTCCTATTTGAGGAGGGAACTTTCATGATCAATTTATGGCTAAATTGTTTGCACTCTAATGTTTGTTCCAAGAAATTTCTTCAAAGAGGAGACATGAAATACTGGGTGAATGTAGGAGGAAGGTGGAAACTCCAACTTGTAAGAAATATATCCAATCTATTGGAGAACCTTATATCACCCTTAAAACTTAAGGGCTAGATTATGACACCATTTTTTTTTTAGATATGAGTGTTTATATGATTGTAGATGAAGAAAAACCATATCATTAGGTTGAAAGGTGTTTTTGAAGCAGTGTTGATCAAATTGCTACTTAATGTGATTTTGTGCTAGATGGAGATTGTCTCATAGGGTGCAGATAATTTGATCTTGATGAAGGAGAGTAGTGTCAACTACTTGAACTGATGAACTATTGGGTTTATATGGGAGGAGTGGTAGGGGCACTTGACCATAAACCACTTTATATGGAGTCATTTCAGTATAGGTGTGGTATGAGGTATTGTACTACCATTCTATAAGAGGTAACCATTTGACCCATTGATTTTGTTTCTCTATGACAAAAAAATAAATATAGGTTTCTATACATTTATTGATAATTTTGGTCTAGACATCGATCTATGGATGATAGCCCAAACTCATTTTCAATTGTGTAACAAGATGATTGAAGAGTTCTTACCAAAAATGGCTTATGAAGGTAGAATAATGATCTAAGATAATAGAGGAAAGAACACCATGGAGTCATGATATGTGATCAAGAAATTTTTGAGAAATGGTGGAAGCAGTGTAGGGATGGGTCAAAATGAAAAAATAGGAATATTTGGAAAGGTAATCCACTACGATGAGAATTATTGATTTGTCACCAAATTTGGGGAGGCTTTCAATAAAATCCATGGAAATGTCATTCTTAATATGTGTTGGAATTTAAAGTGGTTGGATTAGACCAGGTGAGGCAACTATTCATCTTTAGTGAGTTGGCAGGTATCACATTCAATAACAAATGTTTTGATATCTTGCTTGAGGTCTCGACAAAAGAAATTGTGGTGAACCTGCTCATATATTTTCAAAAACCCTAAATGACCAAAGGAATGTTAAGTTTGCATCTACTATATAATTGAGTGTTTGAACTTGGAGCCTATTGGTAACAAAAGGTAAGCTTTATATCACAATGTGTGGCCATACCAAGTATAGTGAGGTTTAATAGATGGAACAATAGATAGTTGAATAATGAGTTGTTGGGTTGGGATATAATTATGCCACTAATTTTGAAGACCATGGAACTAGGTGGAAATGGGAAGAGAAACTACATGGAGGTGCACTCTATCTTTGAACTGGTGAGAAAGAGCATCAACCACCAAATTTTCCTTACCTTTTTTATAGGTAATTTCAAAATAATACCCCATGAGTTTAGAAACCCATTTCTATTGATATAGGGAAGATACACACTATTATAAAAAATATTTAAGGCTTTGATGGTTGATTTTGATGTAGAATTGTTAGCCAATCAAATATGGATGTCATTTGTGAATTGCATGAAGAATATCCATCATCTCTTTGTCATATGTATAACATACCAAATTGCATCTAGTGAGGGCCTTACTAGTAAAGGTGATGGGGCAACCTTCCTACATAAGTAAAGCACCAAGAACCATTCCAAACACATCACAATCAAGCATAAATGGCATAGATAAATCATGCATGGCCAATACTAGCTTGGTGCACATGGCATGTTTAAGGTTGGCAAATGCTTGGGTAGATGTGGGAATCCATAGAAATGCATCTTTCTTGAGAATAGCTATTAATGGAGCTGAAATTGTGCCATAATCCTTGACAAATTTTTGGTAGTACCTTATTAGACCAATAAATCCATGTAATATTTTGAGGGTATTTGGTTGTGGCCAATTTGTCATGGTTGTAATTTTGATAGGGTTAACATGAATACCATCAGAGGTGATAATATGTCCTAGATACTCAACCTCTATTTTCCCAAAAGAACACTTTGAATGTTTGGCACATATGTGGTTGGTATTAAAAACTCCCAAGGAGGTGTCAAGGTGGTGGAGGTGATCCTCCTATGTAGGAGTTTAGATAAGAATGCCATCAAATAAGACTAAGATCAACTTATGAAACAAGGGGTGGAAAAATTGGTTCATCAAAATTTGGAAGGTGGAGGGGGAATTAGTAATCCAAAATGACGTGATAAAGAGCTCAAGTGGTTGTTATGTGTTTGAAAGGTTATCTTTGGAATGTCAGTGTCATGAAGATAAATTTGGTGATACCTAAAGTGTAGGCCCAATTTAGAGAAAAATGTGCACTTGAATTTCATCAAGGAGCTCATTGATGATAGGAGTGGGAAACTTATCCTTAATGGTTAGTTTATTTAGATCATGATAATCAATACATAGGCACCAAGATCCATCCTTTTTATGAACAAACAAGACTAGTAAAGAATACAGACTAGTGTTGGGCTAAATGACCCCAGCTTGTAGGAGATCATGGATAATCTTTTGAATCTTAGTATTTTGATGAAATGGGTACTAGTAGGGATGAATGTTGGGAGGTGAACTAAAAATAAGTAGTGGTATGTGATGCTCTTGAGGCTGATGAGGTGGTAATCTTGTGGGTTCCTCAAAAACTTGGAATGTTTAACCAAAAGGTTATGCAATATGGAAGGTGGGTGAGAATCTTGTGGTGAAGTAATGTGAAGAGAAAAGAGTTGGGGAATTATGTCATGGGATCCCCATTTGAGAAGTTTCTCCATGCATTGAGAGTTGAAAATGATGGTGGAGCTAGGAAGAAGGCCTTTTAGGGTGTATTTATGTCCATTGTCTAAGAAATACATCCATATCTCTAAAAAATCCCAAAGGGTGGGTCCAAGGGCTCATAAACATTGGGCATCGAGAAAAAAATCACATCCACCTAAAGATAAAGCAAACATTTTGGCCCAAAGTTTATAATTTCCCATTGAAATAAGAAGATTATAACACTTTCCCTTATAGGGTAATGTGCCTCCATTGGCAATCATGACCTTAAAACTAGAACAAGGGTGGATAAACACAACTTGCTTAATTATCTAATTAAGGGTCAATGAAGTTGTGAGTGCTACTAGAGTCAATAAGGATGGTGAGGAGTTGCTTCTTAAAATATCCTTGATACACTTTATTTATGGGTAGTGACTCATGCCAAATCATGTATAGATATTTTAGGAGGGGAATCTGAGCACATAGAATCATCTTCCTATGTGATCTCCTCGATGGTATCCTCATAATATTTGATATATGGTGGAGAATTCACATCTAGAAGGTACAATTTTTTCTCTATGTATTTGTGCCCTAGAACCCATTTATCATCATAATTATAAAAAATCCCTTTTTCATGATGTGCACACATACAACTCTTATGAGACATTTTATGGGGGTTTTCCTGGTGTTAGGCTACTATAAAGAGGGCTTGAATGGTGACCAATTATAAGTGAAATGCTAGGAGGTGATTTTTTCTTCAATGAGATTTATGAGACCCAAGGCTAACATCATGGTGTGAGGTTGGAACATTTTGACCACAGAGAAAATGAGATCTTTGAGGCCACTAATAAAATAAATCTTGAAAAAGTCATTTAATAACCCTTCAATGTGATTATCCAATTTCTCAAATTCAATTTGATAATCATGAATGGTGCCTATCTAACAAAGTTTGGTGAGGGACTAAACCTACCCAAAAGTAGGGATGCAAAAGTTGTCCAATTAGGTTCATAATTTGATTTGATATAGTAATGGCAGCCTTAGAATGCATATTGTTTCAAGTGGAAGGAAGTAATTGGGACTTTTTTGATAGGATAGGTATTGTGAAGGTTGAATTATTTATCGGCATGATAAATACAACCTATAAGATCTATACCATTAAACCTCAAAAAGTCTAGTTTGGGTGCACATGGTGTGTTGGTGGAAGAGAAAGTAATCTTAGAAGAAGACTCCTACAATTTGTTGATAAAAAGGCCATTCTGTTGATTTATACCATGCATCATATCAGTTAATTTAGTGACCTAGGCCTTCAAGGCTATGATTTATTCCTCCATGATCTTGGTGCCTATATGGGTGGCTACCATAACCTATTATTATTTTTTATATAACTTTTTTACTAGTTTCTATCAAATGTCTAGTGGTAAGTACTATGATAGTATTTTGATACTTTTTTGATAGTATTTTTCAAATGATAGGATGGATATGGACCCCAAGTTTTAAAGATTGCCTAAAGATTTTTAAAAATATCTCTAAACACTAATGTTGTTTAAATAATTATTGTTCTCCAATAAACTTTGGCCATAAAATTACCCCTAAGTGATAGCTTTTGGTTTTCCTCATGGGTGGGAACTAGTCAATCAGGATGGGGTCATTACCCTTTTTGTTGGCAGGTCCTCTTAATGGGATCACTACTTCAGGGTTCCTGTGGTACTCCTCACAATGAGTTTTAAGGATTACACCCAATAACTTCCCATAATTATGTAGAAAAGATTTTACCCTGATCCAAAATATATGATAGGATCTAGAGTAGAAAACCACAATGTAGTTGAGTAAAAAAATTGTTAATACTCATAGTGACAATGACCTATTGCCAAAAAAAACTATAGATCTAGAATATGGTATGGTAGGGTTGGAAAAGGATTTGTTACCACTTTTTAATCATTAAGGTACTATTATGAAAAGGTGAGAGCATATAGTGGGTAGCATTAAAAAAATGTCTTTGGAAAGTGCTCTGATACCAGATGTGAGGATCCTCCCTGAACAAGTTAGTAGATAATTGCAAATACATGAAATAAAAGGATCATCCCTAAACAAGTTATTATATAATTGTAAATACATTAAATTAAATATGAAAATCAATAATATATTAACTCAAATAAGTATAATTAAATTATAATGGCTGAATTCTAGAATCATTAGCCTCTTCGAGGGGGCAACCTCCTTTGAGCAAGCTCAACTCAATATAATTCATGGATGCCTTCGTTGGGCCTTAATGCTTACATAAAAACTAATTCTATTCTAACAACTATTTCTTACCATGCATGTGGGATAATACAAATGTGATCCAGGGATGAATTACAAAGCATATTCATCCATAAAAACTACTACACTAGTAATGTAAAGAGAAAGGTAGGACACGGGTTCCTAGGAGTAAGTTGTTACAACACAGTTGTTTATAAATAGAGTATTGATTTATGCATATCATGAATTAGAAACTAGAGGAATGAGTTATAATTTTGTGCATAGTATGTTTGTCATATGCTTCATAAATAATGTTTCTTAAAAAATATGCTCAACTCTCACCTATAATACTCAACAACATAATAATAGAAAATAATTATAAAACATTGATTTAATCGATTCTAACTAGTCTATAATTTTTGCATAAAATGTCAATGGTGGTTATTTAATTCATCCTAAATAACTTGAATTTATCGATTATTCATAATAGGGTGAACATGGATGATTTATCTCATAATTCCTTTAATGGAATAGAGAAATATTTATACATTCAATAATTTTTTCCTCATCTTCATAATATTTAATGATAAAAATGAACATTACACAAAGATTCGTATTTTTTTTTAGATATTTACTATGATTTTCATTTAAAAAATTTAATTTGGACAATTATTTTAGAGTTTTTAAATGTCAACCATGAGATAAATTTTGATATTTAAAGGATTTATGAGATAATTCAACCATGCTTAGTGGTCTGTGGTTTTTGTCTCATTATATATATATATATATATATATATATATATATATATATATATATATATATATATATACACACACACACACACACACACACACACACACACATACATAACAAAAAATGGGGTGGTTTGGATGAGATAAGGGTTTGTATACATTCACATTCATAGTTATGATGTATTTCTCTCATGTATATGTACACAACTAGCCATAATAGAGGATGCACATTAAAGGGTATGCTTATTAATAGAGAGGTAAATGGAATTTAAATGAATGGTATGGTATGAGGTTTTTATTTTGTCACAATATTTTTACAAAAAGATCTACCAATAATAAGATATTAGAAGATGCATACAAACTATTTCACAAAATCCCCAAGGGAACTTTGGAAACCAATATGTAATTGTTACAATAAAGCCTAGGTGGAAACATCATCATCATACCCATTATAAATAATTCACTTTGGGTATGCCTTTACCTCCATTATATTTGAAATGATTAAAATAAATAATTTCAATTTATGCATGAAAAAACATAGTACATATGAAAACAATTATGTGTTATAGAAAGAAACATTTATTAGAATAGAGTTTCAAATAGGGGAATTAGAATAATTTTTATGATTTAAATTTAAACTACACACTTTTATTAAATGTAACATCATTTAGTTCAAAAACTCTTAATTTTATTAACCTCCATTCCTCTAGTTTATAATATCTGAACTGCATGCAAGGGTGCTACTGGCAAAACTAAATAGACTCAGACAACAAAGTTGTAAAAGTATAAAGAGATACTATTCTCAATAATAACTCATTGTAACAAAAATTATATTGAAAAAATCAGTATGCTATCAATATAGACACCCAAGCTCTATGTAGTTTATATTAAATATTATTGTTATTTATATCTTCCTAATATGTGTATCTTGTTGTGGAATTAATGTAACTTGTGTATTTTTGAGGTATGATGTATCAAGCCTTTGTGTCTAGGTTTAACTTGGCATTAGTTGAGTTGAATATTGGTTCAATTATTGTAATAATAGAATATGCATAACACAATTATTAAACTTGTATAAGCTTTGAGGAATCATGCATTGTGAGGAATATCAAATACATAACAATCCACAAAAATAATCCACATTACATAACTGATGATGAGTAAGTTGATGATAGTTCATTATGTTTTTGTGGATTGAGTAATATTGAAGCATAAATTGTTAATAATATTGAATACTAGTATAATATATGTTTACATATCCATAATTAGTAGACAGTAAGGATTTTTACTTGGTTTTTAAAGGTGTTGTATGTATTATTCAATCTCAAACCCTATGTGACCTCCATATCAAAATCAAACACATTAATATTAGGTATGTTGTATCCCAAAAATAACAGTCATTTTTGGAACAACATTTGAATTATTTTGGTTCTACAAACCAAAATAATATCTTCCATTTTAAAAATTTGTCTTAGATATTCAGATTTCTCATTTTCAGAGCTTCTCAAAAAATCTACGGACTCTGCAGGGTTAAATCTATGGACTCTGCAGGCTTCAATCTATGGACTCTATAGGATTGAATCTACGGACTCAGTAGGAAGAAGAATCTACAGACTATGTAGGAAAAGGAAAATATACAGACTTCTGCAAGCAATTTTTTTTCGAAAGAATTGATTTTCAACATTTATTCATTTTTCGGTATAGGTTCAAAGTTTAGTCACTTCAACAGGTTCATCGGCTTCCAAACATTTGGTCAAATAAAAATGACTTGAACCGTTAAACCATTAAACCAATTTGGTTAAAAGGTTCAACAGGTTTAAAGGTTCAACAGTCGGTTTAACCAAAGGAATAGTTCAATTGCTCGATTCAACCAAGCAGTTCAATACTTTATTTCACTCAGATGGTTCATTTCCTTTGTTTCAACATATTTTGGTTTAATCATTTGGTTTGTTAGTTGGTTTAAGGATTTCATTGAACTGTTGAACCAAATTTTTGGTTTAATGTCT
Source organism: Torreya grandis (assembly GCA_037957365.1). Lineage (NCBI taxonomy): Eukaryota > Viridiplantae > Streptophyta > Pinopsida > Cupressales > Taxaceae > Torreya > Torreya grandis. Next base: position 398,457 of record JARHVA010008305.1, read on the forward strand.
TGGTTAAACATAAAGGTTCAACAACAGGTTTATCACTTTTTGGTTCAAAAGGTGCTTGGCACTCTTCATTGAACTTTTGAACCGGTTCAACAAATGGTTCAATGTCCAAGTTCAATGAGCTTTACAACTTCTGAAAGAATTTCCATCGGCAAACATCAACAGTAGGTTCAACATTTGGTTCATCCTTTGGTTCAACTTCAAACAGTTCAAAGGCAGGTTCAATCAAGTGGTTTAATGCTTTGTTTCAACATTGAATTCTTCATTGGCTTTGTTCAAAAGGTGCTTGGCATGCTTTTTTGAACCGTTGAACCAGTTCAACGGATAGGTTCAATCAAATGGTTCAACTCTCAATTCAAAGGCAAGTACAAATATTTGGTTCAATGCTTAGTTTATAGGCCTATTTTATTCGTTGAACCATCGGGTTGAACCATTGGCTTGAACCATTTTGGTTCAAAGCCTTGGTTCAACCGATTAGTTCAATGTATTGGTTCAATGGCAAAAAGTGCATCCAATGGTTCATCGACTGTTTGCTTCAAAGGCTTGGCGCGCTTCATTGAACCTTTGAACCGGTTCAACAAATGGTTCATCGACTAAGTTCAAAGGGACGGTTCAATGCTAAAGAACTTTTTCGAAAGACAAGTGCCCTTGTGGAGGACACTTCATCAACCAAAGCACCCTTCAGCTTGTTCAAAGCCCAAGGGAATTTTCCCTAGACTTTTTGTCCATGGGAATTTTCCCCAGGGAAATTGTCTATGGGAAACGTTCAAAGGGAATGGCCTGAGGAAAAGCCTGGGGGAAATTTGTGAAGGGCCAACGAAAGACCCTGAAGGATAGGTGCCCTTGTGGGGAACTCTCAGCCATTAATTTGAGGATACTTCCCAAAGCCAAAGGATCATTTCTCAGAGCCCGAAAGGGCAAAGTCCAATCTGGAAAAGTGCCAAGTGGAAAGCTAAAAGAAGATCAAGGGGTGATGCACCTGAACACGTCAAATTCAACATAGTCAACTAGCCATTGGAAACACAGTGACAGGTGCACGAATGTCAAATTGAAGACAACAAAATAACTATTGATCCTTTGAACATACAGAACGGAATACATTCACAATTTTCAAGGCCAAGACCAGCAGAAAGTAGGGAAGGAATAAAATAGCAAGCTGAATCCAGGACCTGATTCAATTAATCAAAAAGGGAGGAATGATGAAGATAAGATCAAACTGCCAGGTAGACATTGAAAGTTATGAAACTTTCAATTGCATGACTTATCTATCTACATTGAGAAGATCAAATGGGTAAAAGGCCCCAAAGTTCTAGCTTGTCTTCCTAACATTTCCCAATGCATCATGATGTATTACTGTTCCTGAGTCCTTGAAAGTAGCTATATAAGGGACTTCCTATCATTGTAAAAGGATATCTTCTTTTTGATAATCTGAACGAAACTCTACCGAAATTGAGAGGCATCATTGAGACTTTGTGCTCAGTCTGTTTATCATATTTTGTTAATGAAAACAAGGGACTTTTTCAGACTTTGTGCTATGATATCTTATTTGTTTCATTGATCTAATAAGCAGGATTAGTAAATTTGTCAAGGTGTCCTGAAGAATCAATTGTGGAGAGACTTTGTGCCACCATAGTTGCCTTCAGTGTGTTTGTTTTTTCATTGCTGTGTAAAGAAATTTGAAAAGACTTTGAGCTTTCATTGTTCTTCATATATCACTCTTGAGTATTTCATGTATAGACTTTGTGATGTATCTTGATTTGTTGGTTACCATACTTTAGTCATATTCTACTTTTATTTCCAAGAGTATTCTTGTGGCTGGTTGAACAATTATTCTAAAAGAAGAGGAATGTTGTCTGTCATTCTCTTGAATTCTTCCTTTGTTTTATATACATCATCTCTAAAGAAAGAGAGATGGATGTCTGGTCCTACCCTTGAGTATTATTTTCTGTTTATACATATACATAACATATCCACAGGGAACCTCCCCTTGATGAGATGAGAGAGAAGTCTCCTTTTGACGTGATAAAATTACACATCAGGATGACTAATCTTCTTGCTTTGGCTGATAAGACCTATTTTTTTACCATTATACTGATAGACAAAATATTCAACCAATAGTTTTTGGTGACTCCGCTGGGGACACAGTAATTTTGTGCAATTTGGAACCTCAAGTTTTAGATTGAAACATCACCTGTGTCTTACCCATAATGATTATCACTTTATTCACTATATAGTCTAGTAACTCCCATCTGGATCTTACCCATTATCCATTTATAGCCTTACCATTTTTCATCCATCTCCATTTTCATCCATCTCCATTATATTATCTAGTCTGCAAAACCAGAGCTGTTGGGAAAGAAAGCGCAGTTTGAAGCCTCAAGCTTTAAGCTGAAGCAGGGCCAGTTTTATTTTCCATTTTGTCCTATAATCTGGCAACTCTACTTAGATGTGTTATCCCTATTATTCATAATCTGATCATGGCAGTTTGAGGCCCTTGGGGTAACTCATTTGGCCCACTTAATTTAAATCCACCCCTGCATGAGCTACCACTTAGTTCAAGGAAGAATTTCCCCAAATTATTTGGTGATGGAAGAGTCCACCCTGATGAACACATTACAGCCTTCACCATATCCTGTGGTGTGATAGGGGTGGAATTTGAAGACGTGGTAGTTAGGCTTTTCGTGGAGACATTACAAGGTACTGCTACAGACTAGTTTTACCATCTGTAAACTAGATCAGTGACTGGCTGGGACACTATCAAAGCCATGTTTGAAGCAAGGTTCAAACTTGTAGAAGATGCTCATGCTTTGCTAGCCCAACTTACATAGATGAAGAATGAACCTCATGAACCCATGAGGGATTTTATTGCAAAATTTGACAAGCTAAGAAACAGGGTTCCCATAGTTGCTCAGTCCACACCCGAGAACCTCAAATGCTTCTTCATAAACTCACAACTGCCTGAAGTGAGTTTTTTGCTAAGACGTGTTGGCCACATAGATCTTGAAGCTACTCAAGACTTAGCCACTAAGTTAGAAGATGACCTTATCTTAGCTGGAAAGATAAGAAGGGATTCAAATAGAGGCACATCTTCTTCATCTTCTGATAACTCACCTGTAACCACCACTGATCAAATGGTGGAGAAGCTAGCAAATGAAGTGCTAGCCCTCAGAAGACAAATGGCACAAGGAATGTCATCTGATCCTTCATACAGAGATGTACCAAGGAGGACATTCCCTAATCAGGCACATCAAGGGCAACCCAATCATCTTCCTCCCCCATAGAGGAACCTTGCCATTGAAGCACCTCCAGCCAACTCAGCAGTTGGGTATTTGGAAATAAAGCATGATTTATCTTTCCAACCTGAGTTTAATAAAGAAAATGATGCAAGTCTCTTCACGGAGGATCAAGAAGAGTCAGCTGGCAACTCCCACATTAGCTTCCTAGATTACCAAGATGAACCCAAAAGTAAAGGTGGAGCATCTGAAGGATCATATGCTGTGATCACCCAGTCCCAGAATCAGTCAGCTCAACAAGCTGATAAAGGAGAAGCAGAGGAGCGACCTCAGCCTACAATTTTGATTGCTAAGAGTGGGACCACTCTGCCTATCCAGCTGAAGGACCCAGTGATTGTTGAGAAAGTAAGTATCCCAAACATCTCTGCACCTTCTACTTCAAATTCACAGATCAGTCCTCCCACCTATCCCATAAAACAAAAAGAAGAACTCCCATCCCTTGTGCCTAGTCCAATCCAACCATTTAACATAATTGATCATGTCAAATGTGTTGAGACCCAAATGGTGGCCCATGTAGCCCAAATTTTCTTTGAGTCTTCAGATAGGGATGAAATAGCAGAAGAATTGGTGGAGTGCAACATAAGTGCAAGAGAACCCTGCCTTCCAAATAAAGAAGAATCTAAGATATCTGAGGGGGACAATCAAGACATGTGCTAGGCCAAGCTATCAGAATAGCAAATTATGGTACTAGACCATGCTACTACCCATCAAAATCAAGAAAAAGAACTCTTTGCTAGGAGAGTGAAGATTCATGGTTTTCAAACCAAAAGTCAAGTCTTGTTGTGGGGCAAGAGAAGAAAATCAAGGGGAAGGCACAAAAAAGTGGTTTCCTGGTGGAGAGTTCCATTTGCTCGTCACCGATTCTGGGGACAAAATGGTTTCCTACTGGTTTATCAGGATGGGATGCCATTATCATTATCTCACAATGGGTAGCATCTGAAACACTTCAACTCTTGAGGTGTCAGATCATTGCCTCTATATATATGTATATTTGTACAGTTTTAAATTCTATTTTGTTTTGTTTGTTTTCATTTTTGATGTCTTTCATTTTTGGAAAGCATGACTCCAAAGCCCAATGGTACACTTGAAGACACTGGAGTTTTTGAATTCTACTCCTTCCAATTCATTTTGCAATTGATAGAAGTTTCCCAACTGGAGCCAGCTATTGTCTCCCAAAAATAACAGTCATTTTTGGAACAACATTTGAATTATTTTCGTTTTACAAACCAAAATAATATCTTCCATTTTCAAAATTTGTCTTAGATATTCATATTTCTTATTTTCAGAACTTCTAAAAAATTCTACGAACTCTACAGGGTTAAATCTATAGACTCTGAAGGCTTGAATCTATGGACTCTATAGGCTTGAATCTACAGACTCAGTAGGAAGAAGAATCTATGGACTGTGTAGGAAAAGGAAAATCTACAGACTTTTGTAGGTGGTTTTTAGTCGAAAGAATTGATTTTCAACATTTATTCATTTTTTAGGATAGGTTCAAAGTTTAGTCACGTCAACAAGTTCATCGGCTTCCAAACATTTGGTCAAATCAAAATGACTTGAACCGTTGAACCATTAAACCAATTTGGTTCAAAGGTTCAATGGGTTCAAAGGTTCATTAGTCGGTTCAACCAAAGGAATAGTTCAATTGCTCGATTCAACCAAGCAGTTCAATACTTTATTTCACTAAGATGGTTCATTTCCTTTGTTTTGGCATCTTTTGGTTCAATCATTTGGTTTGTTAGTTGGTTTAAGGCTTTCATTGAACCATTGAACCAAATTTTTAGTTCAACGTCTTAGTTAAGTTGTAAGGTTCAATAGTAGGTTTATCGCTTTTTGGTTCAAAAGGTGCTTGGTGTGCTTCATTGAACTTTTGAACCGGTTCAACAAATGGTTCAATGTCCAAGTTTAACAAGCTTTACAACTTCTGTAGGAATTTCCATCGGCAAACATCAGCAACAGGTTCAATGTTTGGTTCATCCTTTGGTTCAACTTCAAATAGTTCAAAGGCAGGTTCAATCAAATGGTTCAACGCTTTGTTTCAACATTGAATTGTTCATCAGCTTTGTTCAAAAGGCGCTTGGCGTGCTTCGTTGAACCGTTGAACCAATTCAACATATAGGTTCAATCAAATGGTTCAACTCTCGATTCAAAGGCAAGTAAAAATATTTGGTTCAATGCTTAGTTTATAGGCCTATTTTATTCATTAAACCATCAGCTTGAACCATTGGCTTGAACCATTTTGGTTCAAATCCTTGGTACAACTGATTAGTTCAATGTATTGGTTCAATGGCAAAAAGTGCATCCAATGGTTCATCAACTGTTTGCTTTAAAGGCTTGGCATGCTTCATTGAACCTTTGAACCGGTTCAAAAAATGGTTCATCGACTAAGTTCAAAGGGACGATTCAATGCTAAATAACTTTTTCAAAGGACAAGTGCCCTTGCAGAGGACATTTCATCGACCAAAGCACCCTTCGGCTTGTTCAAAGACTTGTTCAAAGCCCGGGGGAATTTCCCCTGGGGAAAATGTCTGTGGGAAACGTTCAAAGGGAATGGCCTGAGGAAAAGCCTGGGGGAAATTTGTGAAGGGCCAACGAAGGACCCCGAAGGGCAGGTGCCCTTGTGGGGAACTCTTAGCCATTAATTTGAGGATACTTCCCGAAGTTGAAGGATCATTTCTCAAAGCCCGAAAGGGAAAAGTCCAATCTGGAAAAGCACCAAGCAGAAAGCCAAAAGAAGACCAAGGGGTGATGCACCCAAACACGTCAAATTCAACATAGTTAACTAGCCATTGGAAACACAGTGACGGGCGTGCGAACGTCAAATTAAAGACAACAAAATAACTGTTGATCCTTTGAACATATAGAATAGAATACATTCACAATTTTCAAGGTTGAGACCAGTAGAAAGTGGGGAAGGAACAAAACAACAAGCTAAATCCAGGACCCAATTCAATTAATCAGAAAGGGAGGAACGATGAAGATAAGATCAGACTACCAGGCAGACATTGAAAGTTGTAACACTTTCAATTGCGTGACTTATCTATCTACATTGAGAAGATCAAATAGGTAAAAGGCCCCAAAGTTCTAGCTTGTCTTCCTAACATTTCCCAATGCATCATGATATATTATTGTTCCTGAGTCCTTCTTAAAAGTAGCTATATAAGGGACTTTCTATCATTGTAAAAGGATCTCTTCTTTTTGATAATCTGAATGAAACTCTATCAAAATTGAGAGGCATCATTGAGACTTTGTGCTCAGTCTATTTATCATATTTTGTTAATGAAAACAAGGGAATTTTTTAGACTTTGTGCTGTGATATCTTGTTTGTTTCATTGATCTAATAAGCAGGATTAGTAAATTTGTCAAGAAAGTGTCCTGAAGAATCAAATGTGGAGAGAATTTGTGCCCCCATAGTTGCCTTCAATGTGTTTGTTTTTTCATTGCTGTGTAAAGAACTTTGAAAAGACTTTGAGCTTTCATTGTTCTTCGTATATCACTCTTGAGTATTTCATGTGCAGAATTTCTGTTGTATCTTAATTTGATAGTTACCATACTTTAGTCATATTCTACTTTTATTTCCAGGAGTATTCTTGTGGCTGGTTGAACAATTCTTCTGAAAGAAGAGGAGTGCTGTCTGTCATTCTCTTGAGTTCTTCCTTTGTTTTGTATACATCATCTTTGAAGAAAGAGAGATGGATGTCTGGTCCTACCCTTGAGTATTATTTTCCATTTATACATATACATAGCATATCCACAGGGAACCTCCCCTTGATGAGAGGAGAGAGAAGTCTCCTTCTGATGTGATAAACTTACACATTAGGATGACTAATCTTCTTGCTTTTGCTGATAAGACCTATTTTGTTTACTAGTACACTGGTAGACAAAATATTCAACCAACAAGGTATACATATATCATCTTATCTCTCCTAGAGATGAATACTTTACAAGCTTAAAAAAAATTGATATTATAAATAGAACTTCTCCATTAGTTATTTTTTTCAATCGATATTGTAGGGCTTACTATCAAAAAGAGTTATGTGACTTTATAGTATTTTGTTTAAACCTAAATATGGTACATGGGAATTCATAAGTTGTTAAATTGTATGATTTTAGAATTTTTATACTTTTTATTATTGGTTTAAATTATTAATTTTTGACATAATTTTTGATTTTTTATCTTATGTTTATCCTAATATGTTGACCATAACCAACCAACACATTTAGTGTAGACTTACATGATGAAAGTATTGGTTGGTTACACTCATTGGGTTTCAAAATAATTTGTTTGAAGAGTATATATGATTATGGACAACATATCAATGCATAGTTTTGCTAATTATTTTCTATTTTTAAATGGTTTTCATATGTTTATCATTTCAACTTGTTTTACAATGTTAATTGTTTATAAATCGTACATATTTATCAATACCCCTTGTTTATTGATGCCTATGTTTGGTAATTATTTTCTATTTTTTCATAGGATTATGGAAAGCATATATATGTATTGCATAGATATCTTTGATATGATGCAACATATGTGTGTTTAAAATATGCATATATTATTTATGATCTGAAGAAATAAGTGACAACCTTTAATTCTACTCAAATTATTGATGATAGAAATTTTAATGGTTCATATTAGGTAGCTCTTATTCGCGGTCTTATTATTATTTTGTATAACACAATTAGTAGAATAATATAAACTTTGAGGAATCCTACATTTTTATGAATATTAAATACTCTTATCAAATACATAACAATCCAAACAAAAAATCCACCTTGCATAATTGATTATGGGTAAGTTGATGGCAGTTCATTTTATTTTTATGGATTGATGAATATAAAAGATTCACTTGTGAGGAATATCAAATATTGGTATAATCCCCTTTTGTATAACCCATATTTAGTAAACTATTTTTGAGGAATATAATGCGTTTACACCTACGTGTAGCATTTTATTAAAAACCTTATAAAACTTGGTGATTTAGAATATATAAAATAGGGAAAGGATATTAATTTTTATGTATTAAAACAAAATTTAAATGATATTAAATCTCGGGCATTATAATAACAATGCACATTATATTTTATAAATGAAAAATCCCACTAAATGTTGGAGGGAAATTTCTATATGAAAATCATGGCATAGATAATGGTCATGTCATTTTAGTTGTAACATTCTCTAACCATAAAGATAAAAATGTTTAATAGTTTTTCTCTATTATTTGAAGGAACTTTATATTTACATGTTCAATGCTAGTTGTAGTGGTAATTTGAACATTACCAATTTTGTGTTATTATTTAAAGGTGCTTTATATTTATAGTTATACATTGTTACAATGAATTTTTTTGTGGGGTAACCAAACTTAACATATGGTAAGTGGCTTACTTTAAAATGCTCCTAAAAATACAATAAGGGCTTCCTTCATAATGCTATTAAAAATATAGCATGTTAGTTCCTCTGTAATTCTCCTATAAACATTAAAATGGAATAGGCAAATAGTGTGTGAATCTACTCTCTTTTTAACTTTCCTAGTCGAGTAGCACAATATGGTCCATTGAAATCAACTTTTAATTTTCCCAGTCAAAAACATTACATGCCAATATTAACAAACACTAAAAGAGCGAAGAGTAAGGTGATTTGACTACTTTCATGGGACTTCTAGACACGTCAGCTAGAATTAAAATTCACCCATTATTTAAGACACTCCATATGGGTATGTTATTTTATTGATAACACTATCTAACCCTAAATATAAAAAATTATAATAGTTTGAGCTATTATTTAAAGGTTCTTTCTATTTACATAGTTGATGCCAATTATAATGGTAATTTGAACATTACCAGTTTTGTGATATTATTTCAAGGAAATTTGTAGTTAGGGTTAGACAATTTTACCATTATCATATTTTTAACTCTTGATATTATTTTAAGGTTCTTTTTTTAAAAGATAGATATTTATTTATTATTATTTTAATTGTAAATAAAGTAGGTAATTTATTAAATCGTTGTTTGTTATATCACTTCTTATGTAATGATATTATATATGTCAAAATGGAGTAGAGGAATGGTATGCATACATAATCTCAAATTTTACTTTTCCCAATCAAGGAGAATAATACATTCAACTAGTGCTAAATTTTATTTTTCCTAGCCAATAACATTACCTAGGAATTTTAACCCAAGCCTAACATGGTAACAAAATATATGGAGAGTTCATAGATAGAGTAACCAATAGGGAAGTAGAGGTCAATTGTTAGCATGATAGTCCACATAGAATTTATCAACTATTTACGCTTATAATAGAAGATATTTTATGATTGCATGATCATCAAACATAACTAGTTGATATGTTTAGCATGGATTGTGACACTGATAGTTGACCTCTACATCCCCACTAGATACTCCACCTATATAAAAAACAAGGATTTAACAAATTACATGTTTTATTTAAAATAGCAACATCCTTTGGTAGACAAAGTAACTAGTGTGGATGTGGAGGTCATCTACCATCATGGAAATATACATTGAATGTATCAGTTAATTATTCTTAGATCAGGGATATTTTATGAGTGCATGATAACTAAACGTAACTAACCAATATGTTTAACATGTAATACCACACTAATAATTGACATCCATGTTCTTACTGGTTGCTAATAAATAGGGATTTAAAATATGAACATATTTCTTCACAATAACATAAATAAATGAATTAATCCTTATCTAAGGTGATTTATTTAGAATATAAGGCTTTCAAACTATTATGGGGCCTATTAACAAAGGAATAATAGGCTAAAAAAATGGATGAAGAATCATTAAATAGAGTAACCAATGAGAACATGGATGTCAACTCACAGTGTGGCATTCCATGCTAAATGGACCAATGGGCTATGTTCATCATGTATTCTAATTCTAACTAATGTGTCTATAGGTCCCATGAAAGTAGTCAAATCTAATTTCTCATTGTTATAAAATATTTTCATTCACATTCATTAATATTGGTGTGTAATAATGTTGTCTAATAAAATTAAAATTTAATGCCAGTTGAACATATTATGCTCCTTGACTAGGAAAATCAAAATTTATGAGTACACTCACGTGTCATTCCCTTGATCCATTTTGATTTCTGTAAGATAATTGTAGATGAAGTGAAATAATAAACATGGATTTAATAAAATATTTTATTTATTTAAAATAACAAAAAAATAACTTTTCTTGTAAATGAATCGCCTTAGATAAGGCTATATTTGTTATTGTTGTTATTATAAGGAATGTGTGTAATTTATTAAATCCCTATTTATTATGCTATTTCCTCTATAGATAGAGTGATAATAGATTTAATAAAAAATTGTGATGTGGAGGTCAAATTACATCATGGTAGTCCATGCTAAATGTATTGATTGGTTACTCTTAGTGCTCATAAATTAATTTTCTTGGATCACTTCTTATATCCTCAATTTTGAGTATAACTAGCTGATACATTAAGTGTGGAATGCCTCAGTGTAATCTGACCTCCATGTACTTATTAGTTACTCTTTTTATCAATGATATGTCCATTCCATTATAGGATATGTCAGATGGAATTTGAGTTCAGTTATTATTTAATACACTTCGGTGGTAGACAAAATAACCAATGGGGATGTGGAGGTCAACTACTACTATGGTAGTCCATGTTAAACATAATTTTTGCTTACGCTCATAGCTCATAAATTATTTAGGTTGGATAAATTATTAAGTCCTCTAATTTGAGCATAATTGATTTGTGCATTCAATGCGGACTACCACACTAGTATTTGGTCTCCATGTTCATGTTGGTTACTCTATTTATCAATGCCCAATCCATTTTATTAGTACATTAGATCTCCATTAATGGTCCCCATAACATTTTAAAAGCCTTATATTATAAATAAATCACCATAAATAACACTTTATTTTTTATTATTGTTATTGTAAAAAAAATAGTTATTTTTTAAAATCCTTATTTTCTATGTCAATTATTTTATAGATGGAGCATTGTTAGACAAAGTAACTAGAAGGGACATGGAGGTCAATTACAAGTGTGGTAGTCCACATTGAATATATCACTTGGTCATGATCAATGCTCATAAATTATTTGGGTTAGATCACTTCTTGGATCCTCAATTATAAGTGTAATTAGCTAATACATTTAGCATGGATTGTCATGCTATAAGTTGACCTCCAAATCCTTGATGGTTAATTTTTTTATTGGCACTCCATCCATTTACTTAGCATGTTAGTGCTTTATTGACGGGACCCAAAATAGTTTGAAATGCTTATCTTGTAAATAAATCACCTTATATAAGGATTTTTTTGTTATTGTTGCTATTGTAGAGAAAGAAAGTAGTTTTTTAAATCATTGTTTGTTATTTTACTTCATATATAGATGGAATGAAAATACACAAAGTAACTAGTGGGACATGGATGTAAATTACAAGTGTGATAGTCGATGTTGAACATACCATCTAGTTACACTCATGATAGAGGATGTAATAAGTGGGTCCCATAAACAGAGGGTTAATAGGATAAAAAATGTATAGATCATTAGTATATGGAATAACCAATAGGGATGTGGAGGCCAATTACTAGCATGGCATTCCACATTGAACATATTGGTTGGTTATGTTCAATGTTCATAAACTATTAGGTTGCATCACTTTGTATATCCTTGATTTTGAGCATAACCAATGGTTATTTTCAATGGGGAATATCACACTACAATTGACCTCAACATCCCCACTAGTTACTCTATATAATAACTCTTCCGATTTCATTAGCCTATTAACCCTCAACTAATGATCCCAAAAATAGTTATAAATCTTTATCTTATAAATAAATCACATTAGATAAGGTCATTATCCTATATTATGAGTGTAACCAGGATAATATGTTCATTGTAGACTACCATGTTGGTAGTTGACCTCCATATTCCCATCAGTTACTTTGTAATGCACATGGTTGATACCTATTAACACATATGTAGAGAGATTAAATGTATGATTAATAGATTTATATATAGGATATGTTCCATTAAAATTAAACATCTATAAATATTAGAGGGTTTAATTTTTTACCAAGAGAATAAATAATATTACTATAATGAAGTCTAATATCTAAGAAATGTAGTTCATGATATAGTATGTAAACTCACTAGCTCCTTTAATCTTATAGTTTGTATTATGAAATGTATAGTTAGATATAAATCATTATTTTGTCTTTATTTACTCCAAATTTTATTTAAGATTTATTAAATATGGTAGATAATTATTGAATAGTTATTCAAACTTTTATAATTTAGAATTTACATCATTATTTTTTTTTGCATGATAAATGATCGACTATCTTAATTTATTTTTATTATTCTTTTCAAAACTAAATATATTATGTCATGTATTATTTTCATGTTTTAGTATGGCTAGGAATAACCTATAATGGCATCCACAATGGTAACAAGGGCAATAGTGTGAGATTTCAATTTTTTTTCCTTATATAGTCATAATGTAGTTTTAACCCTAAATTTGACATCCATTTGACCACCATAGGGGATATTTTATTATTTATTGGAGATAGTGATATATATTTTTTGATATCTTGAGCATCTAATGGTGGAGTTTGGATTCCTTATTTTTTGTAAATATTTTCTCAATCCCAATGCAATGGTGCATCTAGATTGCAAACATTTATCATGAGTAAGTGGGATATTCATGGAGAAGGCAATGAAATCATTATTCGTGGTATGCATATGCATACTATAGTAAAATTATTATTATATTTATGGTGATTATTAATATTCATATCCTATAACAATGTATTTTAATATTTACATGTTTAGAGAAAACCAATTATTAATAGTCCTAGCCCCTTTTAGTTATATGTTGATAAGGTAAAAATATTTTGAAGGTTTAAAACAATTGATTGTAACTTCAGTTAGTATGTTCAATATAAATTATGTTTATTTACCTCATAATTATCTAGGTTGTATAAGTAAGTGTAAATATCTTTGTCAATAAATAGGTAAGAATGCCCAGAATCCACATACACTCCCTCTTGGCTAGTTTTTCATGCACTACTTCTCTACCCATAATAGAATAAACAAAGAACTATTTAGCTCCAAGTAAGTTTGATTTATTTTATCAGATGTTTTATTCTATGATAATATGTAAAAAATTTGTATAACAAGGTTATAGATCCTTAATTATATAAATTTCACATATAACTGAGTACATTTAATCATAGACAATGCATGCTAACAACATATTTCATTCAATCCATTCAATGTACAAATAATGCATCAATTTTTTTATTGTACATATAATGCATTGTATTTAATAATAGACAATACATACAAACAACACATTGAATTTGATCCCTTCAATGTACAAATAATGCATTAAATCTATGTATGATTAAATGCATTGTTCTATATACATTTAATGTATATGGACAATGCATTACATGTTAATCCCTTCAATAAACAAACAATGCATATAAATAATCATTACATTTAATCCCTTCATTTTTTTGGTTATCTATATATTTTGACCCTTTCATATACATGAAGGTATGGATATGTTATTGTTAATACTATATTTTCATTAGTATACAGTGGTCTAATATAATTTATATGAAATTTCATGTATGTTATCAGTCGATTCAATAACTATTCATGACCAAAAACATGAACATGATCCTTTTGAAAACCTTCACTCATTAGCAACTAAAATGTCTCTAATAAAGTTAATTGGGTCTGGTGAATGACAATTGAAACAATTTTTATATTTAAAAAATCATCGAATGAAGTAGAAGAGATACCAACACAAATAATTGAAGACATGTTGGGTGAACTAAATGACATTGATTTGGTAAAATCATAACATTATTTGATTTTAGGTTGTTTTCTTAAATTTATTAAGAGATTATTATTTTTATACAATTTTAACCATTTAACATATATGATTTGGACTTGGTTATAGATATCCCTTTATGGTTAATAACCAATGCAAGATATTAATGTTTTTTACGATGGACTTTAGTCTGCCCCAATTGAAAATGTTAATAATGTGAATTGTTGGTATTCATATTTAATATTATTTTGATCAATTATCATTATAAATTATAAATAATTCATTTATTTTTAGATTTTTAATGATAATGTGGAGTGTAAAGACCATGCCACACCTAGGAGAATATTCCCTAAGTTCATCTGATAACTTTATTTAAATAGGGAATAAATGAGGAGGATACCAGAATAGGTAGTTCATTTTTATTAAATTTTTATATTAAATTATTAATATTCTTTTGTTTAAATTATAATTTTAAATTAAAACTAATGCATTTCTTTTTAGTATAATACTACTAGTGAAGAGGGGTGAACTAATCCCATTTGTAGAAAGAGTTAAAAATTTGAACATATGCAATCAAGCTCTACAACATCTTTACAAGCACATGGACATAGTAATCCCATGGAGAAGGTAATATGGGATAAGGTAATATATGGGTTTTATGAGTTTTTGAAACATTTATGAAACATGATTGTGATAATCTCTTTTTTATTTTACCTAAAATGGAACCTATTATCATCTCTGAGGAAGAAACAAAGTTGTTTATCTCATTGGAGGATGAGGATAATATAGATTATGAGGTAACAAAGGATTCCTACAATGATGTATCCTAATATCCATAGTATATAAGAGTAATTCTTTGATGTTCACCTGATCTCAATTCAAACTTATATCTTATTACATACTTAATTGGGAATTCATAATTATTTGGTGTTCTTCCATTTTCAATTAACATCTATATCTTATTACATACTTAATTTCAAATTGTAATTGTTGCATTTCTTTGTCAAATAAATAATGCTAGTGAGAAATGGTGTACACATGTTTCATTAGAGGATGAAAATGATCTAGATTATAACCCTATAAATGATTCATATAATTATGTGCATCAATTTCCATAATGTGCAGGTGTAATTATTTTATATTCATCTAATTTCAAGTCACATGTATAAATTATTACATAATCAATTAGAAATATATAATTTCTTGATGATATTCATGTTTTTGCTTGCACAACATGCCCTAATTTAATAATGAAATCATGCAACCTCTATTTTTCTCTAGATTTTGGTCTTGAATTATAAATGGAGTTTGGTGGATTATGCAAGTCTAAAATTGTCTATCTAATGTGAGGAGGTCCATTGATGTGATGTATGAATTTTAAGCTCACTTCATTGCATTAATAAAGTTTGAAAATTAAATTTTAATTATATTCACTTGGTCTAAAATTTGTATCTGGAACTTCATTATCCTTATCATATAAATTTTCCTAAATTTTAAGAGTTTTGGATTTTCAAAAACATGTTTTTAAAATGCATTAAAATTTCAATGCAGCTTAACTAGGTCAGAATTTTTATTCTTCATCCAAATTTATCATTTTAGTCCATTTTTACCTTATTATAATTTAGTTGGATAAGTATTTGTGTTGTTTTAATATATAACTTAGTCAATTTATCTAAAAATAGGCTATATTGGATTAAATTTTGAGCAAATAGGATTATTTTATCCATTGAATTTATCTCAATTTAATCTCATTTTTGCTCTTTTTCAAATAAAAATGACTAAGTATTTTCATGGTTTCATTTTTAGACTTAGCCACTTTTAATATTGGGCTAAATTTGGCTTTGGGTTTGGAAAATCTAGTTGTTCTTATTTTTTCATATTTATTATCTTTTTTTTTTTTAAGCTAATGAGTGCTATTTTTTGGCAATTTCAATTTCAAATTCTAATGGATACTTTTTTTAATCCCAAAGTCTTCTAGACTTGATGCATTTTTTGAAATTGTGAGCCTTAGATGAGTGAGGAGTTTCCACTTGTCACCTAATCACTTCATAGATTTTGGGACTTAAAATATTTCCAAAAATCTAATAAGATTTAGGATAGACAATATATTTATAAGTTTTTCAATATTTCCATTTTGTTTCCATAGGCCATATTTACATTTACACCAAGTCCTCAACCTTATGAATGATTAGGATGAGGTCACTTGTCAAAATACAACTTCCTTGCTTCATCAAAAAATTTAGATCGACGGGATATGACCTAGAGCTTATAGATAAATGATATGTTTCCAAGTGTCATGATCTCATCCCTTCACTTTCCTAGATTACCTTGAATAATGAGTCTACCTAAGAATTCCTAGTTGAATAAGATAATTCCACATGGTAAGACCCCACTTCACCATGACCCCAAACTAGTCTATGTAGATGGAACCTATAATAAATCTCCCTAATGAGTGAGATGACAGCACACAGTGAAATATTATCTCACTTGATTTGTAGAGAAGTTAGAATATATTGAGATTATGAGATCAATTAGATGAGTGAAGAGTACCCATATGTAAATGACCTTGCTACCAAAGATACAATGATATCCCTATCAGCATGAATAAACTTAAAATTCATAGTCATTTTCCCACAAAACTTGTGAAGGTTCAAGAATGGAATGTGTCCAATCTAACCTACAAAGCTAAATTGAAGAGGGGCCTCTTAATGAAATATTTAAAATAGGACATACAACTTAATGTCAATAGGGTGGTGGAATTAATCATATACATGGAGTGCATATTATGATCAAGTGAGGAGCATAGAAAATATAAAATATTACCTTGATGATAAATAGTCTCTATTACACAAAATGTGGCCAAATTGTTATCCTAAAGAATTTAAACCACTTCCCATCATGTATAAATTAATTTAAACCCAATTAATAAGGCCTTATTATTAATGGCATTTGGATTTATCAGGATCCTCAAGAATTTGAATTTCCAATAGATCAATCTCATTGAATTGTTATAATTGCCTAGTTGTTTGCCAAGTAATGACCCAAAGACTTGTAATTTATTATTAAAGACCAGTTATTTTATTGAATAAAGGTTGGTTATTTGACCAAATAATATAATATAAATAGATAGGTAGGATGTCAAACATTTTTTTCCCCCTTTTTTTATGCATTTTCTTACTTTATCTCTTTATATGATTTGAGGATGTTTAAATAGAGTTCTATATTAACATAAGTATGTGATGAATCAAAATCAATGTCTCATGAATTATAATAATTTATAAATCTTTGTGGAGTGATATTCATTATCTACACATGTATATGGTGACTTTGTTTCCCTCTTTTGCATAACTAATGTTGTCTTCAAACTCTTGCACCATATTTTTATTTTGGTTGTGCTATGCTAGCTAATAAAATATTAGTTTTATCAAAGGATTTGTATACTCAATAAGATCATATTTGTGTATTCTATATTAGGCTAATATTTTTTTCACCTTTTCCTCTTTCTCTTTTTATCCTTTTTATAATCTATTAGATTAGTCTAAACTATAATAAAAGATTTCAAGTTTCATCTAAATTTCAATAATATTTATTTATCATAATTTATGCATTTTTGAATTTAGTTGACAAATGAAAAGTGTTAGTTAACTATAATTTTACTATTAAATATAAATTTGATTATTACTCAGATCATAATAGTCTAAGTTTATTTCATAAGTGTTCAAGTTAAAACAAAAAGGACCCTTGACCTAAAAAAATCCATAATGGCTAACTTAGTGAAATTAGTACACTAAGACCCCATAGATATAGACCTTAGCGATGGATTGAATAATTCTTTGTAAGAGAGGAAGGGTGAGTCATCACCTAGTATAACAAGTTAGCCTACCAAATGTAACACCAATAGGAATTGGCATTATAAAGAAGACCTTTTGACACTTTAAAAACCTTATTTAGGCTAAGATATTATAGGTTTTTAAAAAATTGAAAATATGAGAATAAATAAAAGGTAAAAGTATATTGAGGGTGAATTTGAGTTATTACACCTCATAGAGCATAGGAAAGATAGAAAAGATAAAGGGAAGTCTAAAACTAGATAAATATATTCAACCAATAACTCCTGTACAATTATATTCCCTTTATTTAACACCTTTATCTTCCTTAAAACCAACCAATGGTTAATTTTTCTTGGATTGGAGGAAGTCATTTCCCTGTGAATATTTTAGGACTCACACATGACTTACCTAAAAACATTGATAAATTATGTCTAAGGTATGCTCATGGAGGATTAAGAATGGCATATGAAGACATCTAAAATTTTAAGTATGTGTTAATCTAAAATCAGGTTCAATATGAAGATGTGACTTACATATTATTCCCCTACATTTTAGATAAATCAACATATGGATGATACCTTGGTCTCCTAGCTGGATCCATTATCTCTTGGAATGATCTAGAGATTGTATTCATTAACTATTTTAGAATACCCATTGACCCTACAATAATATATCTTCATTTTACAACTACACATATAGAACCAAAAGAGACCATGAGTATTTTCAATACTCATTTCCATAGATTATACAAAAGGTTGAAAGACCCCTATATGCAAACATAACTTGCTACCATCTAGACATATCTAAGAGCTTTAGATTAAATGAATTCTATGATTATTAGAATAACTTGAGCATAACTTACATCTTTATCCTTATCTTATAACAAGGCTATCAGTATTGAAAAACAAATGGTACCTTAAAGGTATAGTTCCTATCTCTTACCCTCATTACAATAACCAAGTGCCTATAATTATATTCTCATGATCAACCAAGCTCTTATGAAAAACATTCCTCTAATAAATCCAATCTTAGGGGATATGTATTCAAGTCCTATTCTAGACTCTAGTCTATTTCCTATGAACCACATGCATAACCATCAACCTAATGTACCTCCAAATCATGTGTTGTCATAGTCTTAATACCAAAAACTTTTTCCTATTTCTTATAACAATATCTCTATGATGCCTAGTTCAAGTAGTTATGTTTCTCTTAACAACAATCAACATGGTATCCCTATGTTTTTAAATACTAATACACCAATGGAAAACATATTATAGTAGGTAGATAATAGCTAGACTATTATTGTGAACCCAAAGGTATCCATTTTGTTTCTAATAGATCAGATATTGACCAATGACATGGTTAACTTAAAAAGATAGGTGCCTCAAAATTATAATCAAACTACAATTAACCCACCTCAAAATAGAAAATATAATTTTCAAATAACTATAGTTAGTGGAACAATGGGACCAATAATAGAAATGTCCAAATCCTATTAAAAACACAAATAAAAGTAACAACAATGCTTTAAACTTAGTGAACATGGAATATTTAGCCTTGCCCACTTGGTGTAGATTGCAAAACATAGCTAAACATGTTGAGACATATTATTTGGAGCTCATATGTGCCTCAAACATCTATGAAAAGAGGATGGATAACCTTGAATTAGTACCTATATATGATAATAACCCAAGATAAAGTAGAGATAATTTTGGCACTATTTTAGTCTTGGAAACATATGAGTTTTCATTTAAGAGTGAGAATGAACCCAAGGATAACTTTGAGGAAGTCCATGCCTTTAATTAGTTTAAAAGGGGAAAAAATTATAATTTGATTATTAAGTTGAAAAATAATTTGACTACATCTACTCCTGAGAACAAAAATCAAGTTCTACTTGATGAAAAATTAAGTAACAAAAGTTTCCCACCTAAAGGACTTGTTACATCTTATCAACCAAAGAATAGTGCTACCCCCTACATACTGAAAAACTAGTGGAACAAAAAAAAATGGGATAGAACATTGTTGAAGACTTAAAGAAAAAAAGGCCAATATAATAATGTTTGATTTGACCTAAATGTCTAACCAAAAGTACTTGTTATTAAAATACTTATCTTCTCTTGGGAGGAAGGAAGTTAATAACACAACTGATGCTCATGTTTCTATTTACAAAGATAAATTTTTTTGATGGGTTGTTTAGCACATTAACTTAGGAGGGATGGGGACTATCCAACCTCTCCTAAAAAGAGATCTAAAAATATCCCCAAGGTCTATATCTACCATGTCTTAATAGACTAGATCTCACTCAGTCATTGTAAATTATCCCATATAAGGGGCCTTTCCTAGTTCTAAAAGTTTTAAAAGTGTTTGGATACTTTAAAAAACTTAGGAAAAAATGTTAGATTTTTGTTTTTTTGTGGTCTTTGTATATATTTGGGAATGATAACATATGCATTCATTTACCAATAAATCAATGGATATCATACAACAAATATAGATAAACTTGAATTTTTTAACCTACCCATATGGATAAAAGCTAGTTTTCAAGGGTTTCTACATACATTGAAAATAACTAATTTAAATTTGTTCATTCCAATTCATTTAAATATTAAAAAATGCCATAATAACAATGGATAAATTTCTTGTAATCAAAATTGACATTAAAATGGATTGCATTTAATATTTACTCATGTGATAAAAATCAAATTTTAAAGTATTTTCAAATGATAGGAGTATAGTTGACTTGTATTCACATTCATTAAATTATATTGATATTCAATAATACATTTAAAATAATGAAATAGATCATGTAATTAGGATAAAACAATAATACCATATTGCATCTAGACCCTAGATCTAATAGTTGGATTTTAAAAATGTCAAAAGAGAGGGTAAGATGAAAGAAAAAGCCTATGATATTACAGATAAATTTGATACACTTGAAAAAAAAAACCCATAAAATCAATCCTTTTATTATCCAGTATTCATAAAACTAGGTACAAAAAAGGTTTAAGACTTTGAGGAGAGAAACATTTGAAAGAGAAACACAAATCCATCATATTGTATGCATAGGAAATTATAATCTTTTTCCACAGGCTAAATTAGAATCCACAAATCCACTTGAGTATAACAACAATAGAATTATTTATAATCTAAATGATTCTAATTTTTTCTATAATAATAGTAGGGTAGAAAATGAGGGGGACAAATTACACTAAAATTACCTAAAAATATGGAAGACTTCAATTGTTTTGGAGCAACAAAAAGCCAACCCTTGGAATGAATATAATGGGCCAATATATAGAACAAGAGATATCCATGGGGAAATATTTTCCTTATAAAATATAGTTGTACACCATTAATATGTCCACCAAATCACTATTTCACTATACGCCACATTGCTTTCCCTTAGTGCACTTTTCCAACCTACAAAAAGATTAAAAAAACCCATTAAACTATGGCAAATTAAATCTCCTAAACTAAATTGTCTACTTACAAAGCTCATAATTACATGAAAAAGAATAATTTATGAATATTAAAGATACCAAGATGTTGTTAGTATTGTCAAATTTACAACAGTTCAAATGGTTTGAAAACTGATACTTGAGGCAAAAGTTATGGTAAAAAACTAACTTGGGCTCCAAAAGGCCTTCCCTAACCTATTCGAGCTTTGGAAAACACAATAATTAAATATAATTTTTAAAGTTTTCAAAATTTTAGACCTAATCTAAAAAAAAATTGGTTAGATCTAGAAAATTAAATTTTTTAATCCTACATCTAATCTCATAAAAAAATTGAGTTAGGTCTAGAAAAATAGAATTTTCAATCCTAGACCTAATCTCATTAAAAATGTTGGTTAGGTCAAGAATCATTAAAAAAACTTCTCTAGACCCAATCTCATAAAAATCTCTAGTTAGGTCTAAAAATTTAGAATTTTAAATGCTAGACCTAATCTCATAGAAAGTTTTAGTTAGGTCTAAAAAATTTTGAGTTTTCAATCTTGGACCTAATTTCATAAAAAACTCAAGTTAGGTCTATAGAATTTATAATTTTAAATACTAAAGATAATCTCATCAAAAATTTTGGTTAGGTATAGAATCATCAAAAAGACTTCCCTAGACCTAATCTCATAAAAAGTTTTGGTTAGGTCTACAAATTTTAGAATTTTTAATTAAGACCAAATAAACTCCAAAAGTACCAATTACAACTAGAAAGTGATAATTTGACACTGAATACCAACAATAGATAAAAATATGAGATTAACACTGGAAGACAATAATTTTGATGTGATAGACTAGTTTAGAAAATAAGGCTTGTTTAGCCTAGGAAGACTAGATTATGACCCAATTAAGCAAGATTTTGGAAGTGCCATAAGTGCATGTAGAATTCATCTAGGAACCAAGTGTAAAATAAAAAAATCATTGGTATAAACTTGGTAATCTCAATAGGATAGTTTTTGGTCCCAAACTGAAATGAAAATCAAGATGAGCCCTCATAGAGGCTTAGAGATAAGTAAGCCAAACTTCAAATTTAAATTGGGAGGCCTAGAATCTAGTTAGGCACTAAGTGTATTATATGAAAGTTCCTTGCACAAACGTGGTCCATCCAATGGAGATTATTTTTAGACATAGTTTGTCACATAACATGAGGAGATATACCAAGTGAAATTGAGAGTGATGAAACCGATGTGTCATGAGAGTAGTTATAAAATCAAAAATAAGTTCCTTAATTCTTATGGAAATTAGGGCATGTTATGCAAGAAACAACAAATGGAGACTTTGTTATAAAGTACTCCCAAGTATTTTGGAATGATATAAACATGCTGATGAACCCAAACTGTCTGGTCAAGGCTATGAATGGAACATGAACAAATTTGAGATAGGATAATACATGAATGGATAAGAGACTAAATTAGATATTCCCATTGAATTTATGTGTGAAAATGAGTTAATTACCAATTTTTAAAACATGAAAGGACTAATTACTATGGATCCAACCATCAAGATAGTGAATCTTACTTTGAGAATGCTTGCCTTGACATTGACATGATACCAACTAGGTATCTATATCCCCAAAGTATTTTTATCTAATTCAACTCTAAGCCTTGCTATACTATTATTTAGATGTCCATAGTCCCAAATAGACTTTAAATTAGTTACCCAAGATTGACCTTTTATGAAATTAATTTTTCTTTTGCTTCTCTTTTTCTCTTTCTTTTTTGATTTTTTATCTCAATTCTAGGTTGGGAACCACCATGAAAAATGAAAGGTAGAAGTATAGTTTTTTCACCTTATATTTTCACCACAATAGGTTCATCCTAAAAAAAACTAGAAACCATTTAAAATGTGATTTTTGTACTTGTTTTCAAGAGAGTATCTTCATTGACTAAATATTTTACTCAAACTTATCTAAACACAAACCAAGTCATATTACACATGATATCTTAAGCCTTTAAAACTGACTCAAAAATATAATCTAATGCTAAAAACTACTTGAGTACTTATGTACCAAAACTTCATCTGTGTGACTTACCTATAGGCCTATCAATATTCATTAATTTACCAACTGGGAAAACCTATAAGATAAAATAGACAAGCTAAAACAAAAGGAAAGGATTAAGGTTATACCAATGAGGAAAACCAAGAAAGAAATAAAAGAAACCTACACTAACAATGAAAGATAGAAAGCAAAATAATTTATTTATAGGACCTTACCAAGATAATTCAAGGATGAAATTAGTTCTTGAGGAACTACCCATTGACATGCAATGGGACATCGTCACTAGTTAGATACCTATGATGGAATGTATTCACATTTAGGAATTTGAGAATATTTTTAGAGATACTACCAAGGGAAAATACATATTTATGTCTATGTTTCCTTTTTTTTAAGAATACTATCCAAAAGATTTTTATGTACAATGGTTTCATGCAAATTAAGAAAAATTTAAGTATTAAATTAAGCAATGTACTTATATTTAATTTGAAAAAATTACTTGGGACATTATTTAAGAAGTACCTCTACCCATATATTAAACTACAATTAAGGATAGGGGTAGGTATCAACACAAACCAGAGTTAGTTATCTATCCAACCTAGAAAAGGCATGTCCTTTATGGAAGCCAAGTTGTGAATAAATTGTAGGCTACTCTTGACCTGATATGAATGTTGTGGTATCATCCTTCTTGCTATAATCATCATATAGAAGACATGGGCTTAGTTCTTCCCATGTCAAGGACCTTATGGATTCATCATTGGTGCATAAATATGTGGAGAGATACATTAGATCGAGGCATTTTCATATTTGACTGCTAATGAATTCATTTATACATTAATTAAGAAGCCATGTTCATGTTTGTTCATTTATAATTTGACTTTTTTAATTACTTTGAAGGGCACAAAAATGTTTCAATCATATTCTCCAAGCTATTCTAATGTATCTAAGACTATAGATGTAAGGAAAACAACCTAGTTTTGCTCTTCTTTCCACCTATCATCAATAATGTATAAGTGTTTCTCTTTAGGGATGAAGACTCTCATGACCATACCATTTAGGTTCATGCCAATTTATTGAAAAATAAGGTTTCCTATAGGTGAGATATATTCCATTTTGAGATCTTCTAATTCACCTTATTTGTAGGGACAACCAATTTCAATGTTATCTTCTTCTATTTGATCCATATCTAATGATGGGATGTGAGATAATATAATATAACTAAGTTTTCTATCATCCTAAATTATCTTGTTATGTCTAGGAATAATAATAGATGATAAGAGTGTTTTAGATTAATAGCCTACACCTTCTTCATCTAGCTACTCCAATATATTTACTTCATCTTCTCACTGATTACAAGAGATATTAATTCTTCTTCTCATGTGATCAACTCATTACTATTATAATTTTTAGCCATTAGGTCATCTAAAATAACTACTACCATTTCATCATCTAACTCATCTTCATCACTAATATCAGGAGTTGATGTATGATTATAGAATGATACACTCTCTGTTAACATAATCACCTCATCATTCATATTATTACCACATCCATAGGCCATAAATTATGCATTTGGGAACATAGTCTCATAGGATTGTTTGAGCCTTGCTCATTGAGGATCTCATGTAAAAAATGGAATTTGATTAACAAAAACACTAAAAGATGCTTGATCATTAAGACAAGGCACGACAACATGTTAATTGAATTCTAAATTGACAAAATTATATGTGTTAAATTAATAAGAAAGTTTCTCAATCATCATGAGGAGTATTGGTTGGTTACAAGATTGAATCAATGCTTGATTATAGGGTGAAAATTGGTCCATGGGATGACTTATGGGATAATAAAACTAAAGGATTTTAGGTGTAAACACCAGGTTATCCTAATGAATAAAATGGGTCAGCACCATATCCATGTGGCATGATTGTTGTTTAGTTATGAAATATTATTGGTAAGTCAATGTGAAGGCTATGAAAGTGGATAGAGTCCTCCAAATTAACATGGTAGTTAGGGGATCCAATGTTTTGTGATAGACTTCAATGGCAACTACTTATATTTTTAGGAATGGGTCTTTTAACCTCATATATAACTAATGAAAATATTTGTTGAATACACTAATGGGTTCATTGGGATACATATAGTATTTATTAAATTGATAATATAGGGAAATAAGTTCATTCAACACATGAAAATGGTTAATAAACAAGTTTTAAAAGTTATCCCATGAGGTAATACATCCTTGTAATAAACCAAGGCACCAATAGTAATCACCTTTATCTAGGGAATAAGGAAATAAGCTCTAAGCCACATCCTAATACTAGATCAAAATCTAGATAATCACCTCCATGAAGACCTAAATGTGTTCTTTATCCATTTAAATCTAACCATGCGTGTAATTTTTATATAATTTATTAGGATTTTTTGGTAGGTCATGAATAGAACTTGAAATGTTCATAGGGCAGCCAACTCCACCAATCCAACCAAGATTAGTTATTAGTGGGTTTTAAATTTTGTTTTTCTAGTCTTATAACCTAGAATATCATTTTGAATAAGCCTCTAAAGTGTCAAATTTTAATTTTTTCCATTAAATTTTTAGCTTCAAGTTTACTGATTCATTCCCTCCTTCTAACACCAATCAATTGATGTGAATTTCAATCACAAAATGAATTGGGAGAATCATACAATAGGGCCATAATACCAAAACCAAATGATAAATTAAAATATTTTGAATAGGCCCTCCTTCTAGTGTCAATATATTGATGTATTATTTAGCACATGAACTTAGGATAGATGAAGACCATCCAACACACACACACACACACACACACACACACACACACACACACACACACACACACACACACACACACACACACACACACACACACACACACACACACACACACACACACACACACACACACACACACACACACACACACATATATATGTATGTTGGATGGTCTTCATCTATCCTAAGCTCGTTTGCTCTATATATATATATATATATATATATATTTCCATAAGGTCTATATCTATTAGGTCTTTGTGGACTTTATCTCACTTAGTTGGTTTTTTTAAACTATTCCATATAAGGGATATTTTCTAGTTCCAAAACTATTTACAATGTTTTGATACTTAAATAATCTAGAGGAAAATGTTTTTTGTTTGTTTTGTGTCTTTTAAATAGATTTGGGAATGATAACATATGCATTCATTTACCAATAAATCAATAGATCTCATACAAAAAAAACTTGTATTTTTTTAACTTGAACATATGAATAAAAATAAGTTTTTTAGGGTTTTAACTTGAAATGAAAATAACTTATTTAAATGTGTTCATTTCATTGAATTTAGAGATTCAATAATTCCATAATAACAATGGAGAAATTTCTTGTAATCAAAATTGACATTAAAATTGATTGAATTTAAGATTTACCTATGTAATGAAAATCATATTTTAAAAGGTTTTCAAATGATAAGAATATAGTTGATTTGTATGCTCATTAATTCCATTATATCGACATTCAAAAATTCACTTAAAATAATGAAAATATGTGTATTTAGGATAAAAAATATTAATAGATTGCATCCAATCCATTGAGCTAACAATTTGTTAAAAACTGATAAAAAAGAAGGTAAGAGGAAAGATAAAGCCTATGACATTAGAGAAAAATTGATCTAATTCATGTAAACAAACCATAAAACCAATCTTTGTATTATCCAACATTCAAAAAAACATGTAAAAATAAGTTGTAAGAGACTAAGGAGAGTAAAACATGAAAGAGAAACACAAATCCACCATATTACATGCAAAATAAATGATAATATTCTTCCACAACTTCAATTAGAATCGATAAATCCACTTAAGTGTCATAATAATATATTTTTTCACAATCTAAATGATCCCAAATATTTATATCATAAAAATATGGCAAAAAATATGAAGGATAAATTACACTAAAATTACATAAAAATATGGAAAATTTTAAGTGGATTGGATCAACAAAAAAGCAACCCTTGGAATGACTCCAATGGGCCAATATATAGAATAAGATATCTCCACAAGGAAACATTTTCCCTCAAAATGATAATTAGGAATCATTAATATAGCCACCAACCCACTGTATCACTATATGCCTTGCTACTTTGCCTTAGTTCACTTTTCCAACATGCAAAAAGATAAATCATTAAATTATGGCAACTTAAAGCTCCCAAACCAAAAAGTCAACTTCCAGAGATCATGATTACATGCACATACATAAATTATTGAAATTAAAGGTTTTGAAATGTTTGTATTGGATTCATATTTCCAATGGCTCAAATGGTTTAAAAGAATTGGCACCTAAGGTAAAATTTATGGTCATAAAACTAACTCAGGCTTTAAAAGATCTTCCTAGTCCTATTTGGGCTTTGAAAAATGTATAATTAAGTCATTAAATGCACTTTTTCATGTTTTCAAATTCCTAGATGTAATATTATAAAAATTTATAGTTAGGTCTATAAAATTAGATTAAAAACATGATATTATCACTGTAAGATAATAATTTTGACCTAATAGGCTAGTTCATGAAATAAGATTAGTTTAACCAAGGAAGACTAGATTGTGACACAATTTAGTGAGATTTTGTAAGTTTCATAAATGCATAAAGAATGCATTTAGGTACCAAGTGTAATATATAAAAATTACTCTCATGAGATTGGTAATCTCAATGGAATATGTTTTAGGGTCTGAACCAACACACAAATCAAGATAAACCCTTAAAGGGGCTCAAAGAGATAAGTAATCCAAACTTCAAATACAGATCGAGAAGTCTAGACTCTAGCTAGGAACTAAGTGTATAATATGAAAGTTCCTTGTATGAACGTGGTCTATCCAATGGATATGGTTGTGAGATTGAGTTCAACATGCAAATTGAGGTGAGATACAAATGCAACTTGAGAGTTTTGAAACCAATGTATTATGAAAGCAAGTAGGAGTGGATACAAAATAAAAAAAGGCCCCCTGAATCTTAGGGGAATTAGGGCATGTTATGTAAACAAACAAAATAAAACTCCCCCTTTTATACTAATAATTCATTTTTTTTGGAAAAAACTTACACAATGTTTGTTTGGATTTAGGTGCTTCAAGAAATGTAACACCTTATGCAATTTTACAGTAGCTAGGTTTGACTCCTACGAAGTCAAGTAGATAGGTTGTTAAGCTATAAAAATTAGACGTCAAGGTGTTTGGTGAAATCAACAAAATTCACATGGATCTAGCTTCTGATCTAAGGGTAAAACAATTCATTTACATCTAATTGGTGATATTCTTGATACATATGGGATGCTTCTTAGCAAAGATTCATCTAGAATCGTAAATGGATATATGGCGAGTGATTTTTCTAAATTGTGGATTCTATTATGAGACATTCCAAACCAAATTAGAATTTAGAGAGAATTGAATATGGTTCATATGATCACATAGTAAAACAATAAAAATGAGAACTTGTATGATGAGTTTAAACTTAGAGTCTATGCATTTGAAAAGGAATAAAAAACATATGGTAAATTATCATCAACATGTTGAATTTACAAGAAAAATATGAAATTGAATAACTTGATCAACTAAATGAGAAACA
Source organism: Torreya grandis (assembly GCA_037957365.1). NCBI lineage: Eukaryota > Viridiplantae > Streptophyta > Pinopsida > Cupressales > Taxaceae > Torreya > Torreya grandis. The sequence goes on from JARHVA010008305.1 coordinate 427,556, forward strand.
TATCATCTATGCACCTAGTGTTATTTAAGTTAAGATTACTTCCTAGTCTATGGGAGTGTGGAGTATGGTTATGAATGTGAAAACATTGAGTTTGAAGGCTTAGAGGTGTAAAATACTACCAATATTAATAGCTCAATGCCCACCTTTACTTCTAAGGATAATATGAAAATGTCATTGTAAACATAATAATAAAATGAAAGCCCATTAAAGGTGGAGGAATAAATTATATAAGTAAACATAATAACATCATCTATTTCTTAGATTTCACTATGCAAAACCAAATATCACTTGTGAACATTGAAGTTTGACGTCTCCAAGTCAAAGAGTGGTGTGGTGATGGAGTTGAACTCAAAATTCCACAAGGAAAATCATATTTGTAAACTATGACTACAATTTTCATGCAAAAATAATTTGGCTGAAGATTAGGCATTAGTACATGGCCTCCAACTCACTCTTAGAAATAAATCCAAGAACTTGAGGGTCATGGTGATTTAGAGTTGGTGGTAAAATAAATTAGAGGCCAATATGTTTATCATGACAAGTGTCTATCTATATATTATAGTAGATTATGGAAATTAATTTAATATTTCAATGCATTCAACATCTAGATAATGCCCCATAGAATAAATGACATGGTGGATGCATTGGAAACAATGATTAGAAATATGGAACTACTTATTGAATCCAAATTGAGGAGATTCATAGTGGAGTTAATATTTATCCCTTCTATTCCTGACAATGTCAAGATCTTCTAAGTATTCAATAATGATCAAAGTATCATCAAATTCATCACCAATACTAATATATTCAAATCCTAGATTACTGATAAAAATGACAAAGCGGAGTTTGATCTAGATGAAGGAGAAGTGATCAACTTGAAAACCAATATCATACCAAAAGATATGGTCTCCTTTCAGAGCTTATTCGACATGGATTGCCAAGGTAAGAAAGATAAACAACTTCTGGCAATGTTATGCCACATAAACATTACAATTTGGGAAATGAAAATGAATAAAAAATTATGATTTTAGGCACAAATTGCACCTAGGATGAAAAATTAGGGATTGTACAAGCCTTAAAAGAATTCAGATTTGTGATTGTCTAGAGCTATGAGGATTTGGAAATCTTAAAAACATCCACACTTACTCACTCTATTTCCCTCAATTTGGGAGCCAAACCATTTCATCAATGAAAAAGGCCACTGAATCCATTATTGTAACCTTTAATATTCAAATAATAAGAAGAATGGAGAGATTTGACTTTGTGTAAACTTTTGAAACCTAAATAAAGATTAAAAAAAGATAACTACCCACTCCCTTGAATAGATAAAGTATTTAAAATATTAAATGGATCCCAAATTATGTCATTCTTGGATGAATTTTTAGAATATAGTCAAGTGATGGTAAATTATGATGACAAAAACAAGACAACATTCACAATGAAATGGGGCACATTCAAATACAATAGGATGCCATTTATATTGATCAATGAAGAATCTACCTTACAAAGTGCCACAAACATTACATTCAAATATCTCATTGGAAAATACGTTTTCACTAACATGGATGACATGGATATATTTTCCAAGAACCAAATAGACCATGTGAAAAACCTAAGAATTGTACTTAAGATACATAGAGAACATAGAATCTCCCTGAATCCAAAGAAATGCATATTCAGAGAAACTAAAGGGAAGTTTCTAAGCCATATCATCTTTGAATGATATATTTACATAGAACCAGATAAATCCAAAATAATTATAATGATATCACTACCTAATAGAAAAAAATATCTAAAGTATTTCTTTAGTAAGATAAACTTTGTGTGGAAGTTCATTTCAAGCTTCACAGAAATAGTCTACCCATTAAAAAGCATGATAAATAAAGATGAAATATTGAATATACCCATGAATAAAAAATTAATTTCACTCAAATCAAGAAATAAATTATGAACACATCGTTACTTATTAGTCATTATTACATGCAACCACTCTACATCTACTCTACTTTAGAACATTTAGGTGATGCAGTCCTAACACAAAAAAGGGAAGTTGGAGATGAGAGGCCTATCTCAGTTATGATTTATCGCCTCAAAAATTATGAATTGAGATATTGAATGATCATTAAATAAGCTTTTGCCTTAATTAAAATAGTCAATAAGCTCAGGCACTGCATCCTGTGTAGCAAAGTGTTCATTATTATGCATAATCCATTTATGGAATAAATGTTGATGTAAAATGAGCTAGTAGAGTGAAGTCATGAAGTGAATGGTGAATGAATATACTATAATATTTTAGTTTAGAGATTCATTTAATGAATATTGTGAGAATCAAGGACTTAGCAAAGCAATGGGTGAAGTAGATCTGCACTTTTTTTGCCAATAATATATAGTATAAAACATCATAAATTATGATTGGTACCAAGATGTAGCCTATTATGTCATGAATAACAAGTGTGAAAATAATCTAAACTTTACCTAAATAAGAGTGTTGTGTCTAAATAACAAACATTTCATTATCAAATTAGACACATTAATCAAAATAAATTATGAAGGCATATACCTGAAATGACTAAATGAAGAAGTAGATAACGCACTAAAAAACTTCCATGGGAAGTATGGAACTGGTCACAATTCATGGAGTGTTATGGATCATCAAATGATTAGAGTTATCTATTACTGTCATCATGTTTTTAAATATGCACATGCCCATGTTTGAAGCTATCATACAATCCATGTCGTTGTACATAGAGAACACACCACTACCATGCCATTGCAACTAGTCATAGCGGTTTTAATTTTTTCAAAATGGGGATAAAATTTTGTAGGAGTTATAAATAATAATTATTATATAGGAAATAAGCTCATTCTTACTACAAATGACTACTAAACTTACTGGACTGAAGGGTAGGCATTCAATAATCACACAAACAATGTGATGGTCAACTTGTTTGAGGAACAAATAATTACTAAGTTTGGTATGCCATTCATTTATATTTTTGATAATATCCCTACTTTATTTTTGTTATAAATCACTGAATGGGCCTATAATAATTAGGTAGTTATCAAATTCTCATCCAACTATTATCTGCAAGGTAATGTGCTTGCTTAATCGACAAATGAAAATTTGTTAGATGTAATCAAGAAAATATTAAAAAGAAATACTATGAATTAGCATAAGGTTTTTGAATTTTTTTTGGTCTAATAGGAAAAAAATTAAATTTTCCTTAGGTACTTTTGCATATCATCTAGTAAATGGCCAAGATCTTATCTTCCTAGTGAACCTGAGAATCTTGACCTTGTGACTTATGATTTATTACATAAAAACTAATGACAAAATAGAAGCTTACCTCTTGAAATTGATGAAACTATAATAAAAATTTGATGCAACCCTCTTACACTTCAATTAATATCATGGATTCATCAAACATTGGTTTGATAATCGAACCAAAGTGAAACCCTTTCAGATTTTTGATTCAATCCTTATTTGGAATAAAACTCATGAGGAAAAGGGACAACATCAAAAGTTTGATGTGTTGTGGTTGGGTAACTATAAAATTTATGAAATATTGGGTGAGAATAAATTACACCTAAAGTGTTTAAATAGTGATGACATTCCTTTTTTTGTTAATGATCAGTTCATCAAGCATTACTTCCAAGCCTAAAATAACTTGGAATAGCCTTGAAAATAATTTATTTCATTGTTTTTCTTTCCTATTTTGTTTTTCCTTCTTGTCTTCTTATTATTTTAGGTGTTATTTGTTACTTTTCTACCTTTTTCATTGGTTATGATTAGATTAAATAAAAAATTAAAGGCTTGTAAATAGGTACTACATGTGATGTTTTGTTGCAAAAATACTCTTTCAATAGTTTATAACACTAGATTCTCTCTTTGAGTTAGTTTTGAAAGCATATAGTATTGTGTGTGTTCTATATTTGTTCTTGTTTTTGTGAATTTGGGTAAGCTAGTTTCCCACTAAAATTATTCTTTTGAAATCAAACACCAAATCACATCTTAAATGGTTTTTGGATTTTCTTGGGTGAACTTGTTGTGGTGAAGCTATAGGATGACAAATCTATAATTTTACCTTTCATTTTCCATAGTCGTCGCTAACCTAGAGTTGATATTATCAAGAAAAAATAAAAATAAAAATAAAATAAAATAAAAATCTATTATCCAAAAAAAACCTTAATTTTAGTTGATTCAAGTAATCTCTATTGGGGCTATGGATATCAAATTGGTAGAAGAGTAAGGCCTTGAGTGGGATACAAAAAACTCCATCAAGGATATGTATGTCTAAATAGAAGTGGAGCACTATCCAAGTAAACATTTTCAAGGTATATTTCACTACCCTAATGGTTGGATCCAAAGTAGTTAGTCCTTATATATTCTAAGAATTGATAAATTAACTCAATAACAAACACCAAGTCAATAAGGATATTGAATTTGTCCACTTAGTTTCTCCCATCTTTCCATTTATTGAATTGATTCATGTTACATGCATTATTTTAATTTAGATATTATGGTTGTATACATATTTATATCATTCTAAAATACTAAATATTATTTTCCATTAGAGTTGTCATTTGTTGTTGTTTGCACAACATGCACTAATTTAATAATGAAATCATGGAACCTCTTTCTTGATTTGGAGTTTGGTCTTTAATTTTAAATGGAGTTCGGTGAATTTTAGGATGATATTAATTCAATAAATAAGTAGATATACAAAAATATATCATAATGATATGGAAATATAGTAGAAAATATGAATAATAGATAAGCCACTTTGAGAGGGCAACCTTTGAAATGTTTGCAATAAGAATGAATACTCAAATATGATGATGAATAACTAACCCTACCTCCTATATAGTATAACAAGGAAATGTGCCACCCATACATCAACATAATAAATATATTAATGCATAATTGAATGTAAAATAATATACATAAGGATTATACAAGCTACAAGTTGACTACACATATCCATAGACACATCGATGGTTAAGGGTATAACATGCCCTTCCCCTTAAAAACAATGTTGTCTTTAATGTTAAAGAAATCTCAGATGTTGTTGAATGAATAATTCATCCTCCTAGGTAGTATCTTTAGAAAGTTTTTTTTCATTTGATTAGATACTCAATAATAAGTCTGGATAGTATATGTTTATTACATGTTTAAAGGACCACTTCAAGATCAACAATAACCCTCCCTTCCTCAACTAATTATAGTAACTTGGTTTGAGTGGTAAATCTCTATCTAATGACCTTATTAAGGTAGGATATATGAAATACTATATTAATGTGAGTGGATGGAAGAAATTCTATCTTGTAGGCCACACTACCAATTTTCTAGAAGATCTGATGAGGGCCATATCACTTAGGAGATAGCTTATTATCCTTTTTTAATTGATTCAAGGAAATATGCTAATATGGATGCAATTAAAAAAACCAAATAATGAATTTCAAAATGCCTCTCACTCCTATTTTGATTTGTCTATTGATTCATACTATTCTGGGCTAAATCTAAATTTTCATGCAAACTATCAAGACTTCCTGTTGATGTTGAAAGTGTTCCTCCATTGCACGTACCTTTATGTGGGTCTTCAAGGGTGAAGTTAAGGATAGAGGATGGTATCCATATAATTCCATATAAGGGGACATTTTGGATTAACTATGCACTAAATTATTATACCACCATTTAGCTAAGGGTAACCATTGAACCCATTTATATTGTTTATCTAACACAAAACAATGAAGGTACCCTTTCAGACACTTGTTAACTACCTCATTTTGTCCATCAGATTGAAGATGATGGGATGAGATATGAGCCAATTGGGTTCCCAAACATGAAAATAATTCTATCTAAAATTTACTAGTGAATATGGGATCTCTATCACTAACAACAAACTTAGAAGTACCATGCAATTTATGAATTGTATTGAGGAAGGCAAAAGATACTATACTAGCCACCAATGGTTGAGATAAAGAACAAAAATGAGAATAATTTGTGAGTTTATCCACAAAAACCATGATAAAATTTCTACCTTTAGATCATGGTAACCCATTAATGAAATCCATAGATACCTCTTCCCATCATTGACTAGGGATGGATAAGGGCTATAAAAGACCTAGGGTTATAATGGTTTCACCTTTATTTTGCTGATACACCATACATTTGGCCACATATTTCTATACATACCCCTTGATTCCTTTCCAAAATATCCTTCTTGACTCTATGATAGGTTTCTAAAAACCTTGAATGACCACCAAGTGGAGATGGGTGAAGTTCTTGAAGGATTTTTTGTTTGAGAAGAGAATTCTGACATAGATATAATCTATCTTTTTACCATAATGCATTCCCATTCCATGTAAATTTTTCAATCCCATCATAACCTTGCTATATATTATTGATCAATGCATGGGTAATACTATCATTCTCACATTCTACCCTTGCTTCCTTGAGCCAGTCTACCCGCCAAATGGTCATGGTACATAACAATGCCTCAACTGGTTCATGTCACCTAGATAGTGCATCGGCTACCACATTTTATTTTACTTTCTTTTAGACTATTTCAAAATCAAAACCTGACATTTTTTCACCCATTTTTTTTGTTCTTTAGAGGATAACCATTTTTCCAAAATAATATTTAAGGCTATCATGATCAAACTTTACCTAAATAACCTAATATATATGGTCTCCATTGTTTGAATGCATGTAGAATATCCATCATCTATTTCTCATAGATGGGTTTGAGCTAATTTTTACCCTTAAATTAATTACTTTCAAAGGTAATGGGCCTACCCTCTTGCATTAGTAATGCATCTATACCATATCCAAATGCATCACATTCAACCACAAAAGTTTTAGAAAAATTTGGGTTAGCCAATACCGAGGTGGTGCACAGACCCATTTTTATTTGTTCAAATTCTTTAGTAGATATATCAATCCAATGGAAAGAGTCTTTCTTCAACAAGGAAGTGAGCGATGCAGGAATATTACCATAGTGTTTAACACACTTGTGATAATAACTAGTTAGCCCCAGAAAACCCCTTAGTTTCTTAAGTGTCTTGGGAATATACCACTCCATGATGGCTTGGATTTTTTTAGGATCAAATTTTACTCACTCATGCGATAAAATATGACCTAAATATTCCACTTATTTAAATATAAAATAACATTTGGATGGTTTAGCATATAACTAATGTTGCTCAAGAACTAAGAGTACCTATTTCACATGATGCAAGTGTTCTTCCCAAAATTTCTATAAATAAGGATGTCATCAAAAAATAAAAGTAAAAAATTTCTCAAAAATGGCCTAAAACCCATATTCATCAAACTATGGAAGGTGGATAGTGCATTAGTGAGACCAAAAGGCATGACCAAAAATTCATAATGGCCTTTGTGAGTATAAAATGTTGTTTTAGGAATGTCCTCCTCATGGATCTGAATTTGATGATACCTAGAGCGAATATCTAATTTGGTAAAATAAATAGCACCATGTAATTCATCTAATAAGTCATCAATTACAAGAATAAGAAACTTATCTTTGATAGTGAAATTTTGACCTCTCTATAATCTGGGCACATCCTCCAAGTTTCATCATTCTTTCATACCATGACTATTGGAGAAGAATATTCACTTTGGCTATGGAGAATAGTAGCTACCTCCAATAACTCTTGTACCATTTTTTAAATATCACTCTTTTGGGCACAAGGACATCTGTATGGTCTAATGTTGGGTGTCTTAGTTCTTAGAATGAGTTTGATGGCATGATCATGAGTATGACTAGGAGGAAGACCTTTTGGCATGGGTCCAAAAATAACTGAATGCTCATCTAATATTTGTTATAACTCAGGATGGGTAGACTCCTTAATTTGTTAAAAATTAATGGAAAACAAACATGAAGTAAATCCTTTAGCATCTTGGTTATATGATGTGAACTAACCATTTGTGGAGATTTAAATCATAATCCCTATAGTTTCACTAGCTTACCTTCAGAATAGAAATGCATGAAGAGTTCATGGAAATTCATCTCAATAGTACCCAATGTGGTGAGCCATTTTATAATGATAGTCCCACCAATAGGAATAACAAACATATGAGAATCTAGAAAATAGTCCCCCATTGATAACTTAATACTATGGTATTTTTTAGAATAATTAACTATACCACTGTCTTTGATCATGACTTGAAATTCTAGGGTGGGTAGGTGAAACAATTCAAAAAAGTAACCAACTTACTATTGATGAAATTGTGTGTACTACCTGAGTCAATCAACACTATGACCTTCTATTTATTAATGAAACCCACCACCTTAAGAGTCTAAGGAGTATAAATACCTATAAGGGCATGGTAAGAGATAATATGTTGAGAATCTATAACTTCATCCTTGGGTCATTCAAAACCCTCAACAGATGCCTCATCATCTTCTTCATCCTCATCAGCCCCTTCAATGTAAAATAACTTCTTTTTAGCACATTGATGACCTTTGATCCATTTTATATCACAACCATAACACAAACCTTTGGCACATTTCTCGTTAATTTATTGTGGTGTCAATATTGTAGGTTGAGGCCATGATGGATTTAGGAAGGTGCATTGTTGACTAGTAGTGAAAGGATGACATTTGATCATCTTGTTTTTTTCTACTAAGCGTACCCTCAGTATAGGTTCAAATATAGTTATGGAGTTAAACATACAAACCTCTAATTGAATACTATATTTTAGTCCACCCATAAAAAGGTTAGTTAAATTTGCCTTAGTGATATCATCCACACGTATGGATAGAATTTTAAATTGATTAATATAATCCTTTATTATTCCTATTTGTCATAGTTTGGCTAATTCATTAAATTAGTTTTTAGAAACATTATCTTGATAGTGAGACATTAGTTCATTAGAGAATACTGACCATGTAGCAGGAGCACCCATGTTCTTATTTTGAGCACAAAACCAATGATACCAAATGAATGGCTCTGTTTATAGATATAGATATGCCACAACCACATTTTGAGAACTAGGATTTTTGTGTAAATCAAATAGATTTTTAATTTGAGTGATACAAGTGACTGGATCCTTACCATCAAACTTGTATATGTCTACTTTTGGCAACATCAATTTTACCCCTGTATTGGCAGTGTTAGTATTAAGAGGAGGAGGAAAATAAAGAAAAAGTGGATGTTTTTTGAGTGGTAAATGGTATGAAATGGTAGATAATTGTGTCATGATTTGATGTAATTGATTGTTCATGCCATTAAGCTCCCCTTGCATTGTTGATATTTGAGTTTGGACTTGCACATCCTTCTACATTAGGCCATGTATATCTAAATGTATTTGATAAATAATATGAGATGATTCAGACTCCATGCCATCCTTTAAAGGAGTTTTAGGGGTGTCTTTCTCTTTCCCCTATCCATGGGTGTTAGGACCAGTCATACAAAGGCTTGATGGTGAACCATATTTTATGTTGTTGACATAACTTTGACCACTACATTTTTTAAATATTTTATAATAAAATAAAAAAGATCAAAGAATAGACCCCAAATAATTCTTACAATGTTTCCAAAAATATAAAAAAAATTGAAAATTTCTACAAATTGCATGTTATGAAGCAAATTTATGAAAAAACCTAAAATGGTAATAACTTTTAAAAAATAGATCCAAATGAGCTGAAATTTTAATGAAAAATTAATTTAATGATTTTAAAACTCTATTAAAAATATTACAAATCCATTCTCTCCCATTTGAAATATATATCCAAATTTCAAGATCTAGTGTTTTTGACCTAATTATGGCCCAAATTGGTGCTCTGATACCACTTAGAATGATATTAATTCACCAAATAAGTATATGTATAGTAGCATATAAAAATTATATGGAAATATATAATAAAATATGAATAATAGATAAGCCACTTTGAGGGGGTAACCTCCCAAATGCAAGCAATAGGAATGAATACTCAAATATGATGATGAATAACTAACCCTACCTCCTATATATAGTTTAAAAAGGCCATGTTCCACCCATAGTCTGACATACTAAGTATGTGAATGAATAAATAAATGTAAAATAATATGAGAAAGAGTTATGCAAGCCAGAAGTTGACTACACATAGCCTTAGACATGCCAATGGTTAAGGGCATAATAGATTTTGCCTATTTGAAATCATATGGATGATGTGAGGAAGTATTTAGACATGATGTATAACTCACTTAATTATTTTAATAAATTTTTAACATGATTTTTTTTGTATGCACATGGTCTGAAATTTGCATTTGGGGCTTCAATGACCTTATTAACTAAAGTTACCTAAGTTTTAAGAGTCTTAGCTTTTCCAAAACACGTTTGTGAAATGAATGAAAATTTACCTTTTGGAAAAAGAATAATTAATATTCAAGAGGCCATATAATGATATTATTTTACTCTCCATCCTAATTTAGCATTTTGATCCATTTTTTCCTTACTCAAGTTTAGTTGGCTAAGTCTTTTTGTTGTTTTATTACTTGACTTAGTCACTTTATCTAAAAATAGACTAAACTAGATTTAATTTTATCAAATTGGAATATTTTATCCACTAAATGTATTTCCATTCAATCCCATTCATGATCCTTTTTGAATCAAAATGACTAACTATTTTCATGGTTTTTTTTTTAGACTTAGAAACTTTTTTATTTTGGGCTAAATTTGGCTTTGGATTTGAAAAAGGTGGTTACTCCTATTTTTTAATCTATATTACCTTTGTTTTATTTTTATTTAATGACTTAGTTATTTTTGGGAAATTTAAAATTTAAATTCTAATAGTTGATTTATTTTATCCTCTAGGCTTCCATAACTGATCCATTTTTTGAACTTATGAGTCCTAGATGAGAAAGGAGTTTCCACTTGTCACTTGATCACTTCCTCATATATTTTGAGACTTAACCATTTTAAAATGATATAGAAATCTTAGGGATAGGTGAGATACTACCAAGTGTCTCAATCTCATCACTTTGATCCTCTAGGACCAAGTGTCAAAATCTAGCTTCCTCGCTTCATCATAGATTCTAGATCATTAAGCCACGACCTTAAGCTTCCAAATAAGTTATATGTCACTAAGTGTCATGATATTTACACTTATCTTACCCATATCATTTTGAATAGTTATCCTAACTTAAAATTTATGGTTGCACAATTTGGTTCTATGTAACAATATATCGCTTCACTACATCCCTAGACTAGTTCATGTAGATGGAACCCATAATCAATACCATAGATGAGTGAAATGATACCACATGGTAAAATCACTTCTTACCTGATCCATAGAGTAGTTATCATATATTGATCCTATGAGATCAAGTATATGAGAGAGGAATAGCCATGAAAAAATGAGCCTTACACCAAAGATACATTGGCATCTTAGTCAACATGAATGATCTTAAACTTAATGGTTATTTTTCCTGTCGAACCTATCAAGGCCCAAGAATAGACTATGTGTCTAATTTGCCCTGCAATGCCAAAGTGCATAGGGGATTACTGGTGACATATTTATAAATTGATTCAAAACTCAACATCAACATGGTGGTGACATTAATTGTATACATGACGTGCATGTTGGGAGTGAGTGAGGAGCATAGAAAAGAAAAAATATTGCCTTGATGAGGCATGGTCTCTACTACATGAAATGTGGCCAATTTTTTAACGTGAGGAGTTTCAACCACTTCCCACTACAAATTTTTTTATTTGAACCTAATTAATAGGGCCTTGATATTAAAGGCCTTGGGATTGATTAGGATCCTAAATAATTCAAATGTCAAATAGATCAATATCATATAATTCTTATAACTACCTAGTGGTTGGTTGAGTAACGACCCAATGACTTGAAATTAACTATAAAAGATAACTCTTTGATTGAATAAACATTGGATATTTGATTAACTAATAGAATAGAGATAGTTAGGTAGGAGGTCAAGTAGTTTTTACACTTTTTCTTTATGAATTTTCCTACTTTATAGTTATGTTTCTCTTTTTATGAGTCGAGGATGTTTGGACTAAGTTCTATATTCACTTGAGTATGTGATGATTCTAAATTGATGTTTCATGAATTATCTTCTTTTGGACACTTTATGGATTGATATTAATTGTCTTCACATATATATGGTGACTTCCCCCCCTCTTTTGCATTATATCCAACATTTTCCTTAGACTCATACACCATTGAAGTAAGTGATTCTTAAGACATCACCAATGAAACAAAACACCTTGATTTTTCATGTCCATTTGTAAAATACATCATCAGGATAGAATGATTTTTATTTCAAAAAGACTAGAATAATACAATATAAATAAGATCAAATTTTGATGCGTGACCTTCCAAATTATAATATCCCTAAAATAGTTATTTCTTCATTAAAGTTAATAAGGGCTTCCAAACATTACTAATAATAAATCCATCATATTTATTTAGATTATTGGGAGTCTTTTATATTTTGATTGCTTTTTGTACCCTTTTTTCCTTCCATTGGTCAACCTTGAAAATAATATTGCCATCTTCCATGAAAATCTAATGTTTAAAAATGAAAGCGTGTTATACTAGTGTATACTTCTTAGTGGATTCATGTAAGATATCTCTATTATGTTTCTTTAATCAATTTCATAAGGATCTCCCTAATTCATTAAAGTATTTTATCTCACATGAGCATCTTATTGAATAGACTCCACCAAGTAGAAATGGGTTTTGAGGATCTTTCCATCCATCTAATATATACCTCAAAGTTATCAAAGAGTTGAAAATTATCTTGATAACATTCTAGGTTTGGATGCAAGCAATCTTATCTATGGTGCCATGTATGTATGGGACTATAACCATAGGCATTATCTCTTCTTCTGTTGTCTCTTTGTATGTATTTTATTGTGCTATGGACCTTTCAAAATACTTTTGAATATGTATACATGTATAACCATTTGTTTTTAGAATCATAGTTATATATTCTATTTCTTGTCCTAGGTGTTATTTGTCTGAAACCTGAATTGTTCTCAATGCCAATAAAAATGACTATATTTTGGGTGGGGTGGTGGTGTGATCCACTACCTAAATAAATATTTGTATGAGTTTTATTTATGTAAAATTGATGTGAGAAGTTCCCATCTTATTATATATATATATATATATATATATATATATATATATATATATATATATCAAAACATAAAAAAATGGTAGCTTCCCATATTATTCAAATTTTATTGTGAATTGGATATGAGAGGATATTCCATTAAGGTGGCTCAATAAAACATTAAAATTATCCTTAATCTGTCACTAATGTTTTTATATTACTGAATGCAGATACCTTATTTTCAAAACTTCCATATACATATTAGCAACCACAAGGTATAGAGTGGATCCCATGGCCACTCTAACTATCTATTCAAAAAAATAACTTCTAAAAGTGAAAAATGTGGATTGGAGGAATATTTGTATAGTCTTTTTAATTTCAAGAAAGATATCCCTATAAACTATTTCAACCACTTCTTTAATGGATATCTTAGTAAACAATTGTGTTACATCAAAGCTTACCATAATATATTCATTTATTACCTTTTCATTTTTTATACTGGCTATAAAATGTGTTTAATCTTTTAACAATGAACTAGTATATCCCATGAGATTCTTTAATTTTTTAGATAAATATGCATCTAGATTATAAATTGGTGAAACTTTAGTGTTTACAATAATCCTCAGAGTGTTACTTATTTTATGATTATTTGGAGGTCGATATATTTTAGGTACAATTGGCATATTGGACATAAGCCTCTTTTTCATGAAATCCTCAAAAAAGGAATCCTTAATTATTTTTCTTACTTATTTCATTACTCTTTGCATGGGGCTACATTGGATATTTATGTATATCTCACTATCTATATGATGTTCATCCATATTTATATTATAATCTTCTTTGTTCAAAATATTTGTATAATTACCTTTGTAATCTTTGAAATGATAATCTCTTTATTTCTTCTTAGTTTTTTGAAAGCATATTCATCTTCTTTCATGATATTTATATCAGGAGGTTTCATGTTGTTGAGTGTGTGGGTGCCTTCCATTATTATTTATTCTACTACTTATATGAGGAGACTCATTATAGTGGCCTCTATAATACGAACTATATATTCATATGGGATCCACCTTGGCACCATAGAAAAACCAAGGACTCTTTAGAATTTTTATTATTTAACTGTCGAGCTCTAAATTTGATAGATTGACCTTGTTATCTTTGAGTTTTTCTATTTTTTATAGTTTCTCAAAGTTTATTTTTTCCATTGAGTGACACCTTTGATGCTTTAGCTTTTAATTGATAAATATCATCCCATATATGGAGATACACATGCATTCTTATTTAGCTATTTTGGATTTATCCACCTATCATGATAGGTGTTGTAGTTTTCTCTCTTCATGATAGTACTTCCATCTATTATAGTGGTTCTTGGTGGGTAGATTGAAGACACATTATGCTGAGTTATGTGTTACTAAAAGAGGTATTTATTAAAATATGAAGGTGTTCTTTGATGGTGGGAAATGTTTTCTCTCTACCAATATTCTATTCATACTGATGTCTCCTCAATAGACTTTAGAATTTCTCAGTATATTTGTTTTTAAATTCCTTAAGAAAAATATCTACCTTTCTAGATGAAGACATTTCTATTTTACCCATATATTCTCATTAAAAAATAAAACTAACTTTATATGCATCATAAATAATATTCCTAAAAATAAATCAATATCTCTCCTAGCATGTTGAATTTTTGATTTTATCATGGCAGTACCTAATCTTTTGAATACCCTATCATTGTTATTATTACGTAGATGATGATTTATATCTAGAAACCTTGGTATGATTTTTTAATCTTTATATCATTTTAAGAATGCAAGGTTTGAAATCCTTCATAAAATTTTAAACTTAAGAATTCAAAAAATCTTACCTTAGTTTATAATGCCCTTCCATATTTTCCTTCTAGTTTTGCTATATTGGCAAAGAAAAGATAAATTTTATCAAATGATTTGTCTACTCAACAAGATCATATCTATGTATTATACAAAAAAGACTCATATTTTATTTATCCCTACCCTCTCTCCTTTGATGTCTTTTTATATTCTATTATATCAGTTTTAGAATAGTCTAAACTGCAATTAGATCTTTCAAGTTTTATCTTGACTGCATGAATATTTGTTTGTCATCATTCATGAAGTATTAAATTTAATTGATAAATAAAAAGTGTTAGTCATCTATAATTTCACTTTTAAATATGAGTGTGATGATTATTTTGATCATAATAATTTGAGTTTATTTCATAAGTGCTAAATTTAAAACCAATAAATACCCCTTGATCTAGAACAATCCATAATGGTCAACTAAGTGAAATCAATACACTAAGATAGATAGATATATACATTGGATAAATATTAGATACTTATTTTCCAGAGACGTAAGGTGAGTCATCACCTAGCCTAGTAAGATGGAATGCTAAACAAACAACCGACATGTCCATTTTTGATTCACATATATATGTTTTCACATAATTATTTGAGAATTATATTTTATGCACTTATTTGTCAGCTAAATGATGATAGTGAGGAGGGGTACACACATATTTCATTACAAGATGATGATGATATAGATTATTAATTTATAAAGGATTCATGTATGATGTTCCTTAATCACTACATTGTATAGGGTTAATTCTTTGATGTTCATCCATTTTCAATTCACATATATATCTTATTACATACTTATTTGAGGTTTCTAATTGTTGCAATTATTTTTTAGGTAAACAATGATAATTATGAGGGGTGCATGCCTATTTCATTTTAATATGAGTATGGTACATATTTTAAACTACCAAAGGATTTTTCTGTAACCTATTGATGTGTACACGTGCATATTTGGAATGAGAAGGTAATATGATGGGATTTGAAAGTTCTTTAAAGTCTCATGAAACATGATTGTGACCTTGTATTTTTTATTTTACCTACATAGGAACCAATTACACTCCCTCATAGGAAGATAATAATAATGGAACAAATGACCTATGCAACCTCTTCACATGTACACATGCATAGTCGAAATGAGAAGGTAATATTTGGGGATTTGTGAGTTTTTTAAGTCATCTAAAATATGATTGTGATATTTGTTTGTTTATTCTACCTACATATGAGACTAATACCCTCCAACATAGTAAAATTATTAGAATGGAATACATGACCTATGAAACCTATTCATGTGCACATGGGCATAGTTAGAAGGAGAAGGTAATATGTGGGGGTTTTGATTTTTTTTGAAGTCATATGAAACATGATTGTGATACACACACACACCCACACATAGATAGGAACCCTTTACCCTCACTCTTAGTAAGAGTATAATAATGTAACAAATTAACTACATAACTTCTTCATGTGTGCACATGCATACTAAGAACAATAAGGCAATATGTGTGGATTTTTGAGTTTTTTTGAAGTGGTATAAAACATGATTGTGATATTTTTTTCTAAATTTACCTACATAGGGACATGTTACCATATTATAGAAATAAATAAACTTCAATGTTTCATGTGATCATGAGGATGATATGGAATTTGAGTTGCCACAATATTTTCTTAGTGACATGCCATGATCTCTGAATTATACAAGGTTAATTATCCCATGTTTTTTTACTTTTAATTTAGATATATACCATATCATATTATTTTTTAACTAATACATTTATGTTTTATGGTTACACATGAGTTATTAAATTTGATAGGAAAAATAATAAACCTTGACAACAAACAAGAATGTGAAGGGGAGAAGATGAGATTTGAGGGTGACTATATTTTTTTTTACTCAATTTTCAATCACTCTTGTTATTGAATCAATTTAGTGTGTTTTTTATTTTTTATTTTTGAAATTAATTGTATTTAGTTTTTTGAATATTAGGATAAGGATGGTTTCACACAAAATAAGGAAAGTAAAGGGAGAAAAAATGCTTAATGTTGTAGGCAGATAATTTAGTTTGTAGGAGTGAGGATGTTCATGTTGCATACATGGTTGAGGATGTTTATGTTTTATATATGCTTGAAGATTTTTAGGATCCTAATGTTAATTTTCCAAGATCTGATACATAATGGAAATTATCAACCTATGTCATATTTTATGACAAACTATTTTCAATTGTGTACTATTGTTGTTGTTTTATACTTATTCATAAACCCAACTAAATAAGGGATCTTCAATGAGATCAAACATTTTTCATACAATCATTTAGTAAACTATGTATTTTTGATGTTGTTCTATACTTGTTCCTAATCCCAACTAAATATATAATCCTCAATGAGATCATACATGTTTTATATAATCATTGAATAAATATATCTCATTATTCATGTTCATATTTTGCATGATTTATCATGTTGATTACTTTTTGTATGTTTTCAT
>JARHVA010008305.1:450000-516397 GCA_037957365.1 Torreya grandis
TATTTTATGGTATAATTCCCTCCTTTATCTTGATAGCTTTATCTGAAAGTCTTAATATTTTTTGGTCTAATGTTATCCTTAATATTTTTACATATATTGTTTCTCTATATCTAATTATAGGGTATCTCACAATACCTTCATCTCATCATATTTAAATTTATGTGTTTACTCATTAATATAAAATTTTACCTATTACATATATTGTTTTTCTATATCTAATTATAGGTAATCTCACAATATCCATAGATAATAATATTATAATGTATGTGTTTGTTCAATAATGTACACAAATAAATGTAAAATCAAAGGAACCAATGAACTTATCAAGAGGAAATTGATTGATAGTTTGAGTGAAGATTGTAATTCCAACAATTAAATTTCAAGTGACAACCCTTCATAAGACTAAGTGTCTTTTTTTTTATGGTAATGGATACTTACTAAATATCCATGGTTTTTATTCTTTTTATCTTCCAAGATGCCTAATCCCATTCCTCAAATAAACCTTTTGGACCAATCTAAAAGTTTTGAACAAATGAATGCAAAGGTGGATGAGGATATTTGTAAATTCCAACTAAGGCATTTGAAGAGAAAGTTGGATGTATCAAAGAAATGGGAAAAGGTTATCAAAGATAATGACGATAACTTGATGGAAAACATTGAATGAATGAATACATCCATATTTTTACTAATAAATGAGAACATTAAGTTGAACCTTTGTATTGAATGAGTAGGCCAATAAAAACTACAGGCTCAAATGTGGTTTGAGGATCAAAATACATCATTAAGATTATATGAATTTGTTACAAATGATAGGGTTATTTGTTTGTAAGTAGATAATTATAAGAATGTAAGACAAAATAAACTTGATGAGGAAGAGATCACAATGTGGAAATTTTATTGAGTCCATTGCATTATTTACCCAACAACAACTCCCACAACATCGATGCTTCCTAACTCTAGTGATTATAACAATGATCTTAATTAGGGTGTATCCCTTATTTTGGTTTGTTTCATTATATTTATTGAATTTCACACACACACACACACACACACACACACACACACACACACACACACACACACACACACACACACACACACACACACACACACACACACAAGCGCACGCATGCGCGCGCACACACACTTACCCACTTTATTCGTGGTATGGGAAAACTTTCACTTTTGTACACTCTTTATAATGGTATACAAAGATAAATTTTACATTATTTCAAGAAATGAGTCTCTATATATATTATTTTTTGTCTTCATATTTTATGGTATAATTCCCTCCTTTATATTGATAGCTTTATGTTAAAATATTAATATTTTGTGATCTAATTTTCTCCTTCATATTTTTACATATATTATTTCTCTATATCTGATTATAGGGTATCTCAAAATACCTTCATCTCATCATATATAAATTTATGTGTTTACTCATTAATATAAAATTTTATCTATTACATATATTGTTTTTCTATATCTAATTATAAGTAATATTACAATACCCACAGATCATAATATTGTAATATATGTGTTTATTTAGTAATGGACATAAATAAATGTAAAAGGAAAGGAACCAATGAACTTATCAAGAAGAAATCAATTGATAGTTTGAGTGAATATTGTAATGCCAACAATTAAACTTCAAGTGACAACCCTTCATAGGACTATATGTCTTATTTTTATAGTAATGGATACTTACTAAATATCCATGGGTTTATTATTTTTAACTTCTAAGATGCCCAATCCCATTCCTCCAAGAAACCTTTTAGACCAATCTAAAAGTTTTGAACAAATGAATGCAAAGGTGGATGCGGATATTTGCAAATTCCAACTAAGGAATTTGAAGAGAAAGTTAGATGTATCAGAGAAATGGGAAAAGGTTATCAAAGATAAGGAGGACAAATTGATGTAAAACATTTAAGGAATGAATACATCCATATTGTTACTAATAAATGAGAACATTAAGTTGAACCTTTGTCTTGAATGAGTAGGTCAATAAAAACTATAGGCTCAAATGTGGCTTGAGGATCAAAATACATCATTGAGATTATATGAAGTTGTTACAAATGCTAGGGTTATTTTTTTGGAAGTAGATAATTACAATAATGTAAGATAAAATAAACTTGATGAGGAAGATATCACAATGTGGACAAAATTTTAAGTCCATTGCATTATTTACCCAACAACAACTCCCAGAACATCCATGCTTCTAACTCTAGTGATTATAACAATGATCATAATTAGTGTGTTTCCCTTATTTTGGTTCATTTAACTATAGTTATTGAATTTCACAGACACACACACACACACACACACACACACACACACACACACACACACACACACACACACACACACACACACACACACACACACACACACACACACACACACACACACACACACACACACACACACACACACACACACACACACAATATCTTCCTTAACTATGACCTCATATATATGTCTCTCTCTCTCTCTCTCTCTCTCTCTATATATATATATATATATATATATATATATATATCATATCATATTGTAGTTTGTTTCTATTGACTAATTTCTTATGAAGAGATTTTTTTTGTTTTACACCCTATGTTTTGTGATCCCATGGAATACTCTAATTTCACAATATGCAAAAAATTAATTTGATGGAAAATCAACTAAATACACATTATAAATATTTTAGGATATTCCATAATATTTTGTATTTTTTAATCATTTGATAAATACCTCACATAGATGTGATATCATGGAATATTATGATTTCACAATGTGCATAGAATGAATTTGATGGAAAATCAACTAAATACATAGTCTAAACATTTTAGGCTATTACATAGTATTTTGTATTTTGTTAATTATTTTTAACACCGGATAAAATTAATGCACATAAAATTTAATGGTATAATCTATATATGGGAGGCATATGACTTCCACAAATAACATATAACATCTAATTACAAAAATAGGACACCTAATAAACTTCATGACAACCAAGCAACTTATAAACACCCAAGTAACTTTAGTTCAAGGTCTATAGATTGTTCTTAATGGAATATATTGTTTGTCCACATATTTTGCAACATATTTTTATAAATAATATTTAAAAGTAACACACTTTTGTTTCACTTTACGTTTGGAATCAAATTGTGATTGTTCACTTTTCAATGGTGCACTATTGTGGATTTCCAAATTCTCCACAAAATATATTGAACTTTGTATACTAATTGCATAACCATATTCTACATGTTCAAAAGGTTGTGCATAGGGATGATTGACCTTGATTAGTAACTATTAAAACCATATTTAACAATATTTCTAGGGAAATTAAGACTTCTTCTATCAACTAAAAGAATGAGAGATGCATTAACTACAAATATGTGAATCCTAAGATTTTGGAGATCATTGGGGTCATCCACATTACTAAAAAGTTTTTAATTTACAATAATATAAACATCATTGCCATGGATGAGGTCAATATAGTTATTATTTGCATCATCCTAAACAATCCATAATTGGATGCTTATTAATAACCTTATGAAAATAATTTATGAAATCAAAAAAATAATGACAGGTAAAAATAAATATGAAAATAATACTCACATCAAAAACAACATTACCATACATTACTTGAAAAAAAATTCCTTTCCCAATTTCTTTCTCAAATAAATGGATTTTAACTTGTCATTGCACACATGGACTTGGATTGACCACATGTGCATTGACACATTATAAAATACTGATTTGCCATTCTAACCTTGTAAAACATGTCTTCCATGATTCTATTTCTCACCCATGCCACATCAAGTTCAATATCATTGAACATCATGTCAACATTAAGGATACATTGTGACTTTATCCATGACTTGTTATCCAATTTTTATGTCTTGAATTTCTTATAAAACCCATTATCCTTGCACATTTTCCTCCACCAATAATACATAGATATAATAGAGACCAACTTATTCATCAACTAATCCACTCTTTAATGGGAATAATCTATTATTTCATTTAGAAATATGTGATTTAAATAAGAGTGATATACTTTTATGGTAGAATTTATATCCTAAACCACATGGATCATTATATGTAAACATGTTTCCCACATACCAATACAGTCTAACCATTGATGTTTCCAATAGTTGATCAATGGTTCTTGAGACACATATTGTTCCATAAACAAGTTGGTGCCATGAACTGATGTCTCTTTAGTAGGATACTTGTGCATTATTTCACCCAGGATTATAAACATTGCCTACTTTGTTTCATCATCATTCACCTTTTCAATTAAGTATTTCATCCACATTATTCTCACATGGAAACTTTAAAGGTATACCTCACATTAAAACACTTCCTTGGAATTGCATTATCAAAGTAAATGTAAAAAAAAGAGAAAATAAATCATTGTTATAAATGAAAATAAGAATTATATAAAATATAAATTGGATAAACTTACATAATAAAAATAGTCTTATCATGAGTATCATCCACCATGAAATCTTTGGTTTCCATTCCAAAATGTGACAATGTGCACTAACAACTATTTTCTTTTCCATGATGTCATGTCTAAAATAGTATCCATCAAAAGTAATGACCATGAAATAAGAATTCCATTATGAATATTATCAAATAAAATAATTGTTTACAATATGAATGGAATTACAAATAATAAACATAAATATTATAGAATAAAAAGTATGAAGTTTCAAATTTGGAGATCCACAAGTGATTTTTTTGTATTTGTCCCATATGTGAATTACATTGACAATATACTATTGTATGCACACTTCAATATGAACTCACATTGTTTAGGAAGACAAAGGCCTAAGACAAAGGGTTGTTCATTTGTTCTTATTTTTTCAAATTATTCATACACAAATACTTTTTCAAAATTTTAGTGACAAATGTTCTAACACTATCTACATCATTAGGCTCAAATTTGTATTCTATTAATTTAATCGATGTCTCAATATTGTGGATGTCATATTTGGTCATTAAATGATCCCTCTCCATCTAAGCATAAAAAATGTAAGCTTCCCATGGACCATGACATGATACCTTTTATGAACAAGTCCAAAAACTAGGCCCAACAACAATAATATCTCCACCTAATATTTTAATGCATCATTAATGTATGAAGATAAAGTAAAATGACTAACACTGAAGTCATTGATCTCTTTCCCATGGTAGACCATACACCCCTCCTGATATGTATGGTCCATGATGTTATATGTAATTAAATCCTATTATTGATTCTTCATCATCACATGGATACAAAAATTCCATTATCATCTATGACACAAATTCATATGGGTAGGTTAGCCATGAATATCAATTTTCACAACATTATAAATGTCATAATGTGTGTCATCAACCCTATAATATTTGGGGCCATATGTAAAAAAATAGATATATAAAACATACATAAATTAGAATATAATACATTAATTCTAATTCATATTTTAAAAAATATATGTCACAAGACACTATACTCACAATATATATTGGGAAAAACTATTAATCTAAATTTTTTTGGATGTTGTATGACATAGGATGTAATGTACTATCTTCAATACAAAAGGTGGTGGGATACCCTAATCTCTTACATTCACCACTTGGAAAGTCCCCATGTTCCACTCTAATTCATAGGAAGAGAAATCCCTAGGAGGTGTATTTCATATTGGAAGAGATAACAATCTCCTCAACTTAGATGTCATCTATGAATCAATACAAAAAAAGAATAAACATGTTAATTTATAAAACCATCAACTTTGCATTCAAAATAGTTAAATTACAAGTAACATAAAACATTTCATTTTCTTATATTATATTTTATGTAATTTTATCTCATTGGATGTCATCTATGAAGTGAGCAAGTGAAAAAAATTAACAAGACACCAAAAATTCCTTGTATCAGTTAGAATGATTTGGGGGATCAAGCTACTTGTATTACACTATGTTAATAAGTTTAATTCAATACCATAAAGATAATTATTATATCAATAAGGCTATGTTAGGGAAACTAAGATATTTAATGTATATGTAAAGTCTTCTCAAGGCCATAGATATATAACCTATTTAGGGTCACCTATAACAAAATCAGTGGAAGTCCTAAATTAACAAGCCAGACTTCCAAAAGGGAGCTAGTGATGAATGATGAGGCACACCTATCTATTGACAAGTTTAGTTTTTATAATACTCTTCATTTTCAAAAATATTCCAAACTTTAGATTCATGCAAATTTCAAGGTTAACATATTTTAAATTTGCTTTAAATTTATTATGTATATGCACATACATAAAAGTTTCATTAAAGTGTAACAAATATGTGTGGATATTTATTAAAATTGTCCTTTTCATTATTGATAGACATTTTTATTGATCACATCTAAACATTAAATTTAAAACATACATTAGAATATACCTTAATTTTTGGTGATATTGCTAGGATTTTAAAACCAAGTGACAAATCTTAATAGTGGAAAAACTCAATGAAACATTAACATTATCAAATTCAATTTTTTTGTAGAGAATAATGAAAGTTTCATTCATTTATAATAATTATTAAAACATGACATGTTAAGTACTCTCTACCAAGAGATATCCCTTAATTCATTTATTTTACATACATTCTTTTTATCCTTCCTAGTCCCCATGAATTACCTCAATTATATACATAAAACACATATTATGAAAATACCACAAATAAAGAGAAATAGTTTCATTAACTAACACATGTGACATTCCAAGTCCCCCTAAAATCTACAATAGAGATACATCTTGGGCATATCACATTATCTAATGAAAAATAATTGACAACATGTGTTCTTATTACTAATGTTATTGCATGTTGTTTTTGATTTGTATTCAAATCTAACTTAGAAAGTAGCAAAAGAAGTGAAAAAATAATGTGTTCTAAATTTCTAGGTGGTGAAACCATGATAGTAACACTAGAATAAACACCACCAATACTTGGTTTTACCCACTTCATCATTGCTTTCACATCCCCAAAATCTTATACATATTTGATCTTCACATCGAAAAACTACCGCACAAGTGACACTACATGTCTATGAAGTGTGACCAAATTCTCATATATTAGACAAATATTATGAAACATTTAGTCACACATTATTTTTAAATTACTTTTAAAAATTAAATTCTCTACATTTTAATCAAAAAGAGTGATAAGACCATGAATAAGAGCTACACATTATGAACCATTAAATTTGTTACTATCATAAATTAAATAATAATTAAAGGTTATCACTTATTTCCTTGAACCATAAAAAAAAGATGCATATTTGAAGCAAACATTTCTCATATCATAGAAAATAGCAATACATAAGACATATATTATCCACAATCCCCATGTAAAAATAGAAAATAATTAGCAAACATAGGCATAGATAAATAAGGGGCATTGATAAACAAGTGACATTGATAAAAAATTTACCATTGACAGATAAGGGAAATGATAAAGATATGCAAAAATATGAAAATATAGAAAACAATTAGAAAATATATGCATTGACATGTTAGTCATCATCCTATGCATGCTTCAAATAAAAGGCTTAAATTTTCACTAACCATAACTAGTAGATAATTTTAATGTGGAACTCCACACTGAATGTACTAGCTAGTTTTTCTCAATGGGTTGACATTGTCATAAGATCAAAAATAGACAAATGCATCAAAAATTCCTAATTTAAACAATAATAAAAAAAGTACACAAACATGGACTCAAATCATGCAATTTAACAACTTATAAATCCATATGGACCATTTTGAGGTTTTAATAAAATATTATAGAGACACACAACTCTTTTTGATGGTAATACCTACAATATCAATTGGGGAAAAAATACACCTAATAGAGAAGTGTTAGTTTTAATATGGAAACAATTTAAGCTTGCAAAGCATACATATCTAAAAGATAGAAGATGATAGATGGAGACCTAACAATAATGTTTCTTATAGTAATAAATACAATATCAACTTGGATAAAAAATCACACCTATTGGAGAAGTGAGACTGTTAACATGGAAATTATTTAAGCTTGAAAAGTGAACATATCTAGGAGAGAGAAGATAATAGATGGATACCTAATAGTATTGTGCTTGTCTTCACTTTGAATATCACATAGGGTTTTAGATTCAATAATATAAATAATAATTTCATTATGGGGTAACTAACCTATATAGTAAGTGCTTTCCTCTAGGATATACCTAAAAATGTGGTATGATATCATGCTCCTACATACATGGAAATGGAATAGGGTAATAAAACATGATATCTTGGAGATGTCTAAATGGAACAAGGAAATTTCAGATGTTTGACTTATCTAACTTTTAATTTTCCTAATTAAGAAGCACAATGCATTCAACTGAGGTTAAATTTTAATTTTATAGGCCAAAAAGATACATGACAATCTTAGTGGACTTTAATGAAATGAAAAGAAAAGATAATTTACCACTTTCATGAGACCCACAATCATATGAGTTGGAAACTTGAACATACATGATGGTTAAGGTGATCCTTTTTTTGTCTTATTTTTGACTCATTATTTTGGTGGGCCATGAAGAAATAATTATGAAAAATGGGATTAAATTTATAACATATAATGGAGAAGAAAAATCCAATCCACGAGGATAGGATAAATATTACAGTTTTGTATTATAGGCCTCTATAGATTGATATGCTTCCATAGGTGATGAGGAGAAAATAAAGAGAAAGAATTTTCTCCTTCTATTGGTAGACATACAAACTAAGCTTTAAGTTGATGTTACATTGAAACTAACAACACCTACTAAAACTCCTAAGAATTTTACTTGTAGGCACCCTACATAGAATTAATGATATGCATTGCTCATATGCAACTCAAAATGTTATATTGAAAGGGTTGTATCCTCAATGGTGAAGATGATGGTTCCTTATTCCATCCATTAAGGTAAAACTCCCTCTAGATCCCTGACATGAAGATTCAAATAGATAGGGTCATGATCATGCCATGGCTGACTTTGATGGCATGGATGCCCCTTAATCATGATTGCTTAGTTGAAGATCTCATTGATTTATATGTATAGTACTCAACATTGTAATCTAATATATATTTATTCTATAAACTAGACAGAGATGCTAATATTCTATGTAATTCAAAAAATCCCAATCCAAAAATTAAAAAAATGATGTCATCCAAGTAAGCTTCATAATAGACATTAAAATAAGTTTTTTATTATATTCCAAAGACACAAATAATTCAAATCTTCCCATTAATATAGATAAGTTGTTTTTTCTTTTGTTATTTTTTTTTGTAAAGTTTACTTTCATGTTATTTGAAGCTTTACATTTGAAGTTTTAATGTCAATGGCATGTATGTTGAAAGGAACAAACCACAGGTAAATGTGTTAATTATTTTATAAAAATTAATACTAAATTTAGTTTTGGTAAATTTTGAATGTGATAAACTACTATTTTGTAAGTTTTTGATATTTTAAACTTCATTAAAGTGATTTATTATCGATGGTTTTATTACATCCTATTACCCTATACTTGCATTTATAATTATAGAGTTAATGATAAGTTTTCCAACCTTGTTTTCTTAACCTATAATACTATAATTCAGGGTATGATGTTATTAACAATGTTTGGCCATTTCCCTTAAGTTGTGCCTATAGAATATATATGATAAATTAAAGACTATATTTTTTTATGTCATCAAGGATAATGGTAATGATATTTGATGAAGCAGGTTATTGTTATTAGAGTTGTTACTATTTACTTTTCTTAGATGTGTAAATGTAAGGATAATCAATCCCTTAGACCCTAGGGAATCAAAACCTAGGTGGGGGTTAGAAAACCACTCAAGCCCAACTATTAGGTGACATGCTTGTGTCCAAAAGCTATAATTTTTAAACACCTTGGATAAATAAGAAGAAATTACAAAAGCTACAAAGTCAAAAAATGCAAGTGTTTATGAAAATGCCAAAGGTTTAAACAAATGTCACGTTAAATTTTCAATCTCCACACTTTTGCTTTACAAATGTAATTATCATACCAAGTAATATAATCCATAATATTCTACATGATATTCAAAACTTGAAATTACAAATGAAACAAAAACATGACAAAAAGGATGGGAAAAAGTTATAAATAAGACGTGAATCTTATATATAAATTAGTTTAGTATTTTGAATGTATTTATTTATAATATATGTTTATCTCTAGATTTTTAATTATTTTTAGTTAGGATCCACATTTACATTTATAAATATTTTTTAATTTAATAATAAAAGTTTTTTTTAGTATTTTAATTTTTATGAATAAATTTTAGTAAAATAATTAAATTATTAATAATCAATTATATTTATAAATTAATATTAATTTTTTGATTGCTATTAATTTAATTATCTTTCTTAAATTTATTTATAAATCTATCAATTGAATAGGCAAAATTTTGTTGGCCTTATTAACTAGTTTTCTGTTATCTGTCAACTTTTGTTAATCTCAAAATATATTTTTTTTAGAAAGAAAATTAAATGTAAATTATGATAATGAAATATAAAGATAAATAGAATATAAATATAAAAAGTATGAGGATAAATAATTGTATCAGAAGAGATTCACTTGTGTTGTGAAGTGACTTTTGTGGAAAGAGGCATTCACGAAGCTTCTCAAGATGCCTTCTCACACAACAATCCTTCCATGATTTGAGTTATTTATATTTTTTAATATCTCTATACTTTACAGTTTTTTCCATCTCCATTTTCATGATTGATTTGATGTTTCAAGGTATGCATATTTCCCATCATTTATCTTTTAATGATTGTAACTAATGATTCAATATTTGGGTTCATGCCACTAGAATACCATGTTTTTTTTTGCATGCATATAAGTAGATATGCATATATATTCATATATGAGGATATCCACTTAGAAATAAAGTGAATAAACATATCATATTTATGTATCTATCCCTATTAACATGTGCAAAAGAGAGTATTCATTGTCATGGTTACTCATGGATTAGGAAACAATAAAACACATGTATAAGGTTAATGAATGATACACATACAAATATATATAGTTAGTTGGTGGAATTGGTGACTTGGAAACCTTGCATAACCTTTATGGTGGGATTTATTTAACTAGTAGAAGTGTTCATATTTTTTATTAACATGTCTATGGACCCCACCAAATAGGTAAAAATATAGTACTCATCACTAAGCTAACATCCGTTAACAACACGTTAAAGCAAACAAAAATGGTTAATGTAAAGGATAAAGGTTAAGGAAAAAACTAGTGATTAAGTTAAATGTTAGTTTAAAAATAAAATGTTAATAATATCCATTGATTGCCAACTTGTTACTTGCATGTCTTTCTCTTGTTCAAAGAGTATACCAGTTCTCATTTCCCATTACCTTTTCTACCTATGTAGGATCCCATTTACCATTACCAAATTCTAAAAGTAAGAATCATAAGAGAATCCATGGGGAGGCATTTTACTATACATGTTTGTTATCTACAATGAATTTCATTGTATACATTATTGAATCCCTAACTCTTTATAACAAACCCGAAAACTAACAAGACAAATAAAATTACCAATAAGCCAAGATTCTAAACAATAAATTGTATTGATTCATATTGAATGACTTGAAATAATTAAAAACCCAAACCATGCTTAAATAATCCTTAAGTTAGAAATTAGATTTGACAATCAAAAATTCAAAAAATCTAAAGTCTAAAAAAAAATGTCTAATTTTAGCAGCCGCTATTTATAGTAAGTTTCACATGCAAGTGTACATGGCTCTAAAAATTTATGTAAATAACCTAAATACAAAAATCATCCTATGGAATTAAATTCAATTGAAGTTTATGTTTGGTTTTAAAAATATATAATTTCTAAAAATAGAAAATTCCTAAAAAAATCATTAAACATTAATTTTGGACCCTCAGATGATCACGTTTAGCCTCCAAAAAATATTTAAATCAAATATAAGTAGATATAATGGATTAGGGAAGAATTTAACTTTTTGATATGGTCATTTTGGCACATAAAATATCTCAAATAGAGTTATGGGTCAAAATTTATGGCCTCTAAAAGGTTGGCCTTTTTTTGGCATCATTCTCCCCTAGTTGAAAACAACTCAGCTCCTACGAGTTGCCCTGATTGTACTTATACCATTTTCCCTTGTCACTCTTATTTGAATCCCATTCTATAATCCAAGTATTGTCTTCTTGTTACAATCCTTCCCAATGCACCAAATATCTATTTTAATTCCTTGCCTTGTGCTCACTGTCTTCATATCCAAAACCTACACTATTTTTTTCTTTCTTCTTCTTTGGAACTTGTTGCTCCTAATTTAATTCTTCATATTCATCTTCAACATATTTTCTATGGAATTTATATAAATCTAAAACATTAAATACTAGATATATATCAAAATTCTATGGTAAACTTACTTCATAGACATTATCATTGATTTTCTTCACAATTTTGCATGGTCCAATTTTCTTGTACTTTAACTTATTGTATGTGCCTTTTGGAAATCTCTCTTTCCTCAATTAAACCATTACCAAATATCCTTATTCAAATACCTTGGATCTTATTCTGACACCTGTTACTACTTTATATTTCTCATTACTTTCCTACAACTTTATTCTTACTCCTTGCAACTATTGCATATGCTTTACAAATGCGTTTGCATCATCACTAATTTGATCTACAATTGGAAATTGTACTAGATCTAAAATAACCATAGGATTTCTTCCATAAACAATTTGAAAAGGTGAATTTCTTATTGATCTATTCATTGAACTATTATATGAAAAATTAGCTTGTGGTAAAGTCAAGTCCCATTGCTTTGGCTTCTCTCCCACTATGCATTTCAATAAGTTTCCCAAGTTCCTATTCACAAATTCTATCTATCCATCTATTTATGGGTGATATGCACTAATTTATTGTATCTTAATACCTATCTTCTTCCACAAAGTCCTCCAAAAATGACTTCTAAATTTTATTCCCTATTTGAAGTAATAGTTTTTGGAACACCATGGAATCTCACAATATCCATAAAAAATAATTTTGTAACTCTAGTGTCATCATTAGTTTTCTTACATGAAATGAAATGAGCCATTTAAAAAAAATTGTCTACAACAACAAAAATAGAATCATTACCTCTCTGTGTGTTTGGTAATCCCAACACAAAATCCATACTCAAAT
This sequence comes from Torreya grandis, assembly GCA_037957365.1. NCBI lineage: Eukaryota > Viridiplantae > Streptophyta > Pinopsida > Cupressales > Taxaceae > Torreya > Torreya grandis. The sequence continues at coordinate 463,240 of JARHVA010008305.1, forward strand.
CTGTGCATGACCCCTTCTTAAAACTGATAATGGCATGTAAAGTCTAGTATTTTATGCATGTACTTTAGCCACCTATCATATTATACACCTTGAAACATACCTTGTCACATCTCTCTTCATATTTGGCCAAAAATACTCTTCCTCCACAAAAGTTATTGTCTTCATCTTACCAAAATGTCCAACCAAATTACCACTATGTAATTCTCTTATCATATTATCTCATAGAGACCCAACTAAAATTCATAATTGTTTTCATTCAAAGAGATAACCTTCCTATATAATATACTCATCATGAAAATATATATCCCATCTATTAATGGATTCCTCCACTATTCAACTATCTTGCCAAAATATGGATAAGTATCATATAATTCTTTAATATATTCAAATCCAATTACTTCACTCACCATAGTAGTTAATAACTCTACTCTCCTGCTCAATGCATCAACTACCTAATTTTGTTTTCCTGATTTACGTTTCAACACAAAAGTATACCTTTGAAAGAAAGAAACACACTTTGCATGCCTACTATTCAACTTCTTTTGTGTATTCACATACTTCAAAGCCTCATGATATATAAATAGGATAAACTCCTTATGCACTAGGTAATGCCTCCAATGTCTTAATGCTTGTATAATTTCATAAAGTGAAACATCATAAGTATAATACTTTGTCCTTACCTCATTCAATTTCTCACTAAAATATGATATTGGTTTTCCTTCTTGACTTAACACAACACTAATTCCCACAAATGAAGCATCAAAATCAACCTCAAACACTTTGTTAAAATATAGTAATGCTAAAATTTGTCTTTCTATAATCTTCTTCTTCAAAATTTCAAAACTTTTTGCGGCTGCTCTAGTCCATACAAATTCTTTGCCTCTCATGCAATTTGTTATTGGTGCCACAATGCTACAAAAAATTTTAATAAATTTTCTATAAAAATTTGTTAACCATAAAAAAAATTTACCTCTATAATGCTTCTTGGAATAAGCCACACAATAATTGCCTTTATCTTTTTCTTCATCCATTTCCACACCATCTTCTAAAACTAAAAATCCCAAAAATACCAAATTATTCTATATAAAATTGCACTTATTCAAATTTGCATACTTCTCTTTTCTTAACAAATCCATTACGATTCTCAAATGTTGTAAGTGTTCTTATTTAGTCTTACCGAATATCAAAATATCATCAAATTAAACAACCATAAACTTACCAATATATTCTCATAGCACTATATTAATCACCCTCATAAATGTGCTAGGTGCATTAGATAATCTGAATGGAATCACCATCCACTCATATAAGCCATCCCTAGTCTTGAATGTAGTTTATACTCATGTCCTTCATGAATTCTAATCTGATAGTAACCACTCCTTAGATCAATCTTGGTAAAATATTTTTCTCCTCCAATCACATCCATCATATCATCTACGAGGTATAGGAAACCTATACTTTCTTGTAATTTTATTAATTGATTTACTATCCACACTCATTATCCATACTCTATCTTTCTTTGGATTTAGCAATTTTGGTATTGCACATGGACTCATACTCTCCCTTATCACCTTCTTCTTTAGCAAATAAATAACCTATTTATTTAATTCTACATGTTCTATTGGACACATCCTATAAGTTGCTTGATTGGGTAGAGTTATTCTTAGAATCAAATCAATGTGATGCTGAATATCTCTCTTTAGTGGTAAACCATTTGGTAACTCATTATGCATAACATGTGCATATTATTTCAATACTCTTTATACTTTTGTTGGTATTGCCACAATTTTTGTTTCTTTATTCTTTTTTACTAATACATAACAACAACTTGCTACCTTCATAACTTGGATAAATTAATTAGTAGAGAGAATGCTTTATGTCTTCTCTTCCTCTTTAAGAGGTAAAAAAACTACCTTTGTACCACCTTTTCAAAAAGCGTACATGTCTTTGCTCTATCATGAACTAATTTCCTATCTTTTTTCCATGATCTCCTCAATAACACATGACATGCATCCATCAGAATAACATCACACCATATTTCATCATTATATTTTTTCTATAAAAAACTTGATTAAGCACCTTTTATCTATTGTAACTTCATTTCCTTTATTAAACCATGAAATCCTATAAGGATTAGGATGTTTTTCACATTACAAATTTAGTTTCTCTATCATTTCTTTAAAAACCATATTTTCAAAACTACCACCATCTATAATTACTTTTCATACATTTCCACCTGAAGTACATCTTATTAAAAAATTATTTGATTGTAACCATGGATCACCACATTTTTATTTTTCACTTGTTCCTTCCTTAGAGAGATCATATTTCTTCTCATCATGATATTTTCTCCAATGTCTATTGGTACAACTTCAATATTATACTCTTCTATTTTAGTCTCAACTAGATTTACTCTTGGGTGATCTTTCCTCATTTCTTGATCTTGATAGTTTGGACACTCAAATGATATGTAAAATTAATCTCCACATCTATAATATATATAAGATCTATTTATAAACCATCCCCTACCACCACCATAACCTCATCCTCTCTGAAATCCTCTTCTTCTTTGTTGGTATTGAAACCCTTGCCTATTATCATATTACCTTTCTGCACCATGTGATGATTCACCTTTATTGGCATTAAATCCACCTCTATTGGTATTAAATATACCTCATCCCCTTATTAGAGTATTAAATATACCTCATCCCCTTATTAGAGGGGATCTACCTATTTTTGGACCAATAGATGTCCTTCTAAAATTATATCTATTTTTTTTCTTTTACTTTCAAAGCTAATTGATAAGCCTCCTCCATGTGAAGTATTCTATGCATCCTTAATTCATATTGAATATAAAATTTCAAACCATTTACATACCTTAAATCCATCTACTCTTTTTTTTCATCATGCTCCACTCATATGGAAAGATTATAAAATTCATCTATATATTCTTGTATACTGTGATCCTTTTGCCTCAAATTCTAAATTTTTTTGTATAGGGTTTGTGCATAATTCACATGAAAAAAAATCTCCCTCAGCTTCTTCTCCATATTTTTCCATGAATTAATCTTCTCTTTTCATTTTCTTTGTCTCTCTTTCTACATGTGATTCCACCAAATCATTGCATGACCTTTCAATTTTGTGCATGCAAACTTTACCTTCTTATCTTCTATCATAGTCTTCCACTCAAAGAAATTCTCCATGTTATTAATCCAATCTATGAAATCCTCTAGTTTTAAATTGAATCCATAATCTAGAACATCAACTTTGATTCCTTTATTTCTTCTTTCTAAATATTGAACCATCATCTCTTCCATCGATCATGGTTGTTTTTGATGTTCTTCTTTTTGCTAAAATTCTCCATCATGATCTATGTCTTCCTCATCACCACCTTGTCTTCTTTATTTATTAGTGATAACCTCTATTTATTGTTGAAATTTCTTCTATATCTCTTATATAGTCTAGTTCATTGGCACAACACCTCCTCATCATTTTTCTATTCTTTACTCCTCTAAGATTCAAACTTGCTTTGATACTTGATAATGAACCTAAAAACTAACAAGATAAATAAAATTATCAATAGGCCAAGATTCTAAACAATAAATTGTATTAATTAATATTAAATGACTTGAAATAATTACAAACCCAAACCATGATTAAATAAGCCTCAACTCAAAAATTAGAGTTGACATGCAAAAATTTAAAAAATCTAAAATCTAAAAAAATGTCTATTTTAACAGCTGCTATTTATAGTAATGTTTGCATGCAAGCACATGTGGCTCTATAAAATTTACCAAAATATATTAAATACTAAAATTATCCAATGGGATGAAATTTAACTGAAGTTGACGTTTGGTTCTAAAAATATATAATTTTTAAAATAGAAAATTCTCAAAAAAATCATTAAACATTAATTTTAAACCCTCATATGATCATGTTTGGCCTTCAAAAAATATCAAAATCAAATCTAAGTGGATAAATCAACTTATGGCATAATTGAAATTTTTGATATGGTCATTTTGGCACATGGATGAGCTCAAATGGAGTTATGAGTCAAAAGTTATGGCCTCTAGAAGGTTGGCCTTTTTTTTTATACGTCACTTTAGCATGGTATTGGTTCAACATATAAAGGGAATATTAGTTTAGATTGTATAATACATTTGGTTTTGTGTTATGTTGACCGCTTGAAGTAATTAATGATTATTTATGGCATAATCATTCGTACAACACATAGGTTATTGAATAGTTTGAGTAATTAGGATATGATACATATCATTTAGTGAATACATATGAATTCAATGCATAATCATTTTTGGATATGCTAAATATAAAAAAATTGAACTTTATACCTTTGCATTCTAGTTTATATTATAAAAGAATTTGAATGTTTGTAAATTTTACCCTTTTTGTTTACATATAGTTAAGTATAGTTATAACAATTGTTAGGATGAGATCAATAATAGATTATATATGCATGTTTAAGGACATAAAAGGTTAAGGTCTTAAAAATATTATCAAATAATCATACCATAAGGGGTTTAAATAGTTAATAATATATTCAATGTCCTATTTTGAGATGTAGAGTATAGAAGAATGACTTCTATTTGAAGTAGTAACTGACATAGAATGGATATGTGTTCAATGAATATTGTGTATCATATCCAAATTATGCAAACTATTTAATAAATTATCCATTGAATGAATGATTATACCCTAAATAATCATCAATTCCTTCAACCAATCAATAGTAAGTAAAAATTTAACAAACTATGCCCTAACTAATCATTAATTCCTTCAACCAGTCAATAATACAATTAACATACTACTTAATAATTTTCTATTGATTGTATACTTAATTGTACTATTATAATGCCCTATGTAGTAATACCCTATTCTTAGAGGTAGAGTATAGGAGTTGGAGTTTTGTTTAAGTAGTAATTGACATGAATTTTTTTAGGGTAATTGGAAATTATAATATATATTACATGTTCACTATACTCATTATGCTAATGCATGAAAGGTATTGAAATAAGCTTTTATTTTTATGCATGGTTCTCTTGTATTTGATATGTAAATAATTTTCATGTTAGTTTTCACTTGATAACATAGTTAATTTAAGATGAAATTATTGCATGTGAAATTACTCCTTAGCTATTTAAAAATTAAATTTTAGTGGAGAATATTTATTAATTCATTGATATTTGGTTTTTGTAAAATTAAATTTAGCAATTTTTGGGAGTAGTACATAGGACCCATTCACCTAAAATTTTGAGATGTAATTTTTTTAGGGGTTAACCCACAAATACTTTAAAATAATTATGGGTCATCGATGCAATTTTCCTTATATATGGTACATATGTTCATAGGGGTTACCATCGAGGTCTCTTTTTTTACCTCATTGCCAAGTTCTTGAGCTTTGAGGCAACCTGAGAGTAATATTATAACTACCCAAATATATCCCTATAAGTGTCTCTTTTCCACTTCACTATTAACATCATATATCATACTATATCACCTAATTATTATCACCTAACAACACACTCTATCACTTGATTACTATCACTCGACAACATTGTGTCACCTGACTGCATTCTATCACTCGATAGCACTATGTCATCCAACCATAGTGTGACACCCAAAAACACTATACCAAATAAATAAAATTGTGAATTTTGGCATCAATTTATGACTTGATACCATTTAACTACCCTACAACACTATATCACCAGTTACTATTACCTAGCTACATTTTATCATTGCTTGATTGTTATCACCTAGTAGTGCCTTCCCAACTGTTGTCTCCCATCTAAACATTGAGTCCTAAAACATCCTCCTTTGGTTATAATGTCATTAGGTGGTGATGGTATGGGTAAAATATCACAATAAATATCAATAAAATTCAACATATTATCTTATTTTAGAAACCTAAGAAACATGACTGCACAAACAACATGCACTACAAATATAGGTAATTATGAAATGTTTTAAAAAAAATAGTAATTTTTTTAATTATAATATAATTTCAAAACCATTTAAATGTATAAATCATCATTGATAATGATACTATTTTATTATAAATAATTAATACTGATAACATCTCACCACCTAAAGATTTTATTAATGACATGCCACCCCTAGAAGACACTCCTCTGTGTACTTTAGAAGAGAATTGTAGGTATCTAGGACATCAAATTCATTTGAATATCCATTTATAGAACCTATAGAACCCAAATATGGTAATGATCCTCTAACAGAATGTAGATGTATAATATGCAGTTGAAAACTTAGAAAATAACATAAAATACAATTTAAATTGAAAAAATTGAGAATCATTGTGGGAAATTATATATATATATATATATATATATATATATATATATATATATATATATATATATATATATATATATATATATATATATATATATATATATATATATCTTTGAATTACCCAGATGGATAGATAACAAGAACACACAAATGGAAAAATGGAGAATAATGCATGCATGTAAGATATGTACGTGATTACAAAAATGATCATAAATGACAAAAATATCTTTCTAAGAAAGGGGGAATAATCTAAGATTAATTTGTAAAAGTTATATAGTCCAATATTAAGGCAGAATATGCACAACTATCTACTATTTTCCATATTTTAAAAAAGGGCAGACCCATTTTTGATTTTTTAGATTATAAGATTTTGTTTTAACATAATGGGTTTTTTGATATTCCACAATCACATTGGTCAGATAGTAGTGCTTGGTAAAGGGAAAAATATCTATCAATGGTTGAGAAGGAAGATATGAAATAAAGTGTTAAGAGATCACTATTTATCTCATTATCCATTGATGAGGTCATTACAATTCACAACACATCATGGGTTTGCATGCATGTTTATACTTTTGAAAACTATTCAAGGCAATCTCATCTATTAGCTATACATAAAATGGTAGAAAATTACAATGCATAAAACTTTCATAAATTGATTGTATCTAATTTAAGAGATAAAGATGGGATGGATGATTATACCATAGCTATAAAGCTAGTGTTTGTTGGTGTTGATGGTGCATCAGTGTTGTAGAAAAATATAATTGATCTTTGTGTTTATATTCAAACAAAAATTTATCCATTTGATGATTCTAATTCATTGCATGGCTCATATGATGAATCTTGTGTATAAAATTGTTGGCACATATGGTAATGTCTCAAAAATGGAAGAGCTCATTTATGACTTCCATGCTTATATGTTAAGCAAGCCAAAATGATTTTTGGAGTTTCAAAAATTTAAAATTGGGATGATTTATGGTAAAAAATTGTTAAAAGATGTTGATACAAGATGGATTTCCATGTATGAACATGCATGCAACATTTTTGAGGAATATCCATCTTTAACAGGTTTTATGTATAAATATCATTGAAAAGTTGATAAAGAAAAAGATTTGATGTGTCATTTAATATATTTAAAAACATTACTAACATTATGAATTTTTTTTTCAATGTTGAAGGAAATCAATTATTCAATGAAACATGCCCAATAGAGATCTATCTATATTATTGACTTCATACTTTGAGAATACATGTATGTCAATCTTTAGATATATTATACACGTCAAATAAATTTTTTCATGGACCTATTTTTAGAACTTAAAAAAATTTGATATATTTTTAGAATCATAAGAGTTATTTTAAATTCAATATCAATGATCATCTTTGTGTTGTGGTAAATGACAATGAGATCCCAATGCACACTTGTTATAGTAGACTTGAAGTTGCAGGAACTAAAATTAAATATGTACCTATAACATGTCTACTATATGATACTATTTTATCTAAAATATGAATTAAATTAAGCAAAATCTCATAAAGTTTATTTTCTGAGACTAGAGAACATTTTCAAAGGGATGTGTTTTTGGAGGGCATGGGAGTTGTGAATCCCATTTTTTGGAACAATGTTAATAGTCAAGAATAAATTAGTAGTTTATTTAACAAATACATGGGTTCACTTGTTAAGAATTTTTGTAAATTTATAGAGGTGAATGGAGTTGATATTAATGATATTTTAAATAAATAATTATTGACATCTCAGTCAACACAATTTGGATTTACAATGATGGGTCAATTTTAATGTTTAAGTGACCTAACTAAAAATGGTGAAATTACACAGCTATGAATTTTTTTTATCCTAGTAGCATTTAAAAAGAAAGTATTAGTGAGTATTTCATATTATATGAACTTGTTTAAACAATGATTTTAGGTTCTATGGAAGATGAGCGAGTGTTTAGTGCATTGTCTTTCATGGAGTTAAAACTTAGAAATAGATTGGATAAAAATCTAGAGATTTACTTGAGATTCTATGTAATGCGCTATTTTTTGGACAAGTTTCATTATGATTGATCACTAGCAACATTGAGTTCTCTATTTAAAATAAGAGTTGTTAGTAATACAATGACCAATATAGAGGATGTAAATACTGAGATTGAATATGGCATTGACATGGCAGATGCAAATCACACTTATGATAAGCAAGTTTCTCAAGGATTGTTTTAGCTTCCCAATTTTTAGTTTGATAAGTATAAATATTATTATTTTTTAAAATATTTGATATTTTTTCATGTTCAAATGGTTTAAATTATGTAATCTATTTCATTCATGTAAACTACTTACAAGGTTTATAAACTCTATGGATTAATTGAGAATCAATTAGAACTAATGTCTTTATTTTCATATTAAAAATTATGAAACTTTGATATTAAAAAATGTATAAATACTTCTTCAATAGACTAGATTTAAGCCCTTTGTTTGTCCTATTACAATTATGTGCATTTCAAATAGTACAAATTTTATAACCATTGATTATTTAAGGCTAACTGCTACACTTGACAATGACCACAATACATTTATAATCATAAAATTATAAACCAAAAGTGTTTCAAACATAGTGTAATAAATATTATATCTTTGCCCCTATAAATTAATAATTATTTAAATAATAAATTTAAAATCCAAATTATTAATTAAATACTATAAAACATTTAAAATCATTAAATTAATCCATTGAATATTTAAGGTTAACTACGTTGAACCACACAACACATTTAAAATCATTAAATTACAAACCAAGAGTGTTCCAAAATATTAATTAATTAAATACCAAAGTATTAATTAAATACTACAAAACATTTATTATCTAGACTAGAATATATTTAAACATAAGTGTTTAATAGTTATCAGTTATTTTGAACATTACCTATAGAACAGTTAAGACTAAAGAATATTTAAACAATATATTTAACCAAGACTTTTTCAAATAGTACTACTACTATAATAGTATAAGCATTGAATATTTAAGGCTAACTGCGTTGAACCACACAACATATTTAAAATCACTAAATTACAAACAAAAAGTGTTCTAAAGTATTAATTAATTAATTAATTAATTAAATACTATAAAATATTTACAATCTAGACCATAATACATTCAAATATAAGTGTTTAATAGTTATCAGTCATATTGAATATTGCCTACAAAATAGTTAAAATTGAAGAATATTTAAATAATATATTTAACCAAGATTTTTTCAAATAGTAAACTAAGGTTAACTATTGAACCATAAAATATTTAAGGTTAACTCTGATGAACCACACAACACATTTAAAATCATAAAATTATAAACCAAGAGTGTTTCAAACATAAAGTGCAACATATATCATTTGACATTGACATGTATAATGTTGAGTAAAACAAGTGTTTTCAAACATAATAAATTATATTGAATATAAATCAATCATTTTGAACATTATAAACTTTTAAAAATAAAATAACATCTTCTCCACCCACTTGTTACATGCCACTACCCTCCACAGAACCCCCAATCTCTTGACATGTTTGTATGCTCTCCCTGATAACCCCTTTCTTAATAAGATCCTCTATAACAGAATTAATATTTATAATAGTTTATCTCTCCTCATTCACTGCATCATCAGTTGAAATAATACTTGGATCTACATCTATTTTTTGCTTCAACAAAATGCCTGGATCCATCTCATGCTCTTTAATGATTTTCTTCAAAGTGTTGTTCTGTTTACTTAATAAAAAAAATATTTTCCTTAAATGTAATTGCTAAGGTTATACTTTTGCAAGCACTTTCAAATGGACATTAAGAAGATCTGCTTCTTTCTTCAAATTTCCATATTTCACCTACAATTGATAAATAATATATAATACTCAAGTACATAAAAAATTATAATAACAAGAATACATGTTAGAAATAATAAAAACTTACCAAACCTTTTTCCTTCTCTAATTGGGCAATGGTAACAAGGTTTATATCTCTATCCCATTTATTGAAATATGCATGGGATTTTCCATTTAAATTTTCCAACCTGTTTACCATAATTCTGAAAACATTATCATTATAAACATTATTAACAGAAATTAACCCAAATTGAGATTGATTGAATAAAGCGTCAATCTTTGAGGATTCATTTTGAACAAGCAAAAACAAATTAAATCTTTGGGAGTGATTGTGAAAATGGGCATTGATTTATTTGATCAATGCTTTTGCCCTTATCTCCCATTGTTTTAAAGCATCAAACTCGTCGATAACACCCTCTTTCATATTAGCAAGTAGATTTTTTGAAACTAAATTATCCAATGGAAAATTAGTTATGTAATCACCAGACACATTTAAATTATCAGTGGTGGGTGGGGTAGATGGAGAAAAGGTAGAAGTCACTTCTACTATAGGCACATTATAAATGTGAATAAAATCATGTGGATTGAATTCAATAATATTCAAGGCCCCACTTTTGATCCCAAGATACTCTTCATCAAGATCAATATGTTGCAAACATGTATGTCCCTTTGCACTAGAAACACCACCAATAGAGAAATTTGAGAATTTAGACCCTCAAATTTATAGGGTTCCTCTTATCTATGTAGGGAGGGGGATATTCTTCCATTTTATTTGAGTCTAGATGGGTGGTGGAGTTGGTGGCATACTTCTCCTCACTAAGGTAACCTAAAAAATAAAAAATTATTTAAAAATGATAAATTCAAAAACACAAATTAATGCAAATTCAAAATGAAACTATTATTATGTGTAGATAAGGAGATTGCCTCTTCCATTTTGATTGTTTTGGTCGAAGTGATAGTGATGATTTCAACTACAAAAAAGGAAAATTGTCTAGTTAACAAACTATCTAATTATAAGAAACTTTAATTCAAAAAAATGATGTAAGGTGGCAAACATTGAATGCATTGTTAGGAAGAATCCTCAATGGTAATGGTTTGAGAGTCCACTACAAAAAACAAATAAACTAATATGAAAAATATTTTTTCCATTACATAATATAACAAATAAATAATAATTAAAATTTGGGAAGAGAACCTATAAATGGAGATGATATAGAATCAAGGCTTGAGCATTTAGAAATTTGGAATGAATTAAATGAAGACTCCATGGACTTGATATTGTGAAAGCCCTCAGAAGCACACCAACCTTTTGATACCACCTATTTTCTTATGCCATATATGGGCATTCTTATCTATAAAAAATAAGAAGCTAATAGATGTTTCAATTTAAATAAGTATAAAGCAATAAAGCTGATTATTTTGAAAGCTAAACCTACCTCCTGTTCATCGATAGACAAAAAATTAATTATCATTTTTATATGGAGGGTAGTGGGAATTATTGTTTTTTGTATATCATATAATTCATCATAATATAAGGCCATTATATAATTATAGGAAGAAATGGTGTAAGTATCCTTTGAAAAAACATGAATCAACTCAACCCTAATCCTACTAGATATAACCGTACACCAGTCATATTTCAACCCTGACAAAGAATGAAGAATGTAGTAAATAGCCCAAAAGGAAATGTCCACTAGTATCCCGTAAAAATAAATTTGGTTTGGAAGAAATGCAAAATGTATTTTATAAATGGATTGGATATTTTTTCCACTTCGATCCCCCTTCTGAGCTAATTATCTACAATGAAAGTAGAAAACATGCAATTAGGACATCAAACTACTAATAATGATTCAGGAATAATAAAAAAAAGTTAATATCAATAATTAAATAAGTACTTACCAACTGAGTCTATGGCTAAGTTGTAGATAGACTCTAAATACTTTTTGTCTTCATCAAAGAATATAACTTTTTTGTTAACAAGGTTTTCATTGTAATGTGTAAGGCCTGTTAAATTATGCATATATAATGGAGAGGTGTCAAAGGATATCTATTTAGTGATATACCACACATGGAATTGAGTCTTGGTATGGTTGTAACAATAAAATAGATATTATAGAAAGTTATTGTTGGTCATGGTGTCATACTAAAGCATATTTACTAGGCCTTGGAGTTCACATGCATATATCCAATCGACATATGATTGTGTCTACTCCACCAACTTGAGGAAGTCTAGACACAATAAATTTTTGAAAATGATATTTTGGATTGCACCTTCTTCTATGGAATTTGAATAAATTTGTATTTTGATTAAGATTTGTTGGTTTTCAAATGCTGAAGTAAAGAGAATAGGATGAGAAAAACTTGAGAATAAAGTGTGAATATGAGGACCATATGGGGTATTTATAAATTACAAGGGCAATAGAAGAAACTAGTTTGCATGACCAACAAGAGTCAATCATGTTTTGGTATGATACCACCTAACAGTGGAGACATGTGTAGGGTGACAACATGTTACTACATGACATCATATAACCAGATAATAGAAACATGCTTCCTAGTGGCATAACTGGATACCATGCAACAAATGACAATATAGATCCTCTTGACTATGTGCTGCCACCTGACTACATAGTATCAATTAATATCATATCATTATCACCTATTAGCATTCTATCTCTTGATAACATAGTGTTGATCAACATCATATTGTTGCTACCTAATAGAATGCTACCACCATATAGCATAGTTCCAATTGGTAGCATATTATTGTCACCTAACAGTATGTTACCAAATGATAACATAGTGTTACCTGGAAACATATCTCTATCACCTTATGATATGGTTATAGGTGGTATTATAGTGTTGATTCATAGTATGATTCATGTTTAAATTTAGCACTAGGTGCTTCCATGGTTCTGCATGACAACATGGTACCAGGTGGGGGAATGTTGTCACTCAACATAATGCTGATAGGCATTTATATGAAAAACTTAACAAGGAGATTTTTTTTGGATATACTCAGATTCACCAAGGCTATGAATTTGATTTTCCTAAACAAACCTAAAGTGGTTTTCAATATGTGCTCTTAAAATTAACCCTAGCTATTTAGTCATAATTATACTATTATGAAGGATGAGCATATATAATCATTTCTTGTGGGTTTTAAAAACACTTATTATGTTCATTTTTGTTAATAACTCAATTAAGTTAATAATAGAAGGATAATAAAAACTCACTAATTATATTATTGACTACTTGAACCTGATGGTATGTTTATTTAGAAATTATTTTAAGATCTTACCATGTCATATCTTTAAACCATAATCTATTTTTTATGACTTGGTTCATGATGAGAGTGGTTATGACTATTCCCTTAACTGGTGATATTATTGAATATTTCTAATGTTTAATTTTATATTAATAATAAAAGTATTAACATAGGTGATGGATAAAATAGTACTATGTGTAGACATCCATTTCCTAATGCCATTATGTTGAAATAGTCAATCTTATTCTCAAATGCATAATTTAGGCCAAAATCACTTAAACCCACTAAATGGTTTGAGATTATCATATACAAGTGTAATTAGGCTAATATATCCTTAAATGGGGTAATGCATTTTATGTGATTATTGCCTTTTATCAAATCATTTCAAGTCAAAATGGTGAAAATTCAATTTGACACCCTAAACCACTGAATTCTTCTAATTTGGAGGCACATGACACATGAATGTGTTATTTCACATCAATGCTGTCATAAATGTGATATTGGTCTACACATAACTAACATATTCTTCTAATTCCAATCTAGTCAAATTATGACCTAGTAATATGACATTCTAACCAATTTGATTAAAAGTGTGCAACTAATTTCCAAAGAATTGCATAAAACATGATCAATTTCACTTACACAAATTAATCCAAATCAAAGGCTTAAGTGGAAAATACATGGAATTTATTGAATATATTTTAGTTAGAAATTGATTTGGAATATCTACATCATCAAATGACATCATTTTTGGGGTGGCACCCATAAGCCATAAATGTAACAAATATTAGGTTTAAGGCCTTCCATGCCTCTTTAAAGCCCCTTTATTCCAAATATTTTTGAAGATATTTATGGATTAATTATCTAAAATATAATTAGTTCATGGTCACATATATTTATCTTAATATGGATAGTCATGGTGAATTCTGATCAAATTCAAAAATCTATAAATAGGAGGTCTCCCATTCATATTTTTAGCTTCAGGTGTGTAAATTTATTATGAAAAATTCTCTCCACAACCTTTCTTTGTGTAGTGTTATAATTATTAATTTGAAATAGGATATCTTCAATATAGGCATAAAATTGATTCAATTATCATGAGCCTAGTTTCATTGGTGCATAAGATAAGATGAAGGATTTTTTCCATTCATCATTGTTAAAGACTTGAGCACCAAATCAAGTGGAAAATCATGTTTTGAGCCACATTTGAATGATGGGATGCTCTTGGAAATGTATTGTGTACGTGATTTTTTTAAACAGCTCTTAAATTTCATTTTCCAAATCCCATTGAAAGAGTTGGCTTAGTTAGTTATGTTCTTATGCATTTTCTTGAGTTTTCTTGACTAATGCTTGATCTAACTCGCTTTGGATTCCATCTCTACATACTGGCATGCCTAGTGGTATTGTGCATCTCATAAAATAAAGGAGAATAATTTGACATTTTATATTTTCAAAAAGGTACTTAAAGGTCCATAAAAATCAAGTTTTAACATTATTTTTCCCATGTTTTTGTGTTTTTATTGACACACATTTTACATAGTGACCAGTATCCATTCTCTGTAATTGGCATCGGTCCTATCTAACTAGCATCAATTCTTGTGGAGGGCATAACACGACATAAATATTAGGTTTTTGAGTTTTATTTAATGTTGTAAGTTGATATTTTGATTTTAAGTCTCTATCTAAACATTTTATTGTAGGATCTAGAAGTTTTTTCTAAAGATTTTATACTAACTTGGGTTAAAAAAAGTTTTTTGACAAAACATTTTTTGCATTAGGGTTCACAAGTAACTAACATCAATTTTTATTTAATAATATCAGTTATTTTATGACTATCATCTATTTTTTTGTAATTGACATCAATCGCTATTAACTGGCATCAGTCTCTATGTAATAAAAATAGAGAAAACTGAGATCAAGTTTTCAAATCTTGCTTATTTCATTGATAATAATGCTTCAAATAAGAAGGAACCTCTCTAAAAATTTTATGTCACATGTGGAAAAGTACTAAGTTTTAACATGCTTAAGTCTTGAAAACTTCCATTTGGTGCTTAAAACAGATTTAGAGCTTTTATAATTAGTTTATTTTGTGAGAGGTTTTCAAAAAAATGCAATTAAGGCCAAAAGGCCAAAGCTCTTCACAAATATCTCAATTTGGTGCATAAAATAAACATTCACTTAAAATGCAATTTTTTTTGAAGTGTTTTGTTTTATGCTAGATCATTTTATACTTGATTATTTTTCATAAATGAAGGATGCATGTATGCTCTCCCCCTGTCCCCTTTACGGAACTTAGGTGACCAAAAGTACTTCTAACTTGTAATTGTGTTTTGTCCAAGATGTGAAAATAATGTTGTGAAGGCTCTCCCCAAAACCTATATGGTTTGGGTTATCTATACATAACCTCTAGAGTCTTTTCACTTGGTCATTTATTTTATATAAATTTAATTTTGAGTGGGATTTCATAATCTCCTCATGAGTTATTTAGAGAATCTTTAACATGGGGTTTCATCCATCAAAATTTTTTCAACTCCATTCCATAGAGGGGTATATAAATCAAGGCATGTATACTATGATCACCAGGGGATTGAGTGACTAACCTCTCCAATTGTAATAAAAAACTGAGTCATGTTTGGTTAACCAGGGGATTCCATTAATAAGTACATCTATGTAATCACTATGAAAATGAATATATCCTTTGTATTAAGTTAACCAATATGAACTCAATTGATGTGAAGCATCTCTAGTGTTAATCATACTCAAGACCATCTAGATGGTTGAAAATTTAAATTTTAGAACAACACCACTTACTGTGGACATATTATTGATGCAAGTCAAGTAGCCCAAAGTTACATGTCATTGTACAATCTCTTGGGAGAAGTGGGGTGTGAAAACCCTACTACTTCATGCACATTTATTTTTGGATCAACACTTAAAATCCTCCCAAGAGCATGCATATAAATGGAATTCAATGTACGAATCAACCTTATCAATTTAGGGTTTTGGATGTTATACTTATTTATATTTACCTTTTACTTTACTTTATTGGTCTTGATTGAGTCTAAAACATGTTTGTAAACTAAAACATGTCAATTAAACACATTTATTGCCCACCATTTTATTTAAACAAGGAGGCATTATACTGACCTAATCAAAATCATATTCTACCTTATTCAAATCTTCATTTTAAAATTTTTATTTATCCTATCTAAAAAACATTATTATGTTTCCCATTTAAGTCTAAACCATTTTACAAAAATCTCCAAGTCCCTCACTTTTAAATTCAAATTCAGAATGTCACCTTTCTAAGTTCTAGGCCATTGTGTGAATTGGTTAACCATTTGCACTTGATTTGAGTTAACTTGGGTACGATTTCTAGTTTGGATTGAAGGCCATTTTATAGACCCATCATCATTTGGTCATTGTGAAATTACATCATCTAGTGTATCACTCACACTCTAAGTTCTAGAGCCAATTTTAAACTTACTATTACCATGTGGTGGTGTTGTGCTACTCGTTTGGTTTTAGTTTTATACTTAAGAATTTTTGCATGTTTTCACATCTTTATTTTCTTAGTTTGTATTGTTACTTTCTTTATTAGAAAGACTATTTTCTAATTTTATAGTATCAACTTATCGAAGTTGTCCCTATCTTTTACAGTATTGACATATCTTTAACCTAAGTTTGGTATACTAGTTTACACTTTAGGTTTCAAAATTATCATGCCCTCTTCTAATTTGATGATTTCAACCCACCAAAGTTGAGTAATTTAATAACCATTTATTCTAATTGTGTGGTATTATGCCACCTTATTTTATTATAGTCTCTTTTTACCTTGTCATTTGTTTAGAAAAAATAAAAACACACCTTGTTAACATTTGAAATACACATATTTCAAATCTTGGCAAACATAGAAAAAACATTTTAAACATGACACTAAGGTATACTCATAATGAGGTATTTGATGGTCCTATTTATGAGGAAAATAATTGTTATGATGGTCATGAGCACTTCATCATGTTTGAGGATGTCACCCTTTTTGGGCCTAATCTTTAAAAACCAATTCAATCAATGTCAATTTTTGTCCATCATCTTCATCCTTCCCTTTTGATTTGCATGCCATGATCAAAGGTTACCATTTTAGGTTATCCTCCTTTAGATTATGTGATCCATCAAGATACAACACATGAAAATTTTAACATTTTAGGTTATCCTCTTTTGATTTGTGCATTTCACTCAAAGGTTACCATTCTAGGTTATCCACCTTCAGTTTATGTGAGCTAATTTAACAGTTTTGGGAATACTGCTGTATTATTCCTAATTTAGTTAAAGGTATAGAATAATAAATTAGTAAATAAATATGAAATAATTAAACTAATAATTTGTGTAAATTATATTTCAATTTTGACCTTTTTTAAAAATAGTAATAAGAGCTAGAAAAGAAGACTTAGCTAGAAATTGATTGATACAGCTGAGACAAGGTCTACTATTCACTATTTAGGACTAGTAAACTATCACAAACTAAGATCTAACCTTCATTTTATCATTGGATGAGAGTTATAAAAGTAGGCAAGAGTGGCACTGGCACTATAGTCCACCTTGGTCACTATTGTCCTAAGAATCTGAGATTTTTGGGTTTTATTCACTAGGTCTATGTGACCCTGTCTATGAAGTTTCAGCAACTAGAAGTCTATAGAGCTCCTTATAGAGTAGATTATCTCTTCAAACCATATACTCCATTGTGATTCTACCAATTTTGAGAAAGAGAAGGGTTAGTGTGTGTAATATTTACTGAACATGTATCCACACCCCTTGTATGGGCATGTTGCCTACATACTAATAATTTGAAGAGGGATCAAGCCATATGTAATTCTTCCACTTGATGTGATTTGTGTGAATGAGTGTCTGAATATGTAAAATGTTAAACTAGTTATTCTTGAGGTGTCTAAGGATTGGAATAAGGATTTAAATGAGCTTGTAAGTATATTGGTTGGTTGTATGCAGAGAATAGGGAATATTACTTGAGTAGTGTTGTTTGTATTCTTGTTTACTTAGTGATAATTGTAAACCCTTTAAAAATGATCTTTTAATGGGATTTTATAAGGATCTATTGGTCATGGGTTGAATGTGCTCATGTTAGGCTGACAAGGATAAGGATGGGAAATTATAAGGAACTAATCATTGGGGCCAAAAATGCACTTGGATAAGAGTGTTGAAAGTGGACAAGAGTGACACCAATAATATAATCTAAGTGTGGCACTATTGTCCTAAGTTGATGGAGCCTAGGGTGATGGATTAGTCATGGAAAGATGGGTTTGGATTAGCTAGGATCATTTTTGGAAGGATACAAATGACTAGGAATTAGTGAAAAGATGACTATGTGGGTTATGAGGTCAAACAAGAGAGCCCTATGGTTAGGTGTCACAAGCCACACTCAAGTTACCAATTTTTGCATTTTATATGACTACATTTACCCCACTTTATCTTAGTGATGTAGCAAAGTGAAATACTAGGATAAAGGAAAAATATAAAGTGCACCTAAACTTACCTAAAAAGGTGATGCTCATGAAGTTATGTGATGACATGTGTGCATAAAGAGAGCATGTTGTGAAGTATAAATATGAAAAAGAAAATAAAGAGTAGATCAGTTTTAACTAGATACACTACATCTAAAATAAGAATGTACAAATCTAGGAAAGAGAGAGAGGAAGAAAAAGGAATGAATACACCTCACTGAGTATGTGGATGAATACAAAACTTGTTTTGATGTTGAGTGATGTTGAGTAATGCTAGATGATGTTGTACCAAGAGTAATATCATGAATAGAGCTAATTGCTTAATTCCATAGAATTTGCTCAAGAATGTAAATATTGGACCTTTGGATCCATCATCATCCACTAAGTGAAGCTACATGATCATGTATATGTTAATTGATGTCTAGACTATGTGTCCAATCCCTCTGAATAGGTGGCTCAAGAATACAAAGGCTAGCTAGTGCTTTGGGTCCATCGTTGCCCCATGAAGTGAAGCTATAAACTGATACCAATATGAAATACATGTCATATGAGATGGATCTTGAAGCTCATGAATATACTATGGTCTGATAAAGTTGGCATGAATAGCTGAATGTATGCTAAAAACTAGGCCACTCTTGGCCACTCTGAAAGATGGAGACTAGGCTTGTATGAAAGCCACTCTAAAATTGGTATACTAGGCTTATATGAAAGCCACTCAAAAAATGTATAAGTTAGGCTTGTATTAAAATCACTACAAAATGATGCCAACCACCTACAGGTATAAATAGGCACACAACTACTAATAATGCATGGGTAAATCTGAACATAGAAATAAAAGAAAACAAATATGTCATGCACATTACCCCCAATCACTAGTGTCTAGAACATGGATTCTGATCTGGAAGTTGTACCAACTACCATGTCTAAAAATGGAAGTGAGATCCATCATATCATGTATTATTCCCCCTATATCTAGATTCCTTGAGCAAAAGTGTACTAAAAACTACTAATTCTAAACTGGTCTGACTGTGCAAAATTATAGTTGAACCTAATTTTAAGCCTACTTTTAGAAAATTTGGTTTTTCTATTTTTTAGATAGGAACACAAAAAATGGATAGTAGTGGCATAAACATTGTTGTCCTATCTTATCACTATTGTCTTAGGCCAAACCTGATAAATATTTAGACATTTTTACTATGTTCCTGGTCTATTTTGACTAGTTTGATGTCTGGTTATTGTTCTGAATGTGTTGAAAGCTAGATTTTTTAATGTTAGGAGCTTTGATCTCTGTGACAAAACCCCTATTTTTCCCCCTCTTCTAACGGTAGGAATTAAGACCTTACAATGACTACCCTTAGAAAAAAGAGCCCTACAAGTGTGTTATACTACAAAGATATATGATATAGCTATTATAATAGATAAGATATCTCAAGATATAACATGGTTTGTAATGAGAGATTGTTAAATCAATAAGGGTATGCCTAGATAAATGTAAAAAATTAATAACATGTGCAATGTATTGAATTAAAATAATAAGTTTGGTTAGTTTTTAGTTGGCAAGGAGGGATGGAGCATGATGTCCATCATAACATCCAAGATAGCAAGATAATGCATGATTGAGATCATGGTATTGTAAACAATTGAAAACAAATAAGAAACAAGTACACAAAGAAAGAATCAAGAAGCATATAAGAGTGGAAAAAGGACCAACACAATAAGGGAAATGGGTACATGTCATTCAAATTAGAAAGCAAGCATACAAGGCATGTTCAAATTCCACATACACATATAATTGAAACAAGCAAGGTTGGTGTGAAAGCCATAATCACATAGAAAATTACATGGAAAGGACATTGGAAAATGTCCTAAGGCACACACATGAATAAAATCCAAGGACATTAATAAATTTTCTAAGGCACATACAAGAGACAAAATATGAATTGAGAATTACAAACAATCTAGATACGTTAATCAAGAAAGGTAATAACTAGAAATACAATGGCATCTAACTGATCAAAAAAAGAGGGAAAGCATGTAAGACATATTACTACAAGACTTGGCATATGCTAAGAAATACATAAGTTTTATATACTAGTGAGATGTTGATATATTAATCTGTGTAAGTAAGTAATGTACATCATCATGATAACTAGAGTGTGTGGTGTAGGAATGACATAACCTAGATGGTGTAGTCATGTATAAGATGCCCTCAGTGGGTATGTCTATCGATGTGTCTCTAATGCAGAATTAGGATGCCCCATCAATTGGTAGAGTGAAGCAATCAAAGATATATATGTCACTATGCACACTCAAAGGAGATCAAGTGAAGCATGGTAATACAAATAAATTGACAAATAATAGCATATAATAACAAATGTGAGTCTAGCATAGTAGTAGAAATGTAAAGCATGGATAATGCATACAATCAAAATATTTTTTGGTGTTTGAAATATTTGAATGTTTTTGTGTTTTAAAATATGACGAATGTTTTTGTGTTTTTGACATATTTTGAGATATGTACAATCAATAATAAAAATATGATGTACAATAAAAATTGAGAAACTATGTATACGTAGGCAAAAAGAAAGTATGTATAGGTAAAACTAAGGATAAATAATACTAACTAATGAGTCTGATGGGAGGCTCTGTATCATGGTGTCTTATATCAAGGAGAGGAATTGTGCATTATCATGAAGCATGATGGAAATGTTCAGACTATGGATCTTAAAGTTGTATATGTTGTAAATGTTCTAAAATATTTGAAATAGAAATTGGATGTGGGGTCCCCCTATAACTCTAAGAAGTGGATGCAACTATAGGGATCTTAGGAACCCATCGAGTAGTAGGAAAAGCTCTATGAACATGTGTTCTATGAATAGATTCATAAGATTTAAATGATACTACCCTGGGTGTGAATACTGTAGCTAGAAGCTATCTAGAATCCTAAGGCTATGGAGGTGTATGAACTCTCTATGCTAGTGATGGATGCCTCAACTATGTCTGAGTTAGAATCAGAGGAGGAACTATAACTAGTGGTAAAAGTAGAAATGGTGGTAAAATTGAAACTAGTGGTTGTAGAATAGTATATGGCTCTGAAGTGGGGAGTGATAACTCATATGGAACTCCACCAACTATAATAACCTAGTTAGCATGAATGAATTTCATGCCTTTATGAACTATAGAAAGTACTACTCAAAATTTATATATCTAAGGTCAACCAAGTGGCATATCAAAAACTCTTGCACTAGGAACTATAGTGAATGGTGTGCCCACGTGTGTTAGACTAACTTGTAGAGTAAGTAAAATCTCACCTAATGAAATCTATATGTTCCCACTAAATCCACTAATAACTATGTCCGTCTAGGTAATATCATGCTTTGAATATCCCAAATATTGTAATAATTTCATATTGCACATGTTCACACTGGATCCATTGTCTAGGAAAACACTATGAATAGGATTATTATGAATGTAAGCTCTAATAAAGAGTGCATGGTAATTTGAATCATCCTCAATGATCTCCTACTCTGAGAAGGAGATAGGAGGTCTAACTAAAACTTTAGAATTATATACACTCATCATGTTTCTCAAAGGATATAACTCAATCGAAGGTGATTTGTATGTATTTGGTGAGGGATGTGCATGATATGCATGGTGAAAACCTAATGTATCCCTTGTCTCTTGTTTGGAATGCTATAGAAAAGGATCAGATAATATTTTTAATGCTTGATCTTGTGTTTGTTTTGCTTGAAGAGGCTCAACTAAAGTGCCAAGATCAATATGATTTCCATCTATCAAATCATGTATCTCATGTCTCAAACTGATGCATCTATTTATTGTATGGCCTAGGCCCTGTGAAAATTGTAAAATGCATGTTGATCATATCCCCATTAAAGAGGCTTTATTGGGTCAAATTATTGAATAAGAGGGATAGATATGATGTTACCTTCCAATATCTACTATAAAACTCTAGCTAGAGAAATTGGTAGATTGGTAAAGGTTCACCAAGAAGGTTCTGATAAAACCACTCATTGAGGGGGCTTGAAAGCCACATTAACTATCGATTGATTTTGACTCTTGTTATTATTGAAATTGAATTTGTATTGGACTTTGATGTTACTCTTGTTTATTATTTCTAAGATACTTGTGTACTTGAGTTTGCTTATTGAAATTAACTTGATTCTCTTTCCTTTAGTGTGTGACTCTATTTGATTCATGAAAAGTTGGTAGAAGACTCTATTTGAAGAGATCTTGTAAATTTTGATCAGCCATGGGGCTAGTCATCTTAGCCAAAATAGTCTTATATCAGAGAACATAATTTTTTCAGATGCTTATTTTACCTTTGTTTCTATTGTGTAACTTGGGCATATGAAACCTTATCACCATTAGAAATGATGAAATGAGCTAGGAACATGTCGACTAAAGGATTGAATGCATTAACAAACTGATTTGGTAGGTTGTAGAACCATTGTAAATCATAATCCTTTAGGATATGTGGAAATATCTTGGTAAGTAGCCATTCATTTTGTATGTAGTCCAAGCATGTTGCATGAAAATCTCTCATATGTGTCTCTAGATCACCCTTGCCATCATATAAGGTAAGATTGGGTTGAATAAAAATTTGTGGCAAAGGTGTAGAAGAAATGTGATGTACCAATGGTGTATGTAGTAGATCAAAAGAATCCAAAGCCTATGTAGGTTGATAGGCACCTTGCTTAATATGTAACACCTTGGATTGAAGAGATTTTATCTCTTTCATAAGGGCTGCCACATTAGGAGACAAAGATGTACTAGTTGTAGCTGGCGGCATAGAGGTAGGTTGGGCTACTATAGAGGGTTGTTGAGACATAATTTACCCCACAGTGTCATTTGTAATGAGTTTTTATGAAGGAATGGAAGATTCAACTTGCTTAACCTTTTTAATTTCCATGATAGATTGCAAGATAAGATTATGATCTTAGGGATAGTCTTAGATTCTTTCTCAAAAACTTTATAGGATCAAAAATTTGTGAAGAAAACTTCATTATCAATAATTGGTGGAAGTGGATTAGTAGTCTAATGTGGTGGAGCATGAGCATTGATGTGTACATCATCATTATTATTTTCATATTACTCATTATCAGAGTTATCTTTATTGAAATTAGTGTAATTTGGGTGTGTAGAAACTATAACAAGACCCTAAGTTGGTTGTCTATCCATGGTATATGGTCGAGTTTCAAGAATCTAGGTGAGTTCAGGAGGATTGCCACTAAGTCTTGCACTTCATCATGAAGGAAGAGATGCAGGGAACTTAGGTGGCACAAGGAAAATAATCTAGATAATAGTAGAAAAGATTAAATAGATATAATCTAAACAAGGAAGTGGAATATGCATAAAAAGGATACAAAGTTCATGAACATGTAAGGTGATACCTCAAGAAGCAATGGGACCTAGTGTATGAAACTAGGGTTTGAAAAATGATTATTTGAACAATTTGTTATGAAAATTTGAAATTGAAAGTAAATTTATGAGTTAGATATGCAAGTAAAAAATAATCAAAAATTTATTAGAAAATTAGTGATTTGATGGGACCTAGTATATGTAACTAGGGTTTGGAAAAACAAATATTTTGGAAAATTACTATTGAATTTTGAGCTTTGAATGGATTTTTTCATTTAAATATGGTAGTAAAAATTCAAAAAATTATTGGAAAATTACTGGAAAAATACTAGGACCTAGTATGGGCAAGTAGGGTTTGGAAAAACAAATATTTTGGAGAAATACTATTGAATTTTGAGCTTTGAGTGGATTTTATGATTTAAATATGCTAGTAAAAATTTAAACAATGGTTGGAAAATTACTAGGGAAATGCTGGGACCTAGTATGGGCAAGTAGGGTTTGAAAAAACAAATATTTTGGAGAAAAACTATTGAAATTTAAGATTTGAATGGATTTTATGATTTAAATTTGCTATTAAAAATTCAAAAAAAATTGGAAAATTACTAGTAAAATACTGGGACCTAGTATGGGCAACTAGGGTTTGAAAGAAAATTATTTTATAATTACTACAAAATTTTAAAATTTGATGCAAATTTATGATTTTATTATGTAGGTAAAAAATTAAAAAATAGGAAAAATCAATAGAAAATCTACCCTAGGGTTTCTAGGGTTTTTATGCACAAACAAAGTAAGTCAGGTTCACTAAATGATTTAACAATTTTAGAAATATTGGTGTATTATTCTTAATTTAGTTAAAGGTCTAGAATAAGAAATCAACAAATAAATATACAATTATTAAGATATTTATTTTTGTATATTAGATTGTAATTTTGACCTTTATAAAATAGTAATAAGAGCTCTAAAAGAAGACTTAGCTAAAAACTGACTGATACGACTAAGACAGGGTCTAATATTCATTGTGCAGGACTGAGACACTATCAAAAACTAAGATCTTACCTTCATTTTATCATTGGATAGGAGAATCAAAAGCGGACAAGAGTGGCATCAACACTATAGTTCACCTCTCATTGTTGTCTTGAGAATATAATCTTTTTTGGTTTTATTTGTTAGGTTTGTGTGACCCTATCCATGAATTTTTGGTAGCTAGAAGTCTATAGAGCTCCTTGTAGAGTAGATTCTCTCTTCAAACCCTATACTCCATTGTGCTTTGACTAATTTTGAGAAAGAGGGGAAGTTAGTGTGTGTAAGATTCATTGAACGTGTATCCATAACCCTTGTGTGGGAATGCTACATACGTACCAATACTTTGAAGAGGGATCAAGCCATATGTAGTTCTCCCACTTGATGTACTTTATGCAATTAAGTGTATAAAAATGTAAAATGATAAACCAAATATGCTTGAGGTGGCTAGGGACTAGTTTAAGGATTTGAATGAGCTTGTAAGTATATTGGTTGGTTGTATGTAGATAATAAGGAAGATTGTTTGAGTAGTCTTGCTTACTTAGTGATAATTCCCAACCCTTTACAAATGATCTTTGAATGGGATTTTATAGAGATTTATTGGTCATGGGTTGAATGTGATCATGTTAGGCTGACAAGGAGAAGGATGGGGGACCAGAAGGAGCTGACAACTGGGATAAAAAATGCACTTAGATAAGAGCATCAAAAGTAGATAGGAGTGGCACCAGTGCTATAGTCCAAGTGTGGCTCTATTATATTACAATGATGGGGCTTAGGGGGATGGAGTAGTCATGGAAAGAGGGGTCTAGCTTAGCTAGGATCAAGTCTGGAAGCCTATGGATGATTGGGAATTAGTTTTAAGATGTATGTGTGGGTCATGAGAGCAAGCAAGTGGGCCCTATGGGTTGGGTATCATAAGCCACACTCAAGTTACCAATATTTGTATTTTATATGACTACATGAGCAATCAAGCTCCACAGTGCATGAAGGTTACCATTTAAGGTTATCCTCCTTCAACTTTCACGAGCCATCAAGCTTTGTAGTGAATGAAGGTTACCATTTTAGGCCCTCTTTAAGCTTGTGAAAGTAACCAAGCTCCACAACACCCTATCATGACCATTCTAGGCCCATCACCTATATTTATTGAACCTATTATTGAGGAGCATCACTTTGATGAGATAGTATTTGTTGATCCCTTCTTCCATAGTCTAATTTTTGGAAAGCCCATTATTGAACCACAAACTATTGTTCACCCTAAACCAACTATTTCCCACATTTAAAATTCCATATTAGTCTTCGATCCTCAATAGATCTAATCATTACCTATTCAAGATCCATCTTTTGAGGTCTAAAATGTATTCAAAGTTGGTATTTTAAAAATGATTTTAAACTAAGACTATGATGTTATTGTTGAAACACCCATTTGTGATGAGTTAACCTATGATGAATCACCCATTGGTACTATACCTATTATGAAGGACTCACACTCTGATGAGACAATATTTATTGAGTAGTTTCTTAATGATTATAATTGCCTTTGGGTAAATCATTACCTTGACCATTATCCTATTTTTAAAGATCCTCACCCATTTGATAAGCTAGTCTCTATGGAGTTGTCTCTTGATCTTTTTCCACTCATTTAGGAATCACATTTTGGCAGGCTAGTTTCTATCAAGTCATCCCTCAAGTGATTCCCTCTCTTTGAGGGGCCTCAAATGGATGATTCAGTCTATGTTGAACACTTACTAGATGAATCTATTTTTATAGAGCTCATTATGCCATCATAGGCCATTCTTTATCTGACACCAAGCTTTCAAGAAAACATCATGATAGAAATAATCACATCAAATGAAGAATCAACATTGAAGTTAAATTTCATTTCTAAACCAATGTTAGATTTAACATCAAAACCAAAATCACTATTAGTCTCAACATAAAATTTAGAGTCCCTTGACTCAAACTCAACTTCAGAATCATATTATAGTTTTGGTTGTTACAACATTGTTTACACTTTACTTACAGATCAATTTGAATATATTTATGATCCTTCTACAATTTTTAAGGATAATTACTTTATCATTAGCACAAGTTCTCCTACTATCTTATATAATAATTGTGTTGCCTTTCATTATCCATTATCACCACCCAAAAAATCTATTATATTGACATTCCACCTCCCACAAGCATTGATTGGGACTTACAAAATCACACTTTATTAAACTTCATCCATGGAAAAATATCAGTTGTAGAATATTAGGGGGGATATACCACATTCATACAAAATAAGAATAATCTCCTAGTGAAACCTTTTTGAATATGCTAGAAGACAATCAAAGTCAAATATTAACATCCCTCAAGGAAACCTTCTTGAATCTGTTATGAGATGATCAAGACAAATTCATTGGTAAAAACCTCATTTAGGTGCCAATAGCTGAGAATAAAATTTCTTCACTTCTTGATGAATAAATTATTCAGGATGAACTCAATACAAATTACAATTTATAACATAATTAGATGGTATTTACTATAAAGATCAAATAACAAAAATTCTTGTGATCCTATCGAGAGAATATTCAGTGGTCTTTGGCCCCACCATAACCAAAATTATATCAAATCTAGAATCAAAAACATTATGTGTGCCTGAAAGTATTGATCTTCATTTATTTCCCAATAATTATACATTAAATTATCATCAACCTATTTACTACAAACTTATATAGATTATCATATGCTTAGCATTATTCACCATTTGTGGATGCATTTTCCTTTATAGAGGCTATGAAGATATCTTGTCTTAACATTTGAAGGAAGAAAAATTAAAGGAAAATGAGGATCACAAAAACATTATTGAATTCAAAATCTACAACACATTATTGATAGAGCAGTTATTCATACAAGGTGTGGGCTAACAATATCTAATTGATTATTCTGGTTATCTCACATGCTAATTAGGACATGCATCTCCATGTTAGCAAGAGTAGAGAAACCATTTTTATTTTCCATTTAACCTTCCATCTTCCTTGCCTCATCTCTTAGGGGAAAACTTATAGAACATTTCATTTTATGCATCTTATACCATTGTGTGACATTTATTCCTCTATTTGAACTACATTGACTTGAGGTCCTTTAGGCCTACATAGGTAGCAATAAACTTATATTAAGTTTAGCTCAGTCATCTTAGCCATGCTCTCACTATTTTGTGAGAATTTTTCAAGTTAAAATACTCTCTCTATTTTTTGAGCAAATTAAACTCACACTCTCACCATTTTTCAAGCACACTAAGCCAATCATCACTTGTGAACACCCCTTTTTCCATTATAGCCAAGTGTCATCTTATCATTTCATTTATGCCATGCCTTATACCATTTTATTATACCATGTATTTACTATTGACCAAGGCTTGCTTTTATCCATCCTACCCAACCCCTTTTTTTGTCTTGGTTCCTTTAATTCCTCTTGCACTTTTTATGGGGGGATTCTGATCCAGTTTCAGGAATTTTAGAACTCTATGTTTAAATTAAAGTTTATGAAAGTAGTGTGGTAGTGGATCTGACAAGTTATCTTTCATTTACATTTTATCTAGTCCTACTAATTATAACCACATATGGGAAAATCAATATTTTATTTGGTACCATTCATTATAACCACCTTTGGGAAAATTAGTATTATGAGTTTGTTTCTTAATTATAATTGCCTATGGGAAAATTAAGAATAATGCCTTTTTATCATGCATTATTGCATCACCTAGCCATCATTATTATCATTTTCCTTTATTTTTTAACTTGTTATGACATGGTAGGTTTTTTACCACCTTTTTTTTAGGTAGAACCACTTTGACTTAAGGCCCTAATGGGACTATGTATCCCATGCTCAATTCATGTTAAGGTCAACTCATTCCTTATTTTCTCTCACTCTCATCGATTTGCAAGCATGACCATTGTAGATAGTTTATGTATTGTTTGAACTCTTACCTATGGACGTGCATTTCCTCAATAAGGTAATTCCCTAGACATTTTGTGAATAGTTCATTTCTATTTCTTATCCCAAGAACACAAAAACATTTGAATCATTTTGCTATTTTGGCTTGTTCTTTATTTTGTTTTCCAACTACCTCTTGATAGTACAAATTGATCTTGATTACTTATATCTTGATTTCCTATTGTTTATTAAGTTGTTCTTATTTTGATTTTCTAAATTGATATTCCTACTTATCCTAATTATTCATATCTTGATTTTAAGTTAGGTTACATTTTTGTACTGATTTTCTCTTTGTTTTCTTATTTTTATTTAAATATAAATAGTTGTAATTCTAGTACTGGTAGTTTTTATCATTATCCTTGATTATAAATATTCACATTTAGACCAGCTCAATGCAATTAAAATACAATGTCATATAAGTTCTTCATACTTATGATGCATAATTTCATTTACTATAGAAATCACTACATGCTTTGGATCTAAGTCTCAAAATCAATGTAGCTCCGAAGATCAGATCTCAATTACATCAATGAAATTATAAACTAATTCATTATGCACTCGACTCTATGAAAGACATGAATCTCTTATCTTTTTTATTCTAATCGAATAGTGGTCCATTTTTATTATATTCTTCATTCCTCATTCCATTTTATCCCACTAATGGGTGAACTACATTGGCTTGAGGTCCATCTAGACTATGTAGGTAGTGCTTGGATACATGATGTATTCATAGGTCATCTCAGACACCTTTATTATTCTATTCATCTCTTTCCTAACTTTGTTCATCCATGTATGACTTATTTTTTTTGGCTTATTAAATCATTAGACCATCACATATATGTTTATTCCCACTCATATTTAATCTATGCTTTAGGTTATATCCTTGAGCTATGGTTTCCAATTTGTCTTGTTAAGGCATAATGTTTGGACCAATCACCAAAGGAAATCAACCCTACTTGGGCACAATTAGTTATCAATGATCAAAATCAACCCTATTAGGCAAAATTACTTTATCAACCAGTCAAATTCGCTCTAATGGGGCACATTATTGTTTCCTTTCTCTATATAAATGCTCTCATTTTTATTGTAATTCCAATCTCTATGGACTTTTACCATCATTTTATAAATATTTTAGTGTGCACCTTATCTCGAGATATATCAATTCCTAAGTGTGTAGCTTACACGCTCTTGCGAGTGTG
Organism: Torreya grandis; assembly: GCA_037957365.1. Lineage (NCBI taxonomy): Eukaryota > Viridiplantae > Streptophyta > Pinopsida > Cupressales > Taxaceae > Torreya > Torreya grandis. Next base: position 493,795 of record JARHVA010008305.1, read on the forward strand.
TTCAAAGTGAGTCACTTATATTTTTGGATTATATCCTTCACCTTCCCCCATCCTTGGGGCCCATTTTATTATAATTTTATTTTGATCATTGAGAATCAATTCATGAAAGTATTAGATTAGTATGGATTTAATCTCATCCATGGGTTAATTTCACTTCTTTATCTCTCTTTTGGAGAGTCCATCCTTCTCTTTCATCTTAGTATGTCTTCTCGAGTGAGAATCATTGGTCATTTCCTTCCAATTTCTTATTGATAACTCTTTTATTTTAAAAGATGTTGCTACACCTAAATGTCTCACCATTACTTTTCAAATAGGGGAAAAATGTAGACATCTAATTCCTAATAACATTGTGTTGAAATTATCATTCTTACTCAAAATGCACACAAATGCATAATTTAGGCCAAAATCACTTAAATGTGCTAAATGGTTCTAACTTGTCGTATACAAGTAATGATTTAGGATAATGTATCTTCAAATGGGGAAATGCATTTTATGTGATTATTACCTTTTATAAAATCATTTTGAGTCAAAATGGTGAGAACATAATTTGACACCTTGAACCACTAAATTCTTCTAATTCAGAGGTAAACAACATATGCATTTGTTATTTTGCATTGAGGATGTCCTAAATGTGATATTGGTCCATATGAAACTAACATTTTCTTGTGATTCCACTCTAATCAAATTATGACCCAGTAATATGACATTCTAACCAATTTGATTAAAAGTATGCAACCAATTTCCAAATAATTGCATAAAACTTGATTAATCTCACTTAGGAAAATTAATCCAAATTAATGGCTTAAGTGGAAAATCCATCGAAGTTATTGAATATATTTTATTTGGAAATTGATTTTGAATATCTACATCATCAAATGACATAATTTTTGGGGTGGTATCCATAAGCGATAAGTGTAAAAAATATCAGGTTTAAGGCCTCCCATGCCTCTTTAATTCCTCTTCCTTCCAAATATTTATGAGGATATTTATGGATTAATTCTCAAAAATAGAATGAATTCATGGCCACACATATTGATCTCAAGATGGATGGTCATGGTTTATTCTGATTAAATTCACAAATATATAAATAGAAGGCCTCTCGTGCATATTCTTAAGCTTCATTTATGTAAACTTATTATGCAAAATTCTCTCCACAACATTTCTGTGTAGTGTTATAATGCTTAATTTACAAAAGGATAGATTTAAGATAGGCTTAACATTGATTCAAATATCATGATCCTAGTTTCATTAGTGCATAAGATATGATGGAGGAGCTTTTCCATTCATCATTGCTAAGGAATTGATCACCAAATCAAGGGGAAAATAAAATTTTGAGCCATATTTGGATGATGGGATGATCTTGGGAAGGTATTGAGTATGTTATTTTTTAAATAACTCTTAATTATCATTTTCCAAACCCATTGAAAGAATTGGATTATTTATTTATGTTCTTATGCATTTTCTTGTGTTTTATTAGCTAATGATTAATCTAACTCATTTTGAATTCCATATCTATATATTGGATTCTGTCTACATTTCCATGACTAACACTTGATCTAAGATGTAGATATGGAATCCAAAGCAAGTTAGATCAAACATTAGTCAATAAAACTCAAGAAAATGCATAAAAAAATAACTAACTAAGCTAACTCTTTTGACATGGTTTGGAAAATGACAATTAAGAGCTATTGAAAAAAATCGCATACACAATGCCTTCCTAAGAGCATCCCATCATCCAAATGTGGCTCAAAACATGATTTTCCCCTTGATTTGGTGCTTAAGTATTTAAAAATGATGAATAGAAAATAGGCAAAGCTCCTTGATCATCTCTTATGCACCAATGAAACTAGGCTCATGATATTTGAGTCTATGTTATGCCTATCTTGAAGCCATCCTATTACAAATTAAGAATTTTTAAAACAACACAAAGAAGGGTTGTGGAGATATTTTTTCATAATACGTTTACACAAATGAAACTTAAAAATATGAGTGAGAGGCCTCATATTTATAGATTTTTGAATTTGATCAGAATCAACCATGACTATCCATATTGAGATCAATATGCATGGACATGAATTAATTCTATTTTGGAGAATTAATCCATAAATATCCTCATAAATATTTGGAAGGGGCATTAAAGAGGCATAAATTAAAGAGGAATTAATTTGTTACATTTATGGATTATGGATGCCACCTCATAAATGATGTCATTTAATGATGTAGATATTCCAAATTAATTTCTAGCTAAAAGATATTCAATAACTTCCATGGATTTTCCATTTAAGCCCTTGATTTGGATTAATTTACCTAAGTGAGATTAATCATGTTTTATGAAATTCTTTGGAAATTGGTTTCACACTTTCAATCAAACTAGTCAAAATGTCATATTAATTGGTCATAATTTAATTAGAGTGGAATTAGAAGAATATGTTAGTTGTGTACGGACCAATACCCCATTTAGACATTGTCAATGTGAAATAACATATGCATGTGTTATGTGCCTCTGAATTAGAAGAATTTAGTAGTTTGGGGTGTTAAATTACATTTTCACCATTTTAACTTGAAATAATTTTATAAAAGGTAATAATTAAATAAAATGCATTGCCCCATTTAGGGATACATTAGCCTTAATTGACACTTATATACAACAAGCTCAAACCGTTTAGTGCATTTAATTGATTTTGGCTTAAATTGTGTGTTTGAGTGCATTTTGAGTAAGATTGACAATTTTCAACACAATGGTGTTAGGAATTGGATGTCTACATTTTACCCCTATTTGAGAAGGCATGGCAAGACATTTAGGTGAAGCAATGTATTTTAAAATAAAATAGTTTTCAAGAGTAAATAGGAAGAAAATGACCCATAATGCCCCCTCAAGAGGATGTAATAGGATGAAAGAGAAGGATGGACTCTCAAAAAGAAAGAGAAAGAAGTGAAATAAACCCATGGAAGAGATTAAATCCATACTGAGATAATAATTACACATGTTGATTCTCAATGATAAAAATATAAAGTATAATATAATGTTTCCCAAGGATGGGGGGGAAGAGGAAGGATACAATCCAAAAATATAAATGACACACTTTGAACACACCCAAATGAGGTTATAAGTTGTGTACTTAGGAATTGATCGATCCTGATACAAGTTTTGCATTGAAATATTACGAAAATGAGGGAAAAAGTCTGTAAAGCTTAAAATTAGAAGAAAAAAGATAGCATTTCTCTAGAGAAAGAAAATAATAATGTTTCCTAATAGAGCAAATTTGATCACTTGATAAAACAATTTAGGCCCAATAGGGTTGATTTTGATCATTGATAACTGATTATGACCTAGTAGGGATAATTTGATTCGATGATTGGCACGAAAATTGTGCCCCAATAGGGAGAATTTGTAAGCATAGATAAAAGATATAACCTAAGGCATATATTAAATATGAGTGGGTACAAATTTATATGCAATGGTCTAATGACTAAATAAGCCACAAAAAACTAGGCATACATGGATACACAAAGTGATGACAAAGATGAATAGAAGAATAAAGGTGGCTGAACTGACCCAAGATACATCATATATCCAACTGCTGCCTACATAGTCTAGATGGAGCTCAAGCTAATGTAGTTCACCCAAAAGTGGGAGAATTTTTTTTAAAGAATGAAGAATAGAATTAAAATAGACCACTATTCAATTACAATCATAATGCCAAGAGCTCCATGTCTTGCATAGAGTTGGGGGCATAAGTCATTAGTGTTAAGTTTCATTGGTGCACATGAGAGCTAATCTTTAGAGCTACATTGATTTTGAGACTTAGATCCAAAGCACATAATGGTTGTTATAGCGAAATTAAATAATTAATCATAAGTATGAAGAACTTATAATGACAATGTATTTCAATTATGCTGAGCTAGTTCAAATTTGAGTATTTGTAACTAAGGATAATGATAAGAACTACCAGTAACAGAGTTACAACTATTTACATTTAAATAAAAAGAAAATGAAAATAAAGACAAAATAAATACACAAATTTAACCTAACTTAAAACTAGGATATGAATAATCAGGATTTAAAAAAGAACAAGAATGTAGAAAATCCAAACAAAAATGACTTAATAAATAATAGGAAATCAAGATATAAGTAATCAATATACATGTATACTATTGACCAAATTTGACTTTTAGGTCAAATTGGGAACCCCTAGGTAGAAACTTGAGTTTTAAGTGTTTTAGGTGGTTTAATGTTTGGTCATAAGGTATATCATAGGTCATTTAATGTTATTCAATGTTATATTAGCCTTGGTCACTTATTTTATTAGCCAACATGTCCTTTTGAGTCATTTTAAGGGTTAAAATTGAGCATTTAATGATTTGTAAAAGTTTTTTGGGAGTGTGAAGGTTACATAACATGATGTCATGTCCCATGTGTCTTTAGAGATCTTAATCAACTGACATAACTGAAAAGTGGTAGGTTCATCAGAAGAAAAGGTAGTTTTCTTAAAGAAAAAGAGATTTATGGCACTTGTATGGATCATTGGGAAGTGTGCCACATGGGAAAATCTCATGAAAAATACCTTCATATTCTCCACACTCATTTTCACATTTTTTTCTCTGGAAGTGCCATTTTTTTCCTAGTTTTGTTTTCTATCTTTGCTTTCCTAGACATGTAGAAGTGACCTTCAAGTTTTTGCTCAGTACAGACAACTGAAGAGGTTTCAAGTTAAATGCTTATAGGATGTTTTATTAAACTCAAATAACTTGATTTTTACAAAAAAAAATTGAGTAATTGTGTCTTGTGCTTCATGATCCATACTCATGATGTTGACTATACTTTTTTACCTACTGTTTCATACACCCTATAGTTTTACTTAATTTTGGGAAAATACATACAAACTAGTTGCTGAGGTGGACTAGATAGTATTTTTTCTCTCTTATTATATTCCACCCATTCTTAGTTTAACATTTCAATTTGATTTTATGAGCAAATCATCTTGGATCTACAAACTGGTCTTATGTGGGATGACATGCCTATTTTCACCATTTCTAGATCTTCATGATTTGAAGATGTATTCAAAAATTTATGAAAGTTATCTTTTCATATTTAAATTTTATCTGGTTCCCTTACTCTTTTAAACATTCATTCTCCAAGCAATCTTCATAGTTGCAGTTATATACAAGAAAAATTAGTCAGTCTACCGTGGACAACTCATCTACAATTGCTTTGAAGGAAGTTTCCACATTGAGAAGAAAGTTTTGAAGTTGGTTTTAAATGATTTGAAATATGGAAAATGTATTTTTAGGTATTAAATAGGTTCAAAACTCATGAAAGGGTTAAATCATGCTCACTTCCCATCACATTAACCTTATTGCTTGTAACTTCAAAACACAATATGCTTGTAGGTGCTAGTAGAGAGTTAAAGAACCATTATGAGGCATTGGAATTGATGTTGAAACTATCCTATATGTACTAGCATGAAATAAAAATAATTAATACCATTTTTAATGTTTAATATTGGAAAATGAAGTTGGCAATCACTTCTAAGGGAGATGACTGTAGTTTCAGGGATTGTTACACCTAAAACAGGAAAATAGAGCACCATAGCATTTTGTTGATATCTTATTATAAGGGTTAAAGAGACTTTAATGTATATTTATGATAAAACCTTGTAGCCAATACATGGGAGAAGGAATATTCCAAGTTTGGTATGAGGATGACAAGTGGAATATGGTCATTTGGGGTCTCAAAGTTGTTATTAAAACACTAATTTTCTTCAGTATCATCTACAGGCATAAGTCAAATAAGGACATTTTCCCATTCAAGTTGAAAATTAGATTATGTCCCATATGATTATGGCTCCAAATTATTAAATTGAACATTCATGGAATAAATATATTTTAAGGAGGAATATATAGTTTTTTTGCCTCCCATGCAGCTTTTAGTTTATACAAATAGCTTGGTGAACACCTACAACCAGTGAATATAAGGTCCAAGTGTGAAAAGTTGAATTTATCTTATAGCATATGAGTGTTAGGAATGTTTATTAGTTTGAAAATGATGTATATTTTATTAAAATTTTCAATATTATTAAGATGCAAAGAGTGACTTTCTAAACTCATTTATACCTACATTGTGCACCTACAGCCAGCTATAGGTGACTATAGGACTACCATGAACAATAGGATTGATAACCTCTGTGGTAAAAATTAATCCAAGAATAAAAGGATAATTTGAAGTTTTAATATAGTGTAAAGAGTTTACCTTAAGTTTTTATTGTTATTTTCAAGGCCTAGAACATGAAAATACAACCCATAGGGGTCACTTTTGGAGAAGAACACAGGAAACATAATTAGTTGAGGTGATCGAGACAGGTAGTGGGTAAATAAAATGCATATAAGATATTAGTTAAGGTAAAAATAACCATGAAATATATTATAGAGATTAAATTATGGTTGATACCATGAATTAATGTCCAAATACTTCAAAATAGCCTGCAAGTATCTTCTCTAAAAGGCAGAACCAGTCAAATACTTTCACACAGTCTTGACTAGTTAAGGTATGTGAGGAGTTCATGAGAGGTTAGAGGGATGAGTGGGGAATATAATACCTTAACCATGGTTATTATTTCCTATTATATCCTCTGTGATAGGTAAAAAAATAGAGAAAATGGTCCTCATAACACAAGACACAGTCCATTAGAGGAAATCAAAACACAATATGCCTTGGGAAGAGTCTATTTTGGGTCTCAAAGTGATTTTGGGGTAAAATAAACTAATAATAGGATAATTTTTTATGTATTTTATCCTTATCAATTTTAAAACCCACTAATATGGTTAATTATTTTGAGAGAATAGGGTAAGTACCCCCTATTTTATCTCAGATAGGAGCTACATCCCCTTATGCATAGGCAAGCAGGTTTGAGGAAGGGAGGTGATAAGGTGAACTTGAGGTTGTTTAGAAAATTTAGAGAGGTATGTAGAGTTTATTTACATACAAAAAGACATTAATAATATTATTTAAGGATATGAAACCAAACTAGGTGCTTTAGACCCTTAAAATTATAGGTAGGCTCATGAGGCATGGTTATGCCTAAAGGCCAAATAAGGGGTCAATTTCACTTCTATCCATAATTAAGATTTATATCATATTGAATAATTTTTTATGGGATAAAATACAGGTTTACAGAGATTTTGGAATGTAAGGTAATCTTAAAGAGGTAATATTTGGGCTTTGAGGTATTAACAGGCTACAAGACCAACATTAGGCCTAATATCCAAAGAGGAGGCCACTCACACTTTTAACCTTAAAAATTATTTTAAACCTATTGTAAAATGTTAATAAGGTCACTATAGGTATTTTAAAACCTCAAATATGCAAAAAAAAACCCTAAATAATCCATTCTTGGACCTTAAACTAACTCAGACATGTAAGAATGGAAGCAAAAAGCTCGAGTGGGTAACTTTGAATGCTCATTTCTCTTTTGAGGATTTGAATGGAGACTAAAAAACATTTAGTGAGTTATAAAAGGTCATAATAAACCTTTTTGTGACCTTTTTTTTGAATTTCAACATGAAACCTATATGAACAAAGCTTAAGAGGGTAAATAAGCTAAAACCCTTGTAAAACCCTTAGAAGGACATGATTGGACAAATGAGGTTAAAGATGAATCCAAATGGATTAGAATGTAATTAATGATGATTTTATGTTAAATAGGAATCCATCAAGCTAACTCCCACTAGATTTAGCTTTATAGAATCTGTATAGACATGGAAAAAACAAGGTATTTTTGACCATTTTTATGTTTTATAGGTTTTAAAAGGAGTCAAAGGATGAAACAAAATTTAGGATGAATATTTATACTTTTGATAACTCCATATGTTCATTTAGTTACTTATAAAATCTTTTAATTCTATAAAAAGTAGCCTTCATCTCAGCCAATCAAAACTGGCTTAGTGGACATGCTAGTGAAGAGAGTGAAAAATTCAAGTGAAGTGATTTTAAGGTGTCTTTGATGCTTATAAGGCTATGGACGGTATTAAAAGGTGTCATCAAATACCTCCCATAGATTTTTATGAGCAATTGATGTAATTTTGGAAGCCAAGTGTGTAGGGTACATGAAAGGAGAGTTTTCTAAATAGTAAATGATGATAGCTCCTTTCTAGATGATTCCATATGACTAGGTCTACAATCAATGTATGGAGAGACATTTATGAAAAATATCCCCTTATTTATAATCATCATACCTCTCCCTAATCATTTTTGGGATGTTCAACTAGGTCCAAATCATGATGGTAGTTTTTTGAGCTAGAATGAGGAGTTTCATGCCACTTTTCATGAGGTTTATGGCTTGGATTGATATTTCTACTTCTTGACCTTGCATGATTTGTCTCACATCATTATATCATTCACAAGTAACTGATTCTCTCATATTTAAAATTATCCTTGTGACCCTTTGACTTCTCTCTTCTCCTCTCTCTATCAAGTTTTATAAGAACTAGCCATTTTGGCCATTAAAACTCATGCTCCATCTAAGTATGGTGAATCACTACTTAAATGCATACCATTTTATTAATAAGACCAATAATATTTACCTCTTCATGAATATTATTAGTGTGTTTTAATTGAATTTTGGATCTTGCTTAGTGAAGACTATGGATTCCTTAGCATGTTACCTCATTCTTGCATCCTATTTGAAATTATAAAGCTTCTTCTTACAGGGCATGTGAAGTGTTTTATGAAATGTCAAGGATTGGGTGAGTTAGTATTTTCATTAGTGTCATTCAAGGCCTCTTTCCTAGTCCTCCTAGATTTACACATTCTTCCATAACCTCATAATGTAACATTGATGTGAGAAGATGAAGATTGGAAAAGTGTATGTTTAGTTTGTCTCTTGATTTCATTTGTAACATGCTACTAATTGGAAGTCATCATCTATTTTGGTGTATCACCTCCCTTAGGTTAGTTTTATTTCAGTTATCTCTCTTCATTTTCACCCCCCAAATTTAAAGTGTAGTTGTGATCCAAAGTGGCACATCAAGGGAGCTAACCCTATCTAGAGATTTACCTCATCCTTAGGCTATCCACAAGCCTAGAGGTGTTTCAATTGTGCCACTTAGATGAGGAGATATTTGATATCTCCTCAAAGGGTGAAAATCCAAGTGAAAATATTTTTTGGAATTCCCATTGGGACTCTTGGTCCAAGAATTTGAGAGATTCTTGTTGTTTCTCAACAATTATCCTTTGGAGGCATCTATCAAAACATCAATGGTGAATCTGAAGATATATCATCTGGTTAAGCATCCCAGGTTTCCTTTTGAAGATTTTTGGTAATATTTTCCTTTGTGTTATTAGTTTTTATGGTTTTCATGGCTAATTTTGGTGTTGATATTTATCTTACACAAGTTGGTGAGATATTTAAAGCTTGTACCATTCCCTATCAATAAGAGCAAGTTTTTAATCAGCCTTGGTCTGATTCTTACTAGTCTTGTAATGACCATTTTTAACCCCATCATGATCCTTATCAACACTATAGTTAGCCTTGTCATGGGTTTTATCAGTCTTATATCTAGCCTCCTCAATATCATGTTTCTCCTAGTCAACCTAGCCAATCCTCAACTCTATCCATTTCTACCTTCAAGCAAACACTTTTGGGATATGAGAGGTACATGTTGGAGCTTAATACTCTAAGGGGATGTGGTCAAGATTTCTCTAAAAATTTCTTTCACAAGGTGAGAGATGCCTTAGATTTAGTTAAAAGAGAGTGGGCACCTATTGAGAGAGCCAATTGGTAAAGGCTTACAAATGAGATGCTAGATGCGAGTGGTTTAATTAAATATTTGGAGGACAAGATAAGAATTCATGAGAGGCAGCCTTACCTAGTATATCAAACTTAATTTCCACTTCCCAAAGTTTTCTATCAACCATATTTAATTTATATTCATGAGCCTAATTAAAATTGCCAAAGTCATCCTTTTAAAAATCAAGTGGAAGAAAAGACTAGCCTTGTCTTTGAAGCAAACCTTGATAGAAAAATTGAGTTGGCCAATAAGAAAATACAATAATCCATATTAGTATCAAAATAAATGGAGTTAAAGTCCTCATTTTCCTCTCACATTGCATCCCCACCACCTAAAAAAGAAACTTCTAATCCTAACATCCTAAGCTAGAATAAGACAGTAGAGTCATGGGGAAAGAAAGAAGATAGAAGTTTGGTTGATAAGAAGTGTGAATTTTTGAATGAAGTTGATCCTTTGAAAGTTCCTCTCACTATTCCTCAAGAAACCTCTTTTCATCAATATGAATCCCCTTGTATTCCTCATGATGATGCATATCAACTTCAAGAGAGACTTTTCCAAGAGAACCTAGCCAATCAAATTGAAGAGTTAGAGTCAAGGATGAAGTTACTAAGTCAAAGTGTGATGGAAGGTTTACACCCAAAAGAAGATCGTATGCCTAAACACACCCCATCCACCCTAAATAAAAAGAGTCCTCAAGCTAAATTAGATGTGAATGAAGTGATTTTCAAGTGGAAGGAGGAAAATCAAGTTGTTTTATCCCAAGGCCTGCCTCCCCTTCTTGAAGAGCTTCCAAAAGAGCTCCCTACATTTCACTCTCAATCTAATTTTGAGTTATATGTGCCACCTCCACTAACTAGTTCATCTTGTACTCATACCATCAGCATTTGCCTTTATGGACCTATGGTATGGGAACCTAAATAAGATTGGCTAGTTGATAATGAAAAATAACTCTTATTTAAATAAAACATACATCCTTGGCGGCCTCATTGGACTAAGTCACATGATTTCAAGATGCCTAGTCTTGGCATCATTATGAAGGAGAAATATATGGAATATCTTGCATCCCTTAAGGAGGACCATAAATATGATCAAAAGGTTATGGCTGATCATATCTTGTATTAGGATTAATGTCCTATCATGGGTGGAGAAAAATTTCAAGTCTTTCCCAAAGAGGTTTCAGCCTTAGAAAACTTTCTTGAGACCAATTCACAAGATGTTTTTGAAGATGACCCAATGTCTCAGCCTAATTTTGAATCACCATCAGATGCATTGGATATTGAAAAATACTAGCCCATTAGATGCATTGGAAATTGAAAAATACTAGCTTGATAACATCATACATTAAGAAGAGAAGATTACAGAGGTAGTGGTTCTAGAGGATGAAGAGGACAAAACTGATTGGCAACTACAAATGAAGCTCTTACAAGATCTTGAAGAAATTTTATAAGTTGAGGGCTGAGTATATTACAAAGTGAAGAAATAATCTTCCATGGAGGACAATGATAAATATTGGATAGAGTATGCAAAGCTCCTTGATGAGCTAGAAGAACTTGTAGCTGAGAAGAAACCCATTCTTATTGAAAGCCCTATAGAAATCAACAATGAGATTAAAATTGAAGATCCACATGAGAAGTTTGAGATTGTTTGGATGCAAGAAGAGTTCATTTATATAGCCAACCTATTTTAAGTTGCCTTGTTTTCAATGAACATCATGATAATTGAGTTGGTAAACATTATGAAAAGGTTGGAGGCATCAATGTTAAAGGACAAAGGCTATATGCCTCATTCATTCCTTCATGTCATGAAGCAAGAAGAGTTTCAAACTTCCCATTTATCCAGGAGTAATTTATCATCTTAGGTTATTTAGTGTTTAAGTTAGTTAGTTTATTATAGTGTGTGTGTTCCATAAGTGCTCATGAAGCACATGTGTGCTTGTTTTTGCTTTGTGTCTTTTGTTTTATGGTTAAGGTAGTCATTAGTCTTATCTGGATCAAAGTTTGTTGTAAATGGTTAAAGTTATCCTTGTTTGTGTCAAACTTTAGATGAATCCTAATCCTAATGGACTAATAAGGCTACTGGTTTAGTTAGTATAGCAGGCATACTACTCTTATGAGTCCCCAATTTGTTGACCAAATTTGACTTTTAGGTCAAATTGGGGCACCCTTAGGTAAAAACTTGAGTTTGATTTTTTTGGGGGGGTTTAATGTTTGATAATAAGTAATATAATAGGTCATTTAATGTTATTAAATGTTATATTAGCCTTGATCACTTATTTTATTAGCCAACATATTCTTTTGAGTCATTTTAGGGGTCAAAATTGAGCATTTAATGAGTTATATATGTTTATTGGGAAGTGTAAAGGTTATATAATGTGATTTAACATCCCATTTATCCTTATAGGTATTAATAAAATGACATAACTGAAAATTGGTAGGTTCATCATAAGAAAAGGTAGTTTTTCTTAAAGAAAAAAGAGATTTTTAGCACTTGTACAACTCATTGGGCAATGTGCCACATGGGAAAATCTCCATGTACCATCATTTAATCTTCCCAAAACTCAGTTAGATGTTTGGTTTTCTTTTTAAGTTCCATTGTTTTCCCCAAAACTATTTCTACTCCATCTTTGCTTTCCTAGACATGAAGAAGTGACCTTTAGTTATTTGATTAGTATAGACAAAATTAAGAGGTTTCAATTAAAATGATTTTGGGATGTTGTATTAAAATAGTATACCTTAATTTTTATATAATTATTTTGAATAAATGTGGCTTGTGCTTCATGAACCATCCTCATGAATTTGACTGTATTTTTTCTACCTATAGTTTTCATGTACCCTTTAGGTTTTTGCTCCATTTTGGGAAAATCCATACAAACCAATTACTGATGTGGAATCTAGATTATTTTTCTCTCTTATTAGATTACCTCCATGCTTATTTTCAAGGTTTATTTTATGATCAAATCATCTTGGGTTTTAAACTAGTATTATGTGGGACGACAGGGCCTATTTTCACCATTTCCAGATCTTCATACTTTTAAAATGTATTGTAAAGGTTTTAATAGTTATATTTTAATGTTTTAAATGTGATATTATTACCTTCATATTTTCAACATTAATTCTCCAATAAATCTTCATAGTTGTAGTCATATGCAAGAAAAAGTAGTCAATTTTGCCATGGACAACTCATCTACAGGTGCTTTGAAGGAAGTTTACACATTAAGAATAAGGTTTTAAATTTGGTTTCAAATGATTTGAAATATGTAAAATATATTTTGAGGTATTAAATAGGTTCAAAACTCATGAAAGGGAAAAATCATGATCACTACCCATCACATTAACCTTACTACTTGTACCTTCAAAACACAATATGCCTATAAGTGCTAGCAGAGAGTTGAAGAACCATTATGAGGTGTTGGAATTGATGGTTTGAAACTCTCCTCTAGGTTCCTATAATGAATCAAAAATCATTAATACCCTTTTTAAGGGATAATATTGGCAAATGAAGTTGATAATCACTTCTAAGGGAGATGACTGTAGTTTTAGGGACTATTATACCTAAAATAGGAAAACAAAGCACCATAGCATTTTGTTGATATCTTATTATAAAGGTTTAAGGGGAATTTGATGTATATTTATGATAAAAAATTACAGCCCATACATCGGATAATGACTATTCCAAGTTTGGGATGAGGATGACAAGTGGGTGATGGTCATTTGGGGTCTCAAAGTTGCTATTAAAACAGTAATTTTCTTCAGTATCATCTACATGCCTAAGCCAAATAAGGAATTATTTCTATTTCAGTTGAAAATTAGACTATGTACCATATGAGGATGGTTCTAAATGATTTAGTTGAACATTCATGGCATAAAATATATTCGAAAGAGGAAGACAATAGTGTTTTTTTTTCCTCCCATTCCACTTTCAATCCATACAAATGGCATGGTGAGCACCTACAACCAGCCAATATAAGGTCCAAATGTGAAACGTTGATTTTATCTTAAAACATAAGATTATTAGGTATGATTAATAGTTTATAAATTATTTGGATTTTATTAAAAGTTTAAAGTGTCTTAAGAGACAAAGAGTGACCTTATAAACTCATTTATACCTATAGTGTGCACCCACAGCTAGCTGTAGGTGATTGTAGGACTACCATGAGAAATATGCTTTCATAACTTCAGTGATAAACCTTCCTCAAATCATAAAAGGATAATTTTTAGTTATAATATTGTGTACAAAGTTTCAATTAAGGTTGTATTGTTATTTTCAAGGCCTATAACATGTAAGGACAACCTAGAGGGGTCACTTTTGGAGAAGAGCACATGAAACATAGTTAGCTGAGGTGACTGAGACATACAGTGGGTAAATAAAATGGCTATAGGAAATGAATTAAGATATAAATACCAATTAAATTGATTAGATAGATTCAAGGATTTTTTATACCATTAATTAAGGTCTTAATACTTCAAAATAACCTGTAGGTATCTTCTCTAAAAGGTAGAACCAATCAAATACTTTCACATAGTCCTTGACTAGTTAAGGTATGTGAGGAGTTCATGAGAGGTTGGAGGGATAAGTGGGGAATATAATACCTTAATAATATTAATTATTTACTAATATATATTCTATTATATGGAAACAAATAGATAAAATGTCCTTCAAAATGCAAGACACGGTCCATTAAAGGAAATCAAAAGATAGGTCTACCTTGGGAAGAGTCTATTTTTGGGGTTTAGAGTGATTTTGGGGTCAAGATGACCTAATAAGAGGATTATTTTTTGTGTATGGGATAATTATCACTTTAAAAATCCACTAAAATGGTTTATTGGGTCTGATATTTAATAGGGGAAGTACCCCCCATTTTGGCTCAGATAGGGGGTACTTCCCCTTTGTGCATAGGTAGGTAGGTTTGAGGAAGGGGAGGGTGATAAGGTGGAACTCTGAGGTTTTTTATACCTTGGAGATATGTATGTAGAGTTTATGTAAATCTAAAAGAAAATTAATAACCTTTTTAAATGGGATGAAACCAAATAGGGTACTTTTGGCCCTCAAAATTGTAGATAGGCTCTTGAGGCATGGTTATGCCTCAAGGCCAAACAAGGGGTCAGTTTAATTTCTATACCTAATTAAAATTTATATCATATTGAATAATGTTTTAGGGGATATAATACAGGTTTATATATCTTGTGTAATGCACATGAAGCTTAAAGAGGTCATATTTGGGTTTTTGAGGTACATATAGGCTATAAGAACCAACATTAGGCCTAGTGTCCAAAGAGGAGGCCACTCACACTTTTAACCATAGACATGATTTTAAAACCTATTTGAACATGTTAATAAGGTAAATAAATGTATTTTAAAACCTAAAATATGAAAATTAAACCCTAATTAATCCATTCTTGGACCTTAAACCAATGTAGACATGTAGGAATGGAAGAAAACAAGATCGAGTGGCTAACTTTGAAAGCTCATTTCTCTTTTGAGGATTTGCATGGAGACTCAAGGAATTTTAAGGAGTTATATAAGGCCATATGAAACATTTATTTGAATTTTTTTTTGTAATTTAAAATTGAAACGTATATGAAGAAAGCTTAATAGGGTAAATAATCTAAAACCCTTAGAAGGACCTAATTGGAGAAATGAGACTAAAGATGAATCCAAATGGAATATAATAGAATGAATGATGATTTTATGTTAAATATTAATCATCAATATACCTACCACTATAATTATATTTATGGAATCTGTATGGACATGGTAAAAATAGGGTATTTTTTAACCATTTTTTTGTGTTTTATAGGTTATATAAGGATTCAAAGGATGAAAAAAATTATGAGGAATAATTTATAATTTTTATAACTCCAAATTATAATATAATTCCTTATAAAAATATTAAATTTATAAAAAAATTAGCCTTCATTTCAACCATTCAAAACTGGCCTAGTGGACATGCTACTGAAGAGGGTGGAAAACATCAAGTGAAGTGATTTTAAGGTGTCATTGATGCTTATAAGGTCATGTAAGGTATTTAAATGTGTCATCCACTCCATCCCATTTATTTTCATGAGAAACTAATTCCATTTTGGAATTCAAGTGTGCAAGGTGCATGAAAGAAGAGTTTTTTGGACATTAGATGATGATAGCTCCTTTCTATGTGATTTTAGATGACCAAGCCTAAAAAAATGCATGAAGATGAATGGATAGAAATTAATCCCATTATTTACAATCATCATACCAATCCCTAATAAGTTTTGGGATGTTCAAACAAGTCCAAATCATGAAGGTAGTTTTTCTGAGCCAGAAATGAGGAGTTTCATGCCACTTTTCATGAGATTTATGAATTGGATTGACATTTATACTTACTAAAATTGAATTTTTTTATCACACATACTTCTCTCATGCATACTTAAAATAATTATCTTAGCTTGAAAAGTGTCCTTGTGACCCTTGGACTTCTCTCTCTCTCTCTCTCTCTCTCTCTCTCTCTCTCTCTCTCTCTCTCTCTCTCTCTCTCCTCTCTCTCTCTCTCTCTCTCTCTCTCTCTCTCTCTCTCTCTCTTCTCTCTCTCTCTCTCCTCTCTCTCTCTCTCTCTCTCTAATTCTATAAGAACTAGCCATTTTGGCCATTATAGCTCATGCTCCACCTGAGTATGGTGAAAAACCCTACTAAAATTCATACCATTTTATCAATAATAAACACATAGTTTTTTACCTATTCATGAATATTCTAGTGTGTTTTACTTGAATTTTGGATCCTTGCTTAGTGAAGACTATGGATTCCTTAGCATGTTGCCTCATTCCTGCATCCTATTTTCAGTTAGAAAACTTATTACTACAAGGCATGTGAAGTTTTTTTAGTAAAATTTCAAGGATTGAGGTGAGTTATTATTTTCATTAGTTTCTATTCAAAGCCTCTTGTCTAGTCCTCCTATATTTTCACATTCATCCATAACCTCACAATGTGACATTAATGTGAGAAGATGAAGATTGGAAGAAGTGTATGTTCAATTTTGTCTCTTGGTTACATGTGTAAAATACTACTGGTTGGAATTCATCATTTATTTTGGTGTATCACCTCCCCTTAGGTTATTTTTGATTTTATTTATCTCTCTCCCTTTTCACCCCACAAAAGTTAAAGTGTATTTGTGATTTAAAGTGGTACATCAGGGGAACTAGCCCTATCTAGAGATTCACCTCATCTTTAGGCTACCCACACGCCCTAGCAGTGTTACCATTGTGCCACTTAGATGAGGAGATATTTTCCATCTCCTCAAAGGGTGTGAATCTAAGTGACAACATGTACTATTAAGAGGGTACTTGGAAAATAAACCAAAGAACAAGATAAAACAACAAAATTATTCTAATATTTTTTGTGTTTTTGGGATAAGTAATAGAAATAAAACTATTCACAAAATGTTTGGCGAATTACCTAGTTGATAAGATTCACATCCAAAGGTTATATTTCAAATAATATCTAAACCAACTATAATGATCATGCTCACAAATTAGTGAGAGTGATAAAAAAGAGGGACTAAGTTGACCTCAACATGAATTGAGCATGATATACATAGGTCCCATTAGAAACTTAAGTCATAATGGTTCTACCCACACAAAAAGGTGATAAAAAAATAGACTAGGTCACAATAAGCTCAAAAAATAAAGGTAAATGGTGAGGTAAAATGATAATATTTATGAACAAATGATGCAACAGTACATGATAAAAAGGTGTTGTTCCTAATTTTCCCATAGGTGGTTATAATTAAGAAATAATGTCATAATACTAATTTTCCAAAAAGTGGTTATAATTAGTAGTACCAAATAAAATATTGATTTTCCCATATGTGATCATAATCAATGGTACCATAAAAATGTGAATGAAAGATATATTTCCAGATCCACTACCACACTACTTTCATTGACTGTCATTCAAACAAAAAATTCTAAAACTCCTAAAAACTAGATTGGAATTCCCTCCCATAAAGTTCAAGATGAACTAAAGAAACCAAAATAAACAAGGGGTTGGGTAGGATGGCCAAAAACAAGCCTTTGTTAATAGTTAACACATGGTATAATAAAAGGGTATAAGGCATGGCATAAATAAAATGATAAGAATGACACTTGGAATATAATGGTAAAAGGATTTCCCCAAGTGATGATTACCTTAGTGTGATCACAAAATGATGAGAACATGGGCTTAATTTGATCACAAAATTCTACTTGTGTTTCAACTTAAAAATTTCTCACAAAATGGTGAGAGCATGGATGAGATGACTAAGATGACCTCAATAGAAAATGAGTGTTCCCTACATACTCCTAAAAGACCTTAAGTCAATGTAGTTCAAAGGGAGTAACAAATGGGACATAATGGCATAAGATGCCTAAAATTAATGGGTTATAAGGTTTCCCCTAAGAGAAAATGCAAGGAAGATGGAAGGTTAAATGGGAAATGAAAAAATGGTTCTACAACTTCTACTAAAGTGGAGATGTAATGTCCTAGTCAGCATGTGGAGATAACTAGAATACTAAATTAAAAAATTACTAGCCCATGTCTCATCTCAATACTACTTGGTCAAGAAGTTTTTTGTAGATTTGGACTTCAATAATGTTGTTGTGATCCTTATTGGTTGTTGATTCTACTTCCTTCAAATGTTGAGATGAGATATCTTCATAGCCTCTATAAAGGAAAGTGTAACCAAGAATGGTAAATAATGTTTGGCATGTGATAAATGGTATAATTTGGAAATGAATAGGTGGATGATAATGGAACATATAATGGTTGGGAAAAAATGAATATCAAGACTTTCAAGCACATATAATGTTATTGATTCTAGATTCAACATAATTTTGGTTATGGCAGTGATGAAGACATATGAATATTCTCTTGATAAGATGACCAAATTTTTGTTGTTGTTTATCTTTAGAGTAGATACCATCTGATTATACTGTAGACTGTAAGTTGTATTTAGTTCATCTTTAATAATGTCTTCATAAGGTAGTGAAGAAATTTTATGCTCAAATATTGGAGCCTCAATGAGGTTTTCACTAATGAATTTGTCTTGATCATCTTATAGTGCATCAAAGAAGGTTTCCCTAATAGATGTTAACATTTGACCTAACACCTTCTAAAAGGTTTCTCTAGGAGATCATTCTTCTTCTGTATGAATGTGGTCTATCCCCCCTAATATTTTACAATTGATGTGTCCACCATGGATGTAGTTCAATAAAGTGTGATTATATCGGTCCCTAATCGATGCTTGTAGAAGGTGGAATATTAATATAATGGCTATGTTGGGTGTTGATAATGAGATAGTTTAAAGGGCAACACAATCCTTATAGAAGTTATTAGGAGAAAATTTTGGTGATTTTGAAGTAATTATCCTCAAAATACATAGAAGGATCACAAATATATTTAAATTGATCCACAAGGCAAGTGTAACCAATGTTGTAACAACCACAACTATAATCTGATTCTAAAGCTGAGTCTAATTCAAGGGAATCTAAATTTGATGTTGATACTAATAGTTATTTTTATTTTGATGCTAAATTTTAAGTCAATTTTGAAATGGAACCTAATTTTAATGTTAATTATTCATCTGATGCTAAATCTAATGTTATTTCAAAAAGGGAAACCTAACTTTAACGTTGATTCTTCATCTAACGTGGATGTTTCTATAATGATGTTTTTTTTTAATACTTGGTGTTAGACAAATAATGGCCTATGATAAAATAATGGGATCTATAAAAATAGATTTATCTAGGAAGGGTTTAACATATACTAACTTTTCTAGGTGAATCCCCTTAAAGAGAGGGAACCACTCAAGGGATGACTCAACACAAACTAGCCTATAAAAATGAGACTCCTCAATAAGTAGAAAAAGGATCAGAGACAACTCCACAGAGACTATCTTTTCAAAGGGGTGAGGTTATTTAAAAATAGGATAATGGTCAAGGTAATGACTTTCCCAAAGGAAATTATAATCATTAAAAAGTGACTCAATACAAGACTGACCTGTCAGAGTGAGATTCCTTGACAATAGGTATACTATCAATGGGTGATTCATCATAGGTTAACTCATCAAAAATAGGTGTTTCAATAATAACAACATGGTCTTGGTTTACAATTAATTTCAAAAATATCAACTTTGAACACATTTTTGTCCTCAAATGATGGCTCTTGAAGTGGTAATTGTTGGCTCTATTGAGTATCCAATACTAGGGAATTTCTAAAGTGGTGAATAGTTGGTTAAGGGTGAATAATGCTTTGTGGTTCAATAATGGGATCTCCAAAAGTTATATTATCAAATAAGGTATCAAAAAATATTGGCTCATCGAAGTTATGTTCCTCAATAATAGATTCAATAAATATAGGTGATGGACCTATAATGGTAATGACAGGGCATTGCAAAGCTTGGTAGCTTGAACAAGCCAAAGGAGGAGGGCCTAAAATGGTAACCTTCACACACTATAGATATTTATCACTCATATAGTTTTGAAGGATAATATCCTAAAATTGTAACCTTCACATTGTTTTAGAGCATGATCGCTCACACAAGATGAAGGTGGATAACCCTATAATGGTAACCTTTGAGCGCAATGTGGCAAATTGAAAGAGGGATAACCTAAATTGGTAAACTTTGTGTGTTTATGAACTTGATGGCTTACATAATCTGAAAGAGGGTAGCCTAAGATGGTAACCTCTAATCATGGTAAAAAAAATTGAAGGGGAAAGATGAGGATGATGCACAAAAATTGGAATGGATTAAATTGGTGTTTAAACTCTAGGCCCAAAAAGGGTGACATCCTCAAACAGGATGAAGTGCTCATGCCCATCATAACAAATATTTTCCTTTAACTAGGGCCATAAATGACTTTAGTATGAGTATACCTTAGGCATCATGTTTAAAAATTTTGTTCTATGTTTTCCATGATTTGAATATGTGTTTTTCAAATGTTAATAAGGTGTATTTTGATTTTCTCCAAACAAATGTCAAGGTAAAAAGAGACTCTAATAAAATAAGGTGGTATATTAACACACAACTAGAATAAATGGTTATGAAATTACTCAACTTTGGTGGTTAAAATCATCAAATTGGAAGAGTGTATGATAACTTTTGAAATTGAAAGTGTAAACTAGTACACAAAAAGTAGGTCAAAGATACTTCAATACCATAAAATATAGGGATCACTTTGTTAAGTTTTCTACTATAAAATTATAAGAGAGTCTTTCTAACAAGGAAAGTAACAATGCAAACTAATAAACTCAATATGTGAAAACATGAAATAATTCTTAAGTATAAAACTAAACCAAACAAACAATACAATACCACTACATGGTAATAGGAAGTATAAAAATTGGTTCTAGAACTTAGAGAGTGAGCAATACGCTAGATGACCTAAGTTCACAATGATAAAATTTGATGATGAGTTTATAAAATAACCATCAATCCAAATGAGAAATTGTACCCAAGTTAAATCAAACCAAGTGCAAATGGTAAACCAATTAACACATTGGACTAGAACTTGGAAAGGTGAAAATCTGAATTTGAATTAAAAAGTGAAGGACTTGGTGATTTTTCCAAAATTATTTAACCTCAAATGGGAAGCATAACATTTTTGTTTAGATAAGACAAACATAATGTCTTAAAATGATGATTTGAACAAGGAAAAAGATGATTTGATTTGATCATCATAATTCCTCCTTGTTAAAATAAAATCCTGGGACAACAAATGTGTTTGGTTGACATGTTTTTAGTCTACAAACATGTTTTAGAATCAATCAAGACCAATCAAGTAAAATAAAAGACAAATATAACTAAGTATAAACATGTCCAAAGCTCTAAATTGACATGGTTGCTTCATATCACTAGATTCCATCTATATATATATGATCTTATGAGGATTTTAATTGTTAATCCAAAAATAATAGTGCATGAAGTATTAGGGTCTTTACATGGCTCTTCTCCCAAGAGATTGTATGGGTGACATGGAACTTCAAGTTTCTCACCCTGCATCACCAATATGTTTTGTGGGCAAGTGTGGATGTTCTAAAAATTAAAATTTTGGCCATCTAGATGGTTCCAAGTGTGATTAAGAATAGAGATTCTCACATTAATTGAGTTCATATTTATTAACTTTCTATGCAATGGTTTATTCCTTTGCATAGCGATTCTATTCATGTACTTTCTTAGTGGAATTCTCTAGTTAACCAGACCTAACTTAGGTTTTTTGATATGATTGGATAAGTTATCCACTCAATCCCATAGAAATCATAGTATAAGTGCCCTAATTTTATATATGCCATCATGGATTAGGGTTAAAATAGTACTATGAGATGAAACCTAGAGTAAAATCTTCCCTAAAAGAAACTTGTGAGGAGACTATGAAATCCCACTCACAAAACAAGTTGCATAAAATAAATAATCAAGTGAAAATACTTTAGAGGTTATTTATAGCTCACCCAAACCATATGGGTTTTGGGAGGAGATTTAACAACATTATTTTCATGTCTTGGACAAAGCATAATCATAAGGAAGAAACACTTTTGGTCACCCTAGTTCCCTAAATGGGACGGGGGAGAGAGCATATATGCATCTTTTATTTAGAAAAAAATGAGCACGTATAAAATGATCTATCATAAAATAAAACACTTCAAAGAATTTGTATTTAAGTGAATTTTTATTTTATGTACCAGATTGAGATGTTTGTGAAGTTTTTTGGCCCCTTGGCCTTAATTGCAAATTTTGAAAAACTCTCACAAAAAAAACTAAGTATAAAACCTCTAAATTTGTTTTAAGCACCAAATGGAAGTTTTCAAGACTTAA